>OAMK01000814.1:158281-170120 GCA_900205225.1 Saxicola maurus maurus
CTTGTGGTTCTATTGAGAACAATCTCAAACCTGCCCTGAATTGCAGCAGATCCAAAGGGCCAAGGATGCTCCTTGGTTTTGAGTTGCCTCTTTGTCATCTCTCTGAATTCCAAGCTGAAATCTTGCCCTGAAATACTGAATTTTAAATGCCTGGCACCATTTCTGCTCCACTGCAGCACCCATCCAATTAACTCCAACTTAAGGAGGGAGACAGGAGCAAAAAAAAAAAAAAAACTCCATGTCCCAATATTAAATTACTTCCTTGACATATTTGGGAATTAACAAAAAGCCAGGAGCTTATTTAACAGCTTAACACAGATGATTTTAACAGCCCAGCTGGCAATAGCTGCTCTTTCATCTATAAATTAAATGTTTAACAAAGCCATAATTAAAGACCTTACCAGCAAAACTTTTCACTGGTGTGTCCTGGACTTTGAAGCATCTTCAGCTGGAGCAATGGGAATTCTCCTGGACAGAGCTCTGAGCTGCAGATAGAGATTAATTACAAGCAGAGCTTTCAGGATTTATTCCTCCTGCCAAAATCCTGCCAAAATCCTCCAGCCTTGCAACAGAGAACTGGTTTTCCCTTGTGCTTGCTTACTAATGCTGCTAAAATGTGGATTTAAACAATACCTGTCTGTCTCTCTTGATCCCAGACATGATTATTAGGCTTTCATGCTAATTTCCACCGCTGTTAAAAGAGGATTAAGGAGGCAGAAATTCCAGATGCAGTTCAGGGTTCCCCAAATTTTGGAAAGGGGGTTCTTGCTGGTGAAGGTTCAAGGCAGCTCTGGGGTCTCCAGCTCTGCCTCTGCTCAGGGATGGCAACACCTGGGGGTAGAACCCAGCCCAGAAACAGAATTCCAGAATGACTGAGGCTGGAAAAGCCCCATCCCCACCTTGTCACCCTGAGTGCCACCTCCAGGTGCCACCTGCAGGACCCCAAACCTCCCTGGGCAGTTCCAACCCCTGAGCTCCCTTTCCATGGGGAAATTCCTGCTGCTGACACCCTGAGCCTGCCCTGGATCTGTTTTTTCTCTCTCCTGTCCCTTTTTCTGAGCCCTGCCCCAGCTGTCCCCTCCTGTCAGGGAGTTGTGCAGAGCCACAAGATCCTCCCTGAGCTCCCTTAAATTAAACTTCCCTTGCTCACCTTNCCTCAAAAACCTTCTGCTCCTGGGAATCTGTGCCACAACCTCAGGCCTCAGAGGGCTGGAAATTTTCCAACCTAAATCTCCCAGGAGCTGTGTAATCCCAATTCTCTGGGTATCAGCATTATCCTTTGCTAAAGTTCTTTTTTCCTGTGGATTTTGCCTCTCCAGGTGAGCACCAACATCCCTATTCCCATTAAAATCCTTCCAGAGGTGAACATGGAGAGTTCCCAGTTCACCCAGTTTGAGGCAGGGAGCTCTTGGTGCAGGGGGATCATTCCCAGTTCACCTTCATCCCACTCCCATTAATTAATTCCTTTTGTTTTCAGCACCTTTTGCATCCTCCTGGAAAAGGAGGGAAAACATTCCCTGAGTTTTGAGTTCTGCTCAATTCTGATCTCCAGGCTGCCCTCAAAGCCTCCTCACTTCTTCTTTCTTTGTTCTCTTTTCATTTCTATAACTGAAAACCGTTTTTTTTTTTGCTGCTTTTTTATTTCCTCTGCAAGATCCAAAGCAGATTTTTGTTACTTTGGATTTTTTGCTACTTTGCATTTCGTGCCTCTGAACTCCAACTGGAACTTNCCATTTTATTCCACATCAGCTCCCTAATTATTCCTAATTTTCTTTATTTGCTCTAAAAGGACCATCCCTTCCTTGCACCCATGACTTGAGGAAATTGGACTTTGTACTGTTCACTCCAGATGGCTTCAATCCCTCATTCCCTTACTTTGTCAAAATTTTCCCTTTTTAAATCAAAAATCTAACAAAGAGAACTGAATTAATTCTTAATTATTTCACTGCAGGCAATCTTCTTCAATCAGATCTCCCCAAATATCATCAGCATTGACAAAACCAAGGCAATAATCACTTTTAAGGAAATCTGTCCCAAATCATTCCCAAGATTGTGGATTCTACTGGATTAATCTCAAAACTGAATTTCCCCATAAGAACAATTCCTGTTATTCCAAGAACTCTACAGAGATCTNAATCCATATCAAAAATTTGGATTTATATCCCTTTCCACCTTTTTTTTTTTTTCTTGGATAATCAATCAAGGCTGGAACTTCTCTCCCAGCCTCCATCNCTCTTTCCTGTTTCCCTCTCATCCTGATTTTGTTTGGTCCCTGNACACCCCCAGCTCTGAGTAGTGTTTAAGGGATGATCCTCAGCTTGTTAGGACACATTTTATCCATTTCTTTGATGCTCCAAAGGGTTGGGAAGCAGAATTATCCATCTCCAGCCAGCCTGGAGAGGGCAGGCACACAGGGCTCATTCCCAGAAATTATGGATTCTATTGGGATTAAGCCACCTCTGAAAACTGAATTTCCCCATAAGAACAATTCCTGTCATTCCAAGAACTCTACAGAAATCTCAATCCATACCAAAAATTTGGATTTATATCCTTTTCCACCTTTTTTTTTTTTTTCTTGGATAATCAATCAAGGCTGGAACTTCTCTCCCAGCCTCCATCCCTCTTTCCTGTTTCTCTCAATTTTGTTTGGTCCCTGAACACCCCCAGTTCTCAGTGGTGTTTATGGGATGATCCTCAGCTTGTTAGGACACATTTTATCCATTTCTTTGATGCTCCAAAGGNTTGGGAAGCAGAATTATCCATCCCCAGCCAGCCTGGAGAGGGGAGGCTCATTCCCAACACTCCTGGGGAGCAGCAGACATTTGTTATTCCATCCATCCCATCCCTCACCCCTCTCATTCCAGCCAGGACCAGCACCACTGCTGCTCCAAAGTGCTCCCAGCTGTGTCAAGTGGCAGCCAACCAATTTCCTGGAACTCCTGGGGAGGTGGCCAGATGCAGGGAATATCTGTGGAAAGGCATCTTTTTGTCTTTTCTTATTTTTTAATTTATTTTTTTTCTNGAGAAGAAATTNAAAAAAANNCACATTTTATATTAGAGTTTATAGGCCAGTGGCAGAGCCAAGAGCAAATGTCACCAGGGTGACACTCTGGAGTGGGGTCAAGAGGGGTTAAAGTGGGATGAGGTTTTCCCTGGGTCCCTGTTGGGATTTTGTGTCCTTTCAGATCCCACAGAGATCTTCTCTCTGTTTGCTGAGGAGAGCAGCACTCTCACTCTGTTGGGGTTTATTATCACATCCATGTGGATCCTGCCTTAAAAACCACAGGATTTCCCACAGGCTATGGAGGGATCCAGGCAGGGATGGAGCCTGGCACCTTTTGGGTCTGGTTTTGGGGTTAAATGTCAGGGAAATACTCAAGAAATACTTGGGTGAAGAGAAGTGGGGACAGCACTGAGGGGCTGGGAGTGTCAGAGNAGGGAATGGAGATGGGAAAGGGCTGGAAAACAAATCCTGGGGAAGGGGCTCAGGCTGGAGAAAAGGAGGCTCAGGGGGGACCTTGTGGCTCTGCACAACTCCCTGACAGGAGGGGCAGGGAAAGGAGGAGAGGAAATGGCCTCAAATGGCACCAGGGCAGGCTCAGGGTGGAGATTGGGAAAGAAAATGTCCCTGGCAGAGTGGTCAGGATTGGGATGAGCTGCCCAGGGAGGTTTGCAGTCACTGTCTGGGGGAGTGCTCAGGACAGGCTGGATGTGGCCCTTGGGGACAGGCTTGGGGTGATGCTGGTGGCACTGGGGTGGCACTGGGGGATCCTGAGGGGCTCTTCCAGCTTCAATGATTCTGGGATTCTGGGATTCAGTGATTCTGGGATTCAGGGATTCTGGGATTCAGTGATTCTGGGATTCAGTGATTCAGGGATTCAGGGACTCAGTGATTCATTGATTCAGGAATTCTGGGATTCAGTGATTCTGGGATTCTGGGGTTCTGGGATTCTGGGGTTCTGGGATTCAGGGATTCTGGGATTCTGGGATTCTGGGATTCTGGGATTCAGGGATTCAGTGATTCTGGGATTCAGTGCTTCTGGGTTTCAGGGATTTAGTGATTCTGGGATTCAGTGATTCTGGGATTCAGTGATTCTGGGATTCAGTGATTCTGGGATTCAGTGGTCCTGGGATTCTGGGATTCAGGGATTCAGTGATTCATTGATTCAGGAATTCTGGGATTCAGGGATTCTGGGATTTCGGGATTCTGGAATTCAGGGATTCTGAGATCAGGCTGAGACTTCCTGGACTCAACTCCTGTTCCCAGTGCCTGAGCAACTCAGGAAAGGCTGGAACAGGAAGGTAAGGAGTGATGAACAATACCCTTAAAAGGACATTTCTCCACTCCTCAGCAGCTCCATCCCAAACTGCTGGAGACAGGACACCATTGCATCAACAGCCAGGAGTGGAGGAGGCACAAACCCCAGGCAGGAGGCACTGGAAAATTCTGTGGATTCCTCTGCAAGGAGCACTCAGGGATCTTTAACAACCAGATGGGGTCAGGACCTCGATTTTTTGTCTTGTCTGAGCCATTTGCAGCCTGGCCCTGCTTGCAGGCCTGTGGGGGGATTGGGTTTCTCCTGACTCAGAGGGAAGGATCCTGCCTGGATCCCAGACAAGAACCCAGCAGCACCTGGGTTTTCCTTGGCAAGGAACCACAGCAAGTGGGAGGCTGAAAAAAGAGCAATTCCCACCATCTGGGGGTGGAAAATCAACACTCACTGTGCCCTCCAATGCCCTGAAAGCTGTGATGAGGAGTGAAACNCCAAAGAAAAATTCCCTGCTCACGGGGGCAGTGGAGCAGTGAGCCAACCTGCAAGGACAGGAGGGACATTTTACTGCCTGGATATTCCCAGTGGGGCTAAATATCTCCCTGGAAGTGCCAGGGTGGTGCTGGAAATGTCTCACAGGGACACCTGAGCTTTGCTGGGTTGGGATAAGCAGTGCTGGGACAGCAGGATCCCTCCCAAAGCCTTGTAATTCCCAGGATTTGTGGTGTTGTCTTTGTCTTAAGGGCTTGTCACAGTGCCTGGGAAATAATCTGGGTTGGAAATGCAGTCACCTCAGAGCACATCCAGGGAAATTCCTGGTGGCTCTGGCTGCTCTGTCCTAATTCCCAACTCCTGTTTTGTCCCTTTTTCTGGGCAGGATCCAAAAGCTTGGGGTGGACAGGCCCAGGTCCTCCCAAAGCTGGGTGTGGTTAAGCTCAGTGTTAATTATGNAGAGTTTAGGGAAGTCTGGGAGTGTGGCTTTAACCCAGCAACAAAAGGAACCACGGAAGGGATTGAAATCCCATTCCAACCAACACCTTCTGCTGTCCCAGGCTGGAATAACCTGGCCTTGGGCACTGCCAGGATCCAGGGGCAGCCACAGCAAATCTGGGAATTCCATCCCAGCCCCTCCCAGGGAACAATTCCTAATTCCCAAAATTTCATCAAATCCTTCTCTGNAGCCATTCCCTGTGTCCTGTCNTTGTCCCCAGNCCCTCTCCAGCTCTCCTGGATCCCTCCAGGGGCTCTGAGCTCTCCCTGCAGCTTCTCCTCTCCAGGCTGAACACCCCAAATAAAATTTCAAATCCAGTTACCAAACACAACGACAAATTCTCATCCAGCCAGGAAAAAAACCCAAACCCTTTATGGATCAGAGTCCATCAGCACAGGGGCTGCATCCCCAGCACACAGCTCTGGTGTCAAACACAGTCTGTGCACAGAGGTTTCAGTTCCCACTCATCAGTGATCATGGAAAAAGACTCAGTGCTCACTTCCAATAAATGAGANCTGCATTTGTGAGAGCAGAGCCTCCCTGAGCTCTCAGGGCACTGGGGCTGNTGGCCAGGGGCTATTTTTGATGTGCAGCTGCTGCCCAGGAACATCTGAGAGTTTCTTTTC
Organism: Saxicola maurus maurus; assembly: GCA_900205225.1. Lineage (NCBI taxonomy): Eukaryota > Metazoa > Chordata > Aves > Passeriformes > Muscicapidae > Saxicola > Saxicola maurus. Next base: position 164,170 of record OAMK01000814.1, read on the forward strand.
TTCAAACAGCCTCTGCTTTCAGTTCTGTCAGGGGTGAGCAGGTAGGGGAGGGCTGCAGGACACCCCAGAAACCCCAAAACCAGCCTGGGAGGGGATCCAGGTGCAGAGGAGGGCAAGGGGATCAGTGCCAAACTCTCACTGCAGAGATCAAAAATAAAAATGGCTAATTAAAAAATAAAATACATATAGAGTCATGTCATGGATGGGTTGGGAAGGAGCTTAAAACTCNTCCAGGGGCACCTTCCACAATCTCAGTGTTTTGGTTTTAGTTTGAAACTGGGTGGAAACACTGATTAGTGTAGAGGTTTAGATTTGTTAATTTTAATATATTTATTTTCTGCTGTGAGATAGGATTAGGAGTAAAAGCAAGGCCTAAATTTTAGAGGGTGTAAAAGAGAAATTTTATTAACAACATAAAGAAATAATAAATTTAGAATAAAAACTTTAGACCATCTTTCCTCCCCTTTTTTACACTTCTTTTTCTTTCTTAACAATAACACACAGAAACATTTTAGTTAGTTACCAACTTAAATTATCTTTTTTAATTTACTCTAAAAATTCTCAAANAGAAAACTTCTGTAAATAGTCTTTTTTTAAATATCAATTAATACAAAACCAACACAATCAGGTTGCTCCAAGCTGCTCTGGACACTTCCAGGGATGAGGCAGCCAGAGTTTCTCTGTGCCAGGACCTCACCTCCCTCCCAGGGAGGAATTCCTCCCTAATATCCAATTCCTAATCTGGGAAATCGAAATGGGAACATTCAATGAAGGCCTGAGAGCACCCAGGATGGGTTAGACCAGTGCCCAAAGCTTGGAGAGAAATTTAATCCAAAATATAGGAGGGAAAAAAAAAATCCAGTATCCTGCAGGAGGAGCAGCATCAGCTCTCTCTAAGCTAAACTCAAATCTTATAAAAAAATCTATTTAATAATCCAGGTGCCAGCCATAAAATAATGGAGATTTCAACAAGTTTTCAACAACTCCTCCAAATCCTGCCAGTAGCTGCACAACAATAAAATTGTTTTTCTCTCCTCCCCCNCCGTGAGAACAGCACAGTTCAACCCTGCTCTGCACAGTGTTCATGGGGGTTTTTTGGAGGTTTGGGGTTTTGTGCATTTGTTGTTTTTTTGGTTTTTTTTTTCCCCCCCAAACCTCAGCTGAGAGGAGCTGCAGCAATCTCCTTTGGCTGCCACCAGCTGTGGCTGTGCTGTGGAGAGAGAAAAGGTGACAGGAAAGGTGAAAGAGCCTTTCATGGGAGGCATTTTTAGGCTGGAGCTCAGAAAAATTCAGAGAGGAGCCAAAATCAGTGAGTGAGGTCGTGGTCACCTGCTGAAGGTGGGACTGGGGACACCTCAAATCTTCCTGGATGCTCAGGAAGATGCAGTGCTGGATTTCTCCTCCTGGAGGTGGGGAACTGGGCTGGAAAAGCATCAGCAAAATTGATTTGTGTCACTTTGAGGAGCTGTTTGTCACCTGCACTCACTGCTGGGGCTGTGACACCTTGTGTTGGGCTGCAATACAGGATNTGCCCAAAAATGTGAATTCTGTCCCATCTGTTAACCCAGCTGGGGCAGTGCCCCTGATCTCCTGGCACACATTATCTGCTCATGGGCCATCTTTAAACCAGCTGGGCAATCATCTTTATCTTCCCACAGCCCATCCTCCCTCCAGGAGATATCTCCTGTTCATGGCCACTGAGTCCCAGGGCATGACTGATAAAATTCCATCATCCCACTGGGAGATGCTCCAGCCAGGGGAGGAGCCAAGCCTTTCCTACCCAGATCAAAACTGACATTTGGGACACCAAGGAACCTTCTTTCCACTGCATTCCAGAGGAAAACCAGACCTTTGCACATCATCCCTGGAGCTTCAGAGGAAACTGCACCTTCTCCAGGAGCACTGCTCCAGCTGAACCACATCTGCCACTGCAGGAGGATGCAGCCACCATTGAATGGGACTGTGCCAACACCCTGACTGACTGACGGGTGTCAGCTTGGATTCTGACTCTGGCAGGGTTGGGATTGTTCTTTGCAATACTGCATTGCTATTTGAATTTTCCTAGTGAAGAACTGTTATTCCTGATTCCCATCTCTTTGCCTGAGAGCCTCTTAATTTCACAATTACAATAATTTGGAGGGAGGGGGTTTACATTCTCCATTTCAAAGAGAAGCTCCTGCCTGTATTGGCAGACACCTGTCCTTCACACCAGGACACACCTGCAAAGGACACCTGGGGAGGGATCCAGGGACACCTCACAGGTGCAGCTCACCCTGAGCAAGGTCTGGGTTTATTAGTGTGTATTAGTGTTTATTAGTGTTTATTAGTGTTTATTAGTGTTTATTAGTGTTTATTAGTCACTGGCTTCTTTTTTCCTCTGCCTTCACTCAGAGTGAGGATTCAAGTACAAGAAACAGATTTTTGGATTTTGTTTATTAATTCTTATCTATAATACAGTGAATGCTGCAGCACTTGTAGCTAACAAACTAAAAATGATTAAATGGAGGTGAATTTAGCTTGTTACAAGGTCTTTTAAGGCCTAACTAATTAAAAGTTAACATCTATATTATTTATACTTTTAACCCAATGACCAAACACCTGTGACTTGCACTGTGGGATTTGCTATCTAACCAAAATCCACTACCTGAAATTATAAAGAAGAAGGAAGAAGGAAGAAGAGCCACTGCTCAAGAACTCTATCTTGTCCCATACCCATTACTATATTCTAAAACCCCAAATTGCAAACCCTTTACCCTGTGAAATTCTATTTAATTACACAACAGTGATTACAACTCCATCACTCAATTTTGGAAGTTTTCTCCAAGTCCTGAAGTCCAAAGCAGATTTCTCCTGGGGATCAGTGTCAGAAAGCACAGAAAGNTTAAAACTCCCAGGTTTCAGTGTTCCAACGTGGGTTGAGTTTTGTGTGCCTGGATCTGTGTCTGTGGGTGCTTCTGGGCACAGTTTGTGAGCACAAAACCAGCAATAAAAGCNGAGTTCAGACCATTCCCTCCTGTTTTCCTCTCAAACAGCTCCAAGGAACCAGGCACAACTCGTAGGAAAGATCCTGGGTTGTGTTCCACCACATTTTAGGGTTTTTTGGTTTAGAAATTTTCCACTGTGCCAGGTTTCTCAGAGCCCCTGATTTTGGAGACNTCCAAGGATGGGGAGCCCACCCTCCCAGTAAGGAATTNCTTNCCAATATCCCATCCATCCCTGCCCTCCTCCACCTTGAGGCCATTCCTGAAGGAGGAATGGGAGCTTTTCCCAAAGATTTTTTGCTGCCCTGCTCCAGCATGAATATTCCTTTACATTCACCATTGTTCCTGTGGTTTTTCAGGTGGTTTTTCCCCACCTGGGGAAGATCTCCACACCTTGTGTTCCTCCCTGGGAATGGCCCCTGCTGTATCCTCGTGTCCAGGGGCTCAGAGTTCATGGAATCATGGAATGGGTTGGGATGGATTTTACAGCTCATCCCATCCCACCCCCTCCCACAGGACACCTTGGCTGTTCCAGGCTGCTCAGAGCCTGGCCCTAAACCCTTCTGGGGATCCTACAAGGATCCCCCTTCCCTCCAGCAGGGTCAGCTGGATGGGAATGCTGGAATTCCCACCCTTCAATCTGGATAAAAAGCAGAGCTGGGATTCCTGGCCATGATGAGACAGAAGAGGAGAAGCTCAGTCCCTGGGGAGCTCAGCCCTGCTCCTGCTGCTCGTGTTCAGCTACTAAAACCACTTTTGTTTTGTCTAGCTCCACATCTCTCCCCATCTTTATGGAAATGAAATCCAAAGCTGGGAATCTGGGACAGAACCCAGAAAATTTGTCTGCTTTCAAANCCCTCCTGTGAAGCTCACTGAGGTAATGGCTGCATTTCTGTCAAAACCAGCTGGGTTCTTTTTCTTCCCCCCCCCTCCTTTTTATTTTTAATTTTTTTTATTTTTGGCTCTTCATTTTTTTTTCCAGCCTGACAAGAAACCGGTGGCTGAAGGAAGCAAGAGGATATAATTTATTCTCTCTGGGCTACCCTGCTCCTGACAGAGGCAAATTTTCCTGCTAATCCTCTGTGTCTGGATAGTTTTTTTTTTTCCTTTCAACTGAAATCCTTGAACCCTTGAAATCCTTATTTCCCTTTGCTGGTGATGTCACCTGCCCACCTCCAGCTCATGAGTCACATCCAACACCAATGCCAAGAACTTCAGCCTCCCAACACTTTCAGGGAAGTGGGAATATCATGGATCCACTGGATAAAATCCCTTGGAACACAAAGGAACCTCTAATCACCTCTTAATTAGAACAGCAGGAGCTGTTGGGAAAGAGGGAGGGAAGGTGAGAGCTGTTTTGGGGATGCTTATAAATGATTTTTTCCATGAATATTTCCACATGTCCCATGGGCATGAGGATATTGCTGGAAAGCATCAGCCCCCCCATTCCACAAATGAGGAGTGCTGGGCATTGTGGAACTGCTGATGTCACCGTGGAAAGCTGAAATTTGATGTTTGAGAAGCTGGAAAAGAAGGGAGGGAAGGAAATGGAAAAAATGAAGCAGCAAATCCGACAGCTGGAGAGCCCAGAGGAGCAGGAGAGGTGACTCAGCTGCCCATTCCAAAGCCAGCAGCTCCATTTTGGGATAGCAACAATTCTCATTTCTCCTCCTTAAGTTTCTTGGACAGGCTCTGGACTCCTTTACAAAATTGTCTGTCTGGGGCTGGGAGCAGCCAGGCAGCTGCTGCTCCCCTTGGCCAAATTTTCCAGGTTCAGAGAGGAGAATTTGGGAATATCTGGGAATTAATATTCACCTGGCACCTCAGGGTGGTCCTAAACACACAATAAATAAAATGTCATGTTTGGGACAAACCAGAACAGAAAATCCTCCAAGATTTAAAAATAAAAGAGATTTTCCAAAGGGTTTCAGCTCTGCTTCCCAAGAAATCTNTGAGGGCATCACAGGCTGGGTTTTGAGGGAAGAGTTCAGGTCCCAGTTCCACAGGGGAGTGTTCCAGGGGGGGATCTCCCATCTGGGATGAGGTCTCCTCTCCCTGGAGCTTTCTCTTCTCCAGGCTGAACACCCCACACAGGGTTTTTCCAGATCCTCATGGATGTAAATCTTCACCACACCAGCAGCTGAGAGGGAAAGGTGAAGGCTGAGAAATTGTCAGTGGGAAAAAGTGAAAAAAATAGGAAAAAAAAAGGAAAAATTGAGAAAAAAAAGAGGGGAAAAAAAGAGAGGGATAAAAAGAGAGGGAGGAAAAAAGAGGGAGGAAAAAAGAGGGGGGAATAAAAAGAGGGGAAAAAAAAACATTAAAATTTAAAATTATAAGGAGTGACTCTACCAGTGAATGTGACCCTTCCTGAAACCTCTGAACTTCTTCCCTGAAGGTTTTTCCTGCCCTTCCCTCCCTCCCAGCCCTCCTGCTCCTGCCCTGGCAGCCACTGGAGCCTGGCCTTATATTGGGTCCCAAATTGGAAGATGAAGAGCTTGGCTGACGCCTCCATGAGGTCACCACGTCCAGCCCTGGGGTGACAACCCTGGGAGAGCCCCAGGAGCTGCCAGGGAGGAGGGGGAGAGGGCAGGGACCAGTGGGACCATCCTGGGGAAAGTCCCTCTGGAAGAAGGAGTCACACTCTGAGTCAAAAGGGAGGATTTTGCTGCTCTGGGCTGATTTATTTGGCTTTTTGTTTTTGTTTTTTAATAAAAAGCTCTGGGAGGGGGTGAGGGAGGGTTGGAATTGTGTGGCAGCACTGAGGAGCTGAAGGGATGCTCCTCTGCTCTTATCTTCAGAGAGCAAAGGAAAAAATTAACCAAAAAAAATTTAATTTCTACTGTAAGGAGCAAGTAAACCAGGAAAATAATTCATAAATGGAATCTGGGAATGTCCTGAGTGGGAAGAGACCCACAAGGATCATCAATCCAAGCCCAGACTCCCCAAAAATCTTCCCTCTTGGAGCCTGGG
>OAMK01000082.1:0-100228 GCA_900205225.1 Saxicola maurus maurus
GGCGCTTTGGGGACAGAGAATTCCCAATCCTTAAAAAAACCCTCCTAACTGAATGCCCAAAAAAACCCCGACCGTAACTAAAAAAATCCTGCCTCTAACCAATTAAAAACANTAAAAAANCCCCTCTAGATACATAAAAATTATAGCTATTTGTTAATATTTAATTCATATTCATACTCATATTCATATTCGATACATATTTTATATATTCAATTTAATTTCTATTCTATTATAACACACATACAATATTTTTATTATTTATTATACACATAGTCTTTATATTACTAATATTAATTTCTATTTTGTATATATATATATACATACACACACCTTTACATATTATACATTTGTATGTTTATACATACCAATAATACAAATATTTATTTAAATATTATTTATTAAAATAATAAATAAATACATTTGAAATATTATTTATTACAAAGCTCAGACAGCAGATCTCAACTTGCAGGAGGTGAGTCCTGGATGCTGGATCAGCCTGGCCACAGTGGCCAGGGAGGTGTGTGAGCCCTGAGCCTGCACCTGAACCCCTGTGAGAGCCAGGACTGCTCACTCTGCAGAGCCTCAAGGAAAACTCGCCCCAAATCTCTGCTGGCATCAATTCCCCAAAGCTTTAACCTGCTCTGCAGGCAGCAGCAGCTCTCCTTGCTGAGGATGCCTTTGGTCACTGTCTGTGAAGAGCTGCACCAAAATCTGTCTGTAGAAGCTGAGCTGTTTCCCTGTTTTAGGGGATTTTCCAGCTCCAATCCAGGAACCAGCTCTGCAGTGCAGGATGTCTGAAATCCAGGTGAGTGCATCCTCCAGGGTCTGCAACAAACAGAGGTACCAGGATCACTGAATGGATAATCAGGTGCAGGGTAACACACANACTCATTCATCTGCCTATTCTCCACAGCTTGTCACTTACAGTTATTGAACAGGAAATGTCTACTGGCTGGCCAGAGGGTAAAAACTATTAATGAATTACAAGCACACAAATATNATTCTNCCAACATTTATGTTGGAGGATTTATGCTGCTATACTGAACACTCTGGACATGTCTAAGCCCATCTCCAGAGGAAAACTGAGTATTCTGGGGTTCACCAACACACTCTAATCCCCCCAAATTCACAGAANAAATGAAAGAGGAGGAAAAATTCCNTCCTCAAGTACATGTTTCCAGTAAAGCTTTACACAGGGCTGAGGGAACACATTTTTTCCTGCAGAGGTGATCTCATCTGGGACCTCTCCTGACCATGTTCCAGCTCAGGGTGGGACTGTGGGTGATGCAGCTGGGTCACATCTCCAGACTGGAGTTCAGCAACCACACACTCTTATGTTCTTAATTTCTCCTCCAAGAACTTAACAGCACCTCCCTGACCAGCAAAACTATTCCCTAGAGAATCAACCAAAGCAGAGTTTACTAACAGGTGCCTCTGTATGCAGGGATTTGGTACCTTGTCATTTGAAGACACTTCTGTCATCAGAGACTCCTCCTCCATAGAGATCCCCATCAGCCTGATGCTCTTCCTGGTTCTGCTGATGCTCCAGCTTTATTTGATTACCCCAGCACAACAAGATGTTCAGCATGTCCACACAGAGGTCAACAAGCTGAGAACCCAAAGTTTTACCAAGCTAGAAAAATAAAGACATCTTGGAAGTGAAGAAAAGAGGAGGATGGGAGCAGAAGGGTAATTATACAACAGGAACAGGAGTTAACTAAGAACTACTTAGATTACAGTAGAACTTCTACAGCTGCTGTCCTTTCTCTCAAAAAGGATGGTAAAGATTATATAAACTGCATTCTGGAAGTTGATGCAAATGAGCTTTGCTCTTTTCCTAAAGGTGCTGAACAGCTTTTGAGTGGGGAATGATGCACACCAGCTCCTGAGAGGAGGGGGGTTATTTTAAGCTGGCTACAATTCTGGATTTCTGCAGCTGAGAGCTGCACTGACTGGGGTGGGAGCTGGCTGCTGTCCCTGGAGAGGAAAACAAAAGGTCCTGCACACCCTGGCTTCTAATGCTGGTAGTGCCATCAATGAATTACTGCTTGGATTAATGGGACATTCCTGGGAGCCTGTTTGCCAGTTTGTCCCTGCCCAGAGTGCAGCAGGACTCATNCCCCATGTCCCTGACACTGTGCAGCACTTCAGGTACTCTGGATCTGTAATCCAGACTGGCATTCCATCCTGGTGCCAGTGTTTAGGGTTCCTTTCTTGCTCTCCCCAACTCACATCTTTAATTCAGCATTCTTGACTTCCTTTCCTTCAAGAAACCCTCTTTACCATCTTACCTTCCCTGCAGAAGTTAAACTTTGTCACAGCCTGAACATCTTTGAATGCTTGTCTGTAACCTGAGATCTGAATTTAGAGCTGCTTTTTATTTCAGGAGCACTGAGCAAACCAAAACGGGCTCNAATTTATTTAGTGCCATGAATATACAGAGAAGCATCACCATCTGTGCTCTTGGTGCTTTGATTTGCTCCATGAAGAGCTGCAGGTGTTACTAGGTCCTTCTTTTGCTTCTGGAGAAATATGTGCCCATGACATTATGCTCAGCTGTGAGAAGTAAAAATGCAGTTCTCAGCTGGAACATAAAGTTTTTCACGCTTTAGGTTTGACAAAACAGTAAAAAGCATTACAAGGGATACTTTAGTAATGTATGACTGCCTTGTATAAGTAACTCAAACCTGTCCATGGTGGAAATAGACCCAGAAAATGAGGCAAAATTCAGAAGTCAACAGTTAAGGTATTTTTCCTATATTGAGATTTCCCATTTTTTGATGTTCAGATATTTGTTACATGTGCTATTTATCCCACTGTGTTCACTAATTAGAATAAACATCTAAGCAAATTTAGCTTGCTTTCCTCTATCTTTATCTTGTTGTACAAATATCCTATGGAACCTCAAGGAGCAAATAAAATATCTGTGTAATAATTTTAGTGCTTTCTTAAAAATTAAATCCTCCCTCCACCTCCCAGTTCAAAGGACATTCAGTGTTCATCTGGGCCTCTCTGTTCCACTCAGAGAAAAGTAAAAAGTGTGGAAGAAATAAATTGTGCTAATGCTGGAGGCAGGAAAAATGAAGTTGCAGATTCTGTGAGTACTTGGTGAGTTTTGCTTGTGTTTTACTGAGAAATCTGATTTTGTGCTGAGAGTTTTGTGAAGCAGCCTGTAGGATTCATGGAGGGTGTTGGAATAGCTGATGTGGGAGGTTCTGCAGCCAGAGCAGCTCTGGATAGACTCCACTCTTGCACTGTATACAAGTTGAGGGAGAGGAGCCTTTATCTCCAGAAATGCTTTGTCTGCCCCTGTTTACTAAGTGTGTCTGTGACATTTGGCACCCTAATAGGTACCAGAGTCTGCCTTTCTTTTTCATCTGACATGTTATGATGCTCAAAAAGAAATCCTGGGTGCTGCTGAGCTCCAGCTCCATTCATCACACACACCTCTAAAAGCTTTTTACTTCTAAGTCATGTACTTAAGTTTACTTATTTTTTTTGCTTCCATGGCAGCACACACAAGGAGAAAACCTGCCCTGGTTTCAGTGAATGGTCACTCAGTGCACAGAGCTGCTTTTACAGACATCTGGGTCAGTAGATGCTGGAAGAGCAGGAGATCAATACAGAGCATCAATAGTGGCAGCAGACCTTGGGACATGAAGCCCATAATTCAAAAGATCTATTACCAAACCTGAAGCTTCAGACAGCTCTACAGCTGAGAGTTTAATTTTGACAGATTCTGGAAACAATATTGACATGAAGCACGAGTTCAAAACACTGTTCTTTTGGACTTACCTCCTCCTACACCTTCAGTGTAAAGCCAAAATTATGTTGTGCCAATTCAGGCTGAAAGGCTCTGCATGAGTCTTCTGAATCACAGCATCTTCCAGACTCATTTATTGCTTTACCCATGTCCTGAGTGCTGGGAGAGGTGGTTTCCATTGCCATCCCACATGTCCACTTGCACACTTTGCATACTGTGTGGGTAGGAAAAGGCATCATTCTGATGGAGTTTTCACTGTAGTTGACTTTGTGATTAAGTGGCTATTAAAGGAAAAATACTCACCTGCTACTGTGCAAATGGAATAATTTTTGACATGCATTCAAAAACTGTCTAGTAAGCTCAGGCTGCTCAGGCAGTGTCCTTTGCCACAATGTGAATTTGGCATCTTTGCAGCAATTTTGTACCCTGACACGTTCAGCCAAGCTTCTGTTACAGCCAGCTCCCCCTGTGACACTCTGTGGGCACAATGAGTGATTTAGAAGTAACCTGCTTACTCTGGTCTGTGGTACAGAATAAGTGTTGATTCAATGGGCAATGGCCAGCAGGAGGGAGGAGACAGTAGATGAGAAAGAACAGTTGCAGATTGTTTTCTTGTTTTTCTTTTTTTCCCCAGCCAGTTCTCTAGAGGGATATGAACACATTTTCTGAGTAAACATGCAATGAAACTCTGAAATACTTTTTTTTTAAAAAAGCATAGAGGCAAGATCCAAATGGACAAGTGCTAATTTATAATTCTGCTTTCTGTTCAATTCAGGCCAATTTTTGCTGTTCCTACTGGAATGGCAGGCACACCCATGAAATGAGGGAGAAATGTGCACCATTGAAGTCTTTGTTACCAACTGGCTCCCTGAAACAGGAGAGAAAAACAAATCCCTTTTGCATCCATCAAACAGCATCCCTGCTCTAGGACTGGGACTAGTGGAAACAGTGATGTAGAATTAGGCACCTGGAAACAGAAGGGAGGGGAAATGCACATCACACCCATTTAGTGATCAGAGCTAAACTGTTTGTTTAGCACCCCTCACAAGGACCTGCTTTATCTGGGAATTATGGTAAGTCTACACAGTTATAATATACCTGGCACAGTTTAAAGTTTTCCACTGTAACCAATAGCACAGTGAAGTACTTTTCAAATAAGTATTCACCTATTTACCTGCCAGTGGAATAATTTTGGAAGAAAAAAAACAAAAGGAATATTAGCTGAAGGAGATTTTCAGGCTCCTGAGAGCAGCTGAGCTGCTGCCCTACACTCTGCCCTGCCAGGTGACAGCAGACCCAGGAATGAAATAAAAAGCATGTCCAGGTGTGTTTGCTCTTTTGCTGACAGTGACTTCTCCACAGGTAAGCAATCAAGTGTGTTTACTTCCAGTTCAAGTCTGCTTTGTTTACATTGAGTACCATTGCTGCTAACTTCCAATGAGGTGACACAAAGCAACAGGTTACAAAAATGCCATCAAACATCCATTCTGACAGCATCCATGTCACAATACACAATGATGTACTGGCATTATACAAAGACCAAAAAAAAAAAAAATAAAATATTTATAGCTAATTATTTTGACTAGAACTGAAACAGACAGCAAAAAAGAAAAGAGCCCCCCACCCTGCCCCCAAAGGCCCTGCAGGAATCCATACTGACATTTTGGCAGCATTGTAGCAACAAATTGATAACCAGCCCTTCACATGCCAAAACCTTTAACCTTGTAAATTCCTGGTTCAGGAAAAATAGTTACATCTATTAAAGCACTTTTTGTGTTTCTTTTTTTTTTTTTTTTTTTTTCTTTCCACCCCTCCAACCTGAACCAGCTTCACATTTTCACACAGGGTTAATAATTACTGAAAATAATAAATGAGTGAGGGGTATAGGCACCATAGATTGCTCAGACAGTTAAATGCTATAGTAAATAAGCTAAGATATCTCAGCTTGAAACTCAGTTGCCCTGTGATTAGATCCATCTACAACAAGAGCCTGGTCAGTGGCATTACTGAAAAAAGGTTGGCACAAAAAAGAGCAATCCCTCTGTTGAATTAGTGGCAGCCCAGTCAGGAACCAAACCCACCCTTTCTCTCAGCTGCCTTTTTCAGCTTGGTTTCTGCTTGTCAGTCCATTCCTCAGGTCCTGTGCTTCCCCCAGGCCCCACGAACATCAGTGCTGTAAAATCAGTCAAATCCACGGCCCCAGCAAGCCCCCCTCCCTCCCAGCCCCTTTTCACAACCTCCAGGTTTTCTTCATGTATGTTCATGCCTTGCTATTCACTAATGAGGTATTATTAGTTACTAACAATGCCTGCTCTCCTAGGGACAGACCAGTGGCACATGAAGAAAGCTCTTCAGTCAACCATTAGAAAAATATTGCACTTACTTTAACCTTAAGCCCAACCTGCACAGAAAAAAAAAAAAAAAAACAAATGGGAAAGAAATTAACCAAAAGTACCAAACAGAACCCCAACACAATGGAGCAAACTATCTTATGCACATATAGTGTCTTTTCCTTCATGTTGTTTAGCTGAATTTGGTCCAGTATTTAAAAAAAAAAAGTCCAGAAATGAAAGAGTTCAAAAGACACGGCAGGCTCGTTAAGGCTTTGTCTCCCCAGTGCTTCAGAAAGGTAAAAGTTTCTTTCCCTCATTGTCCATGCACTGCAGAGCAGTGGTCTCTTGTGGCACANCACCTGCCCATCCAAACCAGCAACAGGAAAAACCCAGAAGCAAGGGAAGATGGGTGTGCTTCATGGTCTCACCTGCAACCAACCAAACAGAATGCTTTAGAGAGAAGAAAAGGAAATAAATACAGCTTTTGGCATTTGTTTACAGGCTGGGTCACCAGTGCAGGCACTCAGATTAGACAGTGAGCCACCCCAACAGGAGGGACAGGGAGGCAAACTGGGGGTGCTTGACAGGGATGATGCACACAGGGTCAGTGGAGGCACATGGGCAGCACACACACAGCAGGCTGGAGTGCTGGAAAGCAGCTTGTGCCAAAGCCTGCAGCTTCCTGCTCCACCAAAAGGGAATATTAAGGTTATGGCATCCCCAAGCCTCTGCTGGCCTTGGTAACAATTGGCAAAATTCTTTTTTTGGCAAGGACTGAAGATACTGAAGTTCTCTCTCTCCCTGTAAGCTTTGCAAGGCATGTTAGGACAAGTGGCAGGGAATGGTTAGATGTCTCCTCAGGAGTTTGGATTCTATTNCATTATAATATAATTTAGCTTTATTATAAAAGCTAAAACCCAAGGCATCATTTTAAATCTAAATGAGCCCACATATTCTTACAGTGCCATGGAAAGGGTAGTGGATTATTTCCTGTGAGAGGCTAGATGGATTTCTCCCTCACTCTCCATGTGAACATGGGAGAGGAATAATAAAAGCCCCAAAGTGACTCACCACCTGTGGCTCTGAACTAGGACTTGCTGACGTTCTCATATATGACATCACTGATGCAGAACTGCTGCTTCTTCTTCTGCCACATCAGCTGCACACACTGGTGAATAAAAATGTACTGCTCCTAGAAGAAAAGATCAAATAAATGGGCATTTTTTGCACCTCAGAAAGCATGACAAAGACCCAGCCAGTGAAAGAGTTTGATGGTTCACAGGAACAACCTTNCCAGCTCCATATCTCCCTCCTCAGCCCCTCACAATGCACAGGAAGTTATCAGCTCCCAAAATAATAATCCAGAATTGTTACAGACAGTAGAAGGGAAACATGAAATCCCCCTGACACCATAATCATTTATTAATAACCTGAATGATGACAGAAGAGTTGAATCTGAGTTAAAGTTGGTCAACTTGACATTGNCTAAACATAAATAGATTCCAACAAACTGCATCCTTGCCACATATGCTCCTGAAATATTTTAATGAGGTCATATTCCTCTNCTCTCCTCTCCCTCTCCCTGCTACAAGATTTTGCCTTGCTCTTCATTCAACAGACTCTGGCAAAAAACAATCTAGCCTGAAAACAGTGATGGTGGCACTTCCATGGAGGTTTCTCACTTTTACTGTTTTTAACCAAGGAAGAGCACAGCAGACATGAAATATGAAATCTTTCCCTCATTACCAGGGGAACTGGGAAGGTTTAGATGCATAAAATCTGCTTTGAAGAAAGAGTTTGTGATATTTTTTTCCCCTCCAATATATATTGTCCATATATTTTTCTCTTAAAGCCAGAAAAAGAATTGCCCTGTAGATATTTGGGTGGGGAGAAGGGCAAGGAGGGTGCCTGGCAGACTCACAATCCTTTTTTGTTTGTTTGAAATCCCAGTGTGTCATGTGCTCCTATGCTTGGCTGGATGATACCAACATGATGCTTGAACAAGGCTGCCTGACATCATTCCATGAGCCATTCATCCCCTCAGCAAATCCAGCTCTTTGCAGTGTGGTTNGAAAATTTCACATGTTAAACTCTGCTGATGTTTGCATACTCATTTCACAGAAGGTGAGAATAACTCATTTCCTCTGGCAGACAGTGAGATTGCAGATACATCACAAAACAAACCCACCTGTGCAGCAGATTAACAATGTGACAAATCACACTGAAGATGAGAACTTGATGATNTTGATTCACAGCGGTTTTGTCAGGGGGAACAAGAGTCATGAAGGGGCACAACAATGCAGCCACAGTGCTGAAGGGAACAGATCTTACCTCTGTCTGCACCATGGACATTCTGTAGGACCTCATGTCTGACACCAGTCCCAAAATATCCACGAACTCGTGGTCACGGATGTGCTGCAGGAGCCGGTCCAGGGCNATGAACGTCCCCGTCCGTCCCACGCCAGCGCTGCAAACACAGACATCACCTCATTGCAGCCTCTCCTGGGGGCACACAGGGCACAGGGCAGCAGTGCTGCAGCTCTGCCAATCACACAGAACCCGTCTGAGGTCAGGCAGGTTGATGTGTGGGATTTGCTGGCACAAAACCCCTCGTGCGTTGATGCTCTCGCACACAGAGCGTGCACACAGCCTCACCCACCCTCAGCTCTCTCAGTCTGCACTCCAGGAATTCTGCCTTAGGGGTATGAAACAGAAATAGCTACCACATAGCCAAAAATCTTCATTTTTCCCAAAGGGAAGCTCAGCAACTAGAAAAAATGCACACTGCTTTCATTTAGAGATTCTCATGCGTGTACTTTGCATTGTAATTTCACATGTAATGTTTAAGTCAGATTTCACTGAGTGCCATGCTTGAGCTTTTATAGGGTTTCTTTTTCCTTCTTCTGATTTGTCATAATTTTTCTGAAAAGCCTTGAAAGTGTTTGCAGTTATGTCTAACAGTTCATCTCAGCACAGTTCAACATAACNGTCACAAAACAGGTTCCTATTTTGGCTTTTGTTGTGCTAATTTCTCAAATATGACAAATACAATGGAACTTCTGATGTGTTATTGGACAGATGAATTTTAACTGATAAATTCATTCTGTGCCTTCTTTAACTCTGAGAAAAATTGCTACAGGAGTTGATCAATACATTCTTTCTTTGCCCCTCTACTAATTTCATAGCATTGTTACTTTTAATCTATGTGGTCTAAGATGCACAATATAGTCTAAAAATAATATCTGAAAATATCCCTCTTTCTTTGCTGCTAGAAGAATCCTCACTGAAAAAAAGAAAACACTACAGCTGTTGCCCAGCTCTCTGATACTCACTTCTGTTCCTTCCCAGAACAATTAAGCAGTAAATACAGGTTTGACTTCATTACATATAAATCTCTCCCCTGGCTTATTGAGCACTTTTTTTTTGATGCTGAGACTCACAAAACAATATCCTCTCTGAATTTCTCCACGAGGTTACAGGGGAGATCTGCATAACACTGCAACAACCAGAGAGAACCATCTTCAGCCAACAGGTGAGCACAACCCCAAAATCTCTCCATCTCGTGGTTCCCTGACCTGTTTAATGTCACACCTTGCTCTTGCCTTTTTCCTGGAAGCATTTACCTGCAGTGTATGACCATGGGGCCTTTAGCCTTGGCTGATTTCTGCCTGACCATCTGCACAAACTGGAGGATGCTCTCGGCGGCGTTGGCGGTGGGGACGCCGTGGTCTGGCCAGGCAGTGAAGTTAAAATGCATCACATCCTGCACCTCATCAGCCTGCTGGCAGAAACAGAGCAGCAGCATGTTCGTGGGGTTGTGACAGTGCCACCACACTCAGTCACACACAGGGCTTGGCTGTCACTTTGTGGTTTTCATTTTTTCCCCCCACACACAGCCTAAAACACTGAAGTCAGCCAAAAAACTGGCAAAGAACAAACTTGCTATTGAATTACAAAATGTGTGTGTGTGGGGGGGATATCAGGCCATTGTTATCAAAACTTCCTGCTTCTGGATTTGGGGTTTGCTTTTTGCTTTTGACCCTGTGATAGTTCCATCTTATTTTGCTTTTAAATCAAGAACTGTTGCATATTTCAGTTCTGGGCTTTTTTCCTCCTTTTATTCCATTCCCTCTCCTNTTCTCATTTTGCTACAGATAAAGAATAACACTGTTGGCAAACAATCAAGCCTGGACTCTTGAGGGATTTTCTTTTCAAGTTTTAAAGAAAAAAACAAAACAAAACAAAAAAACCCAAACAACAACAACAACAACAACAACAAGAGGGAAATAAAAATCATTGCCAGAGGAAATATTTCAGGAAATAAAAATTACAATGTTAAAAATTCTACTGGCTTTAGATGAAGTAAGATCCTCAACACATAATGTCCTGGGTCAGTGGTGAATTGCCAGAGCACAGCTTTTACCACANCCCCTCCATATCCCTAAATATTCCTTCATGAGATGGTGCTGGCAATGAGCTGATGCAGGAAACAAAGGTGAAAATAAAAACCTGAAAGTCTGGGGAGATTTCATTTGGACTCCANATACTCTCACATTTGTTTCAATATTTTATAGGTAGACATGATTATTGCAGAATTGCCCTTTTGAAAAATATTTTCAATTCTTCCATTGGTATTTTCAAGTTTTGAATAATTTATGGCAAGAAGGTGTGCTTGAGATATAGAAAAGAAGGAATTCACACATTTGCTGTCAGTAATTATTGGTACCACAGAAGTGCCCAGAGCTCTGCTACTACTTTTGTTACGCTCTGCTGAGAAATTCAGAGACAATTTTAGGGGGGAGTTTTGTGATTCCATCCTTTGCCTGTGTGAAGCCAGGGTAAGGAGATGGATCTCTCTTGGGTGTTTTCTGCTGAATGCCAGCAGTGGACNGGAGTTACAGAGAAGGCTGAGGTGAGTGCAGTGCTTGGGCAGAGTTTGACTCACGTAGCTGATTCGGAAGCTGCGGCACACCCAGTCCGTGTGCTCCTCCTCACTCAGCATCTCCACTGTGATGTCCCCATAGGCAACAGGATCTTCTGTAAAAGGCCAGTAATGGTCACATTTCACCTGAAACAGAGGGGAAACCCAGGCATTTTTGTATAAAGATGCACATACAGAAAGAGGCACACACAAAAGGACACAGAGCCTCAGGTTCAGCAATGCCTGCACCACTGTTCTCTTGCTGCTGCAGTAAGAGGTAAATTATCCTGCAATGACTTTCAGTCTGACCATTCCCAGNTAATTGTGACATCAGCTGTATGTTGGTTTTCAGGGCAGTGAAGAATAGAAAAGACTGCCTTGAGTTATNCTTCCTCATATAATAGGTCTAAATGGAGCAAAACACTGGGAAAGAGAATATCCATATAAACCCCTCAAATTACCTTCCAAATATTTCTATTACAATATCAAAGGAAAATGTAAATGTAGAACTTGTATTTTATAATTATTTAAACTTAAAAGAGTAGAATCAAGAAGGGCTGAGGTTGGAAGGGACCTTTGGAGGTTCTCCTGTTCAAGCCCCTCTCCTCTCAAGCAGTGTCACCTACAGCCAGCTCTANACCATGTCCAGGTGACTTTGGAATGTCTCCAAGGATGGAGACTCCACAAGCTCTGGGCAACCTGTCCCAGTGCTCTGTCCCCCTCACAGTAAATAAGGATTTCCTGACTTCAAAAGGAATTTAATGTGGTTTTTGAATTTGTGCACATCACTTCTGGACCTGTCACTGTTTCCACTAAAGGAGTTCCTGATCTCCATTCCCTCCCATCAGCTCCTTGTACACAGTAACAAGATCCCTGGAGCCTTTTCTTTTCCAGGATGAGGAGTCCCAGCTCTCTCAGCCTCTCCTCATTTAAGAGGAGAAGTTTCATAGTAAAAGGAAGGAGGTAAAAGGGCAGAAAAGGTCAAAGAAGGTCAGGGGTCATCAAAGAAGTTCAGAGAGGGTTGAGGAAGGTTAAAGAAAGTCAGGGAAAGTCAACATCAAAGCAGGTCAGAGCAGGACAGGGAAGGTCAGAGAAGGTCAAGGAAAATCAGGGAAAGNTGATGGTTGAGGAAAGTCAAAGAATGTCAGGAAATGTCAATGCAGGTCAANGATCAAAAAAGGTAAGAAGGAGTCAAAGAAGGTGCAGCAAAGTCCAAGAAGGTCAAGGTCAGAGGAGGTCAGGGAACATCAGGGAGTGTCAAAGAAGCTCCTGAAATGGGAAGGCAGATCCATTCCAGGGCTGGTTGTGGTGCTGCCTGGTGATCAGAAACGATGCAAATCATTCACTCAGCATGAAGGAGCTTTTTTTTCAGAGTGCTNTCTTTGACACCACGTACAAGATTTTGTTCCATACCCGTCTTTTCTCATTGCACTGAGTGAGCATAACAATAATTTGTGATTTTTGCTGGAGAACCATCTTCCAAAAATCATTCCTAGTTTCTGGCAGTGGTCCTTGGGTTGCAATGTACTCCTGGGGTGAATTATAACCCTAAAAGACAAAGAGATAGGTTGTGTTTACCAACATAGCTAATGCTTTGGAATATGTATTTTTCATATTTTTTTTAGCTTGCTCAAGTTCAATTTATATTTCTAAAAGTGATTTCTAATATAAATAAATTAATTTTTTTGGTATTTATTTCGTGATGTCAGCTTGCCAGATTTTGATGCTCCCAAAGTATGAGCAATCTAAAATGAAGATGAAGCTGCTACCACACAAATCATTTGTCCAGAGAGCAGAAAAGGCAACATTAAAAAAAGCAAGTAATAAGAACCCTACAAGAAAGTTGCAGCTCCTTCCTGATTATGTAATTTTAGGGTTAGTCATATGCACATGTTCATGTCATAAGGNCTTAAATTAATAAAGTATTAATTAGAATTCTGCTTAAAATAATAAAGATGTTGAGTCAATGCTCTTAACAGATGCTAAGATGTTTTATATGCATGNATTCCCTTTCCTATACCTGTCAACATGATTTTAGCTGGATTTAGTTGGAAAGACTCCTTTCTCCTCTCCAAAATCAAAATACTGTTATTAAGGCTATAATAAAAGACCATAGAATGACCCTTTTGGCATAACCATATATATGTATATAACCATATTTACTGAGATTGTATTTGGAAAGTTATTTTACAGTCCTAGAAAGAGCAAAAAAACACATCCAACACACAGCATGATCTCATGCAAATTGGACAATTTCTGTGCCACCACTGTATGTGGTTCATAAAATTATTTGTGATTTGGGAGCACTTTCCACAAATGGCTTCCTCCAGACTTCTCTGCAAATCATCTCAATCCCAGTTTTTGCACCACACACCATTTGCTGCCTGTTCTGACCTTAGTGACAAATCCCTGTCAGCACAGGGACAGACCACCCCTGGTTTCTGTGTTTGGAGGCAGAGAATTGGTGGAGAGCTGATCATCATAAAAAAACCAGCATAAACATCATGCTTTTCCATGTTTCCAGGAAACATGTTTTCATGAAAACATCATGTTTTCCCAGTTTCCATGGTCAGCACTGTGCTGTAAGCAGAACTAAAGAGATGCAAAGCAGAACTGAGCCACTCAAAGGCACAGCTGCTTAAGGTCCTGTTATCCACAGTCCCATGTGACAGAGCTTTCCTGAGCTCTGCATCCTGGAATGCTTTTCTTTCCTCATTCTCTGTGAGCTCAGTGTGCAGTGTTAGTGCTCAAGCTCGTGCTCTGGCCACAGAGAAGCCAAGCACAGACATTTGGCTCAGCTCTGCACACTGGGGCAAAGCCAAAGGGACACAGAAGTGGCTCCACTGACTCATCCAAGGGCTCCTCCTTTCTCCATAANGCTGACCCAGCTCTATCTGCAGGCAGATTGCAGAAATGGGAAAGGTCTCTTCCTGGAGGGCTGCAGTGGTGCCCTGTCTCCTCTTTTACATCCTCTGGATATTCTCTCCAGCCCCCACTGAGCCACTCAGAGAGGAAAACCCTCGTGGCAGTGGCAGGATGAGCCTGAGTGACTGCAGAGAGTGCAGAGAGCTGCTGAGATTTCAGCCATCCCCCATTGTCAAAATATTTGCCCACAGCTCTGTGTGCACTGCAACCATCCCAAATCCGTGGGTGCTGCCCCTGGGAAGTGGCTGCTCTCTGCCAGGTGCAGGGGAAGCACCAGAGAGGAGGCAGAAAGCAGAATTTGTCTCCACACACCATCTGGGCTGTGTGCATTTTGTGCCTTTGGAGTGTCTGGCTTAGCCCTGTTTTTCCATGTGCAGTGGAAATTTAGAAAAAATTCTCATTTGAACATTCATGTTTTACCTTGCTATCTTGAAAGGCCACATAATTTAATATTTCCTCCTCATTTCCCTACCAGTCCAATCAAAATTTCACAAAGATTCACAGCTACTGTAGCAAAATTTGCCAAAAACCTTCCCCCTCTACCTTTTTTTTTTTTTTTTCGATGGCTGTTCCCTGTAGGCAAAATATTTGGGAGCTGAGGGAGATGCTGAGAACATGACTGAGCTCCCAGGGAATATTGTGCTATTTTCAAGGGCCCAGCCCTGCCTGGTGTGCAGGACACTGAACTCTGTACTCACAGGGATGTAGTTGGCATTGATGTAGTCAGATCCNTCTTCTTCATTCATTGAAACTAACCTGACACGACTAAAATCATCTGCAAAAGAGAAAAGAAATGAGAGAAAAAAAAATCACCTCTCAAATATGGCACTTATCTCCTACCTACTAGGCAAGATTTAAATTAGTCCTATAGGAATGGCCAAAAATAATCTGTGAAAAAATAGAAAATTCTGGTATTGACTAAGAGAGCAATGTTTGCTTCAGCACCATCATCAGTGTTCTGCAAACACCCCCCTTTGGGCTCCCTCAGGTTTCATTAAATTATGAGAGAAATACAGTAGCACTACTCAGCAGCATGAAAGCCCTTGTGTTTCTCACCTCCAAACTCTTGCCATGATAAACATTTCCAGGAAGCTACATCTATTCCAAGCTAACAAAAACCACCCCTTGCCTGGGTCTCTGTATGAGAACAGTGTTAGAAAATCCCCTGATTCTCCAGCTTTCTTATTAAAACTCTTCTCTCCCTCTCCTGGGGTTTTAGCAGGGTTTAGTGTGTGCTGTACTCACATGGCAGGATGTTTGTGTAGCGATTTTTGCAGCGATTCATGGGGAGATCAGCAGCAAAGTGGGGAATGTCAAGCCCAATCAGCTTCAACTCCTGAGATAACAGAAAGGAAAATGCCAAGGTCAGCCTCAAAAAACACCCAGAGAAGAATTCTCTGTGATTGCTCGTGGCAGGTGGCAGGCAGAAAATGCTCATAAATCAGTTTATAAATGGACAGCAGCACGACACTGATTTTCCTTATTTGAGCCTCTGAGTTGGGCTCAAGGAGCTGGAGAGCAGTGCTGGGGTTTCTCCTCCTGGTGCTGCCAACACATCCTGGCTGTGACTCAGAATTTCTCCTCTCTAGCCACACTCAGCCAAAAATTCTGCCNAACCAGGGGCTTGCTGAGTTATTTCTGTGGTGGTCATCTGCCCCCCTTAAAGGGGCTCCCTGAAATCCTCAAGTCTTGGGGTAATGCTTGGAATATCTTCAGTAGTTACAAATAATATATCAGGGGGATTTAGTTTTGGAAAACTAAGAGAATGTGCCTGAACTTAGAGAAATCTCCTTGCTCTGATAAAGATTTCTGATGCTACTTCCTGATTTCAGTGCTTCCCCTTAAATTAAGGACGTTAAATATATATAAAATAAAGCCATTAAAACCCCAAATTTAATTCAGGCTGCCAGCATGTCCTAAACTGAAAGCAAGTGTATTTTTCTNACAGTTTACTCAAACAGAATGTGAAAAGCCACTCCAGTCAGTTTACTAAAGGCAGCATTTGACAACACCAAGCTGCACTTCTAAATTCTGCAGAGGAGGAAGTGAAGCTGGCCTGCCCAGCAACACCACAGAGCACACAGGAGCAGCCTTAACATCTTGAATAAACTGATCTGGCCATGGCAGGTAGCANAGGGCAGAATTCTCAGAGATTTACCTCAAACTGCAGTGAAAATTTATAATCAGAATCTTTGGCCATATCCTTGATGTATCCATCAAAATCGTCCAACTGGACAGGGCTTTAAAAGAAAAATACAGAGAAATTAGGTTAAAAAAATCTGATTTTTGTAGTGCCTTTCATTTCTTTCCCCCAGAATACTCTCAAGTCATAAATATCTATTTGCAGCTGTTATTGCTAAAAAGAAATAAGGACAAACCCTGTGGTTCAGAGCCACCAAATGGTGGCTGTGTTGCATTTTGGATGCCACTGCCCTGACTGCTTTCTCTGCTGGCTCTGAGAACTATACACAGCTGTAATTATAAGTCAAACTCTTTTCCCAGAGAGATGGTGATATATAACTNTATGAAACCATGGAGAGCTTCAGTAGGTACGAATCAGCCTTGATTTAATGACTCCCATCTTTGCACACTTTTTTTTGCCAGGTGAGATCTATCTGTTAGTCAGGCACAGCCCCTGAACACAGCACAGAAATAATTAGGCTGACACTCTGAGTAAGGAAACACAGGTAAACAGCTTCCCTCACCTAATTATCATGCTCTAATTTACAAGCTGCTGGAGCATGTACACAGTAATCTTCTCATTTACTTGGAGGCAATATGCCCAAAGGAACCTGTCTTATCACCACTTAATTACTCCTGTTTACCCACCAGCATTAATGATCTAAATGTTCTAGCAACAACTGTAATGAGAGCCCCATGTCAATAGGGAAATATCACTACAAACAAATGCATCCCAGTTTTGTCACCATTTGCAATTTTTAACTAAGGATAAGCTCTGTTGAAACCACTAAGTTGGGTAATTGGTCTTTTCCCTGGTGACTAATTTTGTAGGTTTTGCTACAATCTGTTGAGCAGAATGGCTTTTGTCCAATTATTGTTTGTTTTCTGCTTTCAGGTATCTCTCTTAGGNTATGTCTATCAAGAAGTTTTCTATATTTGTAACTGAAATATCACTATGCCATGTACTACATAATGCCTGTTTAGTCTAAGACTTTTTCCTTTAAATATCAAAGAAGTTACATACTTGGTCAGCTTCCTCTTCTTTAGTCCATTTTTACTCCTGTANAAAAAAAATAAATAAAAGAAGTGTTTTTCATTCATTAAAGGTTGTNCAACCTTTATTCAAACACAGCACTTATTTAAGGATGTATATTTTTTCACATACTCAGGAGGAGATTGGTGATAACAATTTGAACAGTTTTAAGCTGATAATAACATTTCTGTTGGCTCCAGTGGGATGCATATCCCATTCTATGGCTCTGAGATTGGAAAGGAAAATCTGTGCCCAGAAAAAGCCATGGGTCCCTTAAAAATCCTGACTTTGGGTAGGCTGGGGCTGAGTCCCCAGGTCCTGAGCCTGGCTGAGCTTGGAAATTGGATGTCAGCACTGGAGAGCAACTGGGAATGAGCAGCATCTGTTGGGTAAAGGGACAAGACCAACTTGCAAATTGGAGAAAAGGTGAAGGAAAAAAGGAAGGGCCTGTCTCATACCCTCCTTATGATGATAAATGAGGAAAGTGCCAAATATTCCACTGATCTCAGCAGGACTCAAGCTTAAACCTTGGATAATTTAATTGACTTTAACAGCTAGAGATAATTGTGCCAGTCATGTAAAACAATGATTTATGAGTGATGTAATTCATTAGCAACAGTTGTGAGCAGGTTCCTGAGTGTGCTAAGCAGGAAAACCCAAAGGTTTTACTTAAGACCAGCCCTACACCAGCTACCACTCTGTGGTTTTTTTTGGAGGGGGGTGTGCATTCATTTTGTGCTGCCACAAAGAAGTTCAGCAAAAANAAGATTAAATACACAAAGGAAGCACCCTGGAATCACTTGGCTAGAGGTCTAAAAACACTGATCTCCTCTGTCCCATCAGCCAAATCAGCTCAAATAGAACCTTGCTTACTCAGAAGGAATTTTAGTAGTGTAAATTTTTAATTCCTGGGCATTAAATAATATCTGCTCATTTTTCACATTATAATGATGCTACTTTTGATTTCATGATGATATGAAAATTATGTCTAGATCACTTGGTTCACAGCTTCATTTAGTAAATTAAAGGAGAAGACTTTTAAATTCTAAATAATGAAAATATACTGAAAGAAATATTAAAAAGTGGAGTATTTTTATTTTTTCTACCTTGTTACATTTAGAAGTTACATTAAAAAACAATAAAGGACTATTTTCAAAAATTAAATTTTACAAAATATTCAGTTTCTGGAGCAGCCACAACCTGGAGTAATTTTGTTATTTTGTCCAAGTACATTTCCATTTAGATGAGGAGCTTTGCCTGCAGAATTAACAAGAGCTATGGCAATACCAGCTTTATATTAATGTGGAGATTAAATATTAGAAACCTCTTCAGCTTATCATGTTACCTGTACATTCATATGCATTGTGTACCCAAACTAGTAGTATTTATATTTTGTCATCAAAGGTTTTTTTCCAGTGAAATCTTAAAGTTAATTCCACTAAATTATTCAACACCTTCATCCCCTGTGACTGTGGCAAACCTTTTAATGTCAGGCACATAAGAATTAATTTGAAAAGCAAAAAAAATCCCCAAAATGCTCTTTATGATGGGAATGCTTCTAAGAATGCTCCTCCAAGGAACATTTCAAGAGGCAATAAAACAAATGATTGACATACATTTCTCAGCAAGAATTTCATGTGCTTTGATNGTCTCAAGAGGCTTTTGTTTCTTAGCATTGCAATTGTTTCCTGAATGCTCATAAATANTTTAAACCAACTTGTGTGCAAAGCAAAAGCATTTAAAACATTAGCTGGTGTTTCATCTGTTATTCCATTTATTCTACAGATTAGAAGGGAGGGATTAATCCCATCTCATTCCACTTTGTTTTCCTGACAGAAGAAATGGACCTTTCTTTACTTACATAAACACTCTCATTTCTAGGCTCACTGAAAATTTGGATGGGTTTTCCTACAGACCCACTGCAACTCAAGGAAAATCAGTCTCACAAATCCCTGTGCTGGAGATGTTGATGTCTGCCTGCCAGGGCTTTGGTGCCTCATGGTAAGACCAGGGAAAAAGCTTAAAATCTTAACCTCAGTACCACCTTTTTGTAAAACCCTAAAACTTGGACCCAAGACCATCAGGAATTTAAGTTTCTCTATGGAATTAGGCATTTTTTTGGGGCATAGTCAATTCTAATTATTTGTTAAATGGTNTGGAAAACAGTTCTGGTTCTAAGCAAATGAGTGGCTTTGTTAGGTATTTTCAAGAAAACAATCAGGTGTTTACTACATCCTTATAAAANATTTACAGACTGAAGTATTAAATANACACACATACACAATGGGATGTGCACACAGTGACCCTATTTTTACTCTTTGGGGCTCCTAGTTGTATCCATTCTCAGTGTTTTTTTTTGTTTTTTTTTTTTTTTTTTCAAAAGCAAAATTTTCCTGACACCAGGAGAGCATAAGAGCAGCTTTGAAAAACAAATATATTTGACATCACACACCAAACAGGTGGGGCACCATCAAGCAATTTTAGTAATAGAACAGCAGCAGCAGAAGTCAGTNCCAGGCAATGAACATGTAAATAACCAGGACAGAGGAAGCCAGGACTTAAAATGAAGCAGCAAAAACTGCAAAGACAGCAATGAGATGGATATCATGACCACTGTAAAATTAGCTTTTTGAAAGCAAAATGAGTTGGAGCATAAACAGACAAACCAGATGGAGCAGGGTAGCAAACACTTTGATACCCACATCCTCTCCAATCCATGTTCCAGTACCAGAAAATTAAATCTTCAAAAGCTTTGACCCCTTTGAGAACAAAGGCACCACACGTTTTTCATGTCTCAGAAATTCACATTGCTTACACATTGCATATGGAAAAACAAGTAAATCACTTACCAAGGATTAACATAAAATGCCAAAAGATAATCAGTCCAAAGGCATGAGGGTAGCAGAGTTAGGAAAGCAAACACACTTCTACGCCTGTGAGCATTAATAAATAACACACATAAAGATGAAAAAGTGAGGAGAGTTAGTAAGACAAACAGAAATCAGGAGATCAGCAAATTCTACTTTAAAAATCAGCTAAACCCAAAATTCCTACTTCTTACTTAGGTCCTAAGAATATTATTAGCACCCCCAGAATTTTTCTCCTTTTTTAACCTGCAGAATTTTCAGCTCTCCAACACAAAATTTTACATGGCTAAAATAAGTGTGTCTTCTGTTGATTCAGGGCTGTTATTCCTACTTTTCAGAGAGCAAATTGGGTAGGAAAATTTAATTTCCAGTCATTGCATAGGTGGTACTAAGCCTATTTCCAGTGTTTTGAGATGTTCAGTACTGATATGGTTTGTTTTTATCACCTACAGCTATGATTATCTCTCATGTTTGTTCCTGCAAATGATCCTGTGGATATCAGAAGATCTATACCACAGATAAATTCAGGTGCTTCCAATATCTCTTAATACCCTTTGTTGAGTNAGATTTCTCAAGGCATCTGTATAATATTTTGCAGAGTGATTTAAATTCTTTCCTAGGTTTTCATCTGAACATTGCTTGAACAGTTCTTCTAACTGTGTTTTCTGTGAATAACNATCCACTGCAGATTTTACTGTGGCTAAAGGAAGTATGAGTACAAAATCATTCTAAACTTCTGTATTTGTATTTGTTTACCAGATTATGCTGTGCATTAATTCAGAAAACCCACACAGGCCCATTCTACCTATTGGTGAAATGGGCTTCAGGTAGTTTGCAAATATGAAAAACTCATTAAACTTAAACTTTGTAGCTCTTTTGTAATTTCATTTTGCTTGCAGGACCTTCTTAGCCAGCAGAGAAGGAGATCTGGGAAAGCTGCACAGAGTTCCTGCAGGCAACTTTATTTCTACAAAGGGGTCCAGCAGCAAAATCTGAGTATGTAGAATATCAAAGGGGTTTTATAGGGNTGAGGTGCCTTAGGAGATGGACCAATAATATTGGAGACTGAAAACTATCCAGCTACTTTAAGGTTTTAGGTAAAAGTGACCAATTACTAGAAGTAAAAAAGGACCAATTAGGGCACTAAAAGATAACACAGAGATCTACAGGGGGGTGAACATTTCTCTAGCATGAGTCATTAAGGAAGCAATTTCTTATACAAGGGATGATTTTCCATGGAGGCCCTGGAAGGGTATCTGTATCATCCACAACACTTGGCTGGGGTAGAAGGGTTATTTTTCTTTTTTTCAGTCAAATACACCCTCAGTGTGTTTTTTTCCCCCCATCTCTGGTGCCACTGAGGTTTCCATTAGGCCAGAGAGAGAGAAGTGATGATGTTGCTGGAATACTTCTCTTTCCTTTAAGAAACTCCATGTGAGATTTTTACTTCTCTTGCCTGCAGAGGCAGAAGGAATTATTCAAGCCTGGGCTCCTTTCATTGTCAATCCTCACAAGAATTCTCCACACTTTATCAAATCACTGGCTAACATGATTTATATTCACAGACTAGGAGCTCTGACAGCTAAAACAATTGGTATTATACAATATNTGAAAAATATGTAATTGCCTAATAAATACAATACTTTTTTTTTTCTGCAATCATTTAGTCTTTCACATCCTGCTCAGGCATATGGAACAAATTAATTAAAATAAAGAGATGCAGAGGTTGCTCAAACCCTGAAAACTCTGCTGAGCTTCCCTTAGGAATTAGGGGATATGCCATAGCTCCCTGACTAGATCCCTGGAATGAGCCAANCCTTCTCTCTGCTTTTAGGGCCATATTTCCCACCTGGCTGCCTTGATGGATTGTGAATTAGACAACAGAGGCACACAAAACAACTCTCAGAGAAATAAGGACCATNAGGTAAGGACACACTGCCCTCAGTTACAAAATATTTATGGGGATATTAAGCAGGAATGCTTTTCTCATTTTATATTTTTATAGTTTAATTTATATATGTATACATGTATGCATATACACACACACATACATATATAGACTAAATCAAGCAACAAGAACCTTCACTTTTGCATCTAAACCTATTAATTCCCTTCCCATTAAAAAAAAAAAATCCTTTTGTGGTTTTAATAACATCTGTTGCTAGTTTAATAATTTCATTCAAGCTTGGCTATTTAATTAACATGAGTGTTTGATCTTCTGGCTGTTTTGCCATTAATAAAGTCCAAGCCAGAGAAGCTGAGGGATGGTTTCATTTGTGCTGCATGCAGCTGGCTGCTATTAAAGCTAAACCAAGCAAGTGAGGCTTGTTTAATATCCAGTTAATTAGCAGCACAGTGAGATATTGACAAGATTTGCTGGGCTTGTTAGTTCCATTTGCAGGTTTATTAGCAAAAGGCTTGTGGTGCTGCAGTGTCCATGCATTTAATCCCAGACTTCTGGCAGGCTGTGTCCTGTGCAATCATGGAAGCAGTTCCCTGTGCCCCAAATTTTCTTTCCAAATTCTCTGCTGTCAGGGTGTAAAGCATGTATTTCCTTCTGATCTACTGGAATGGGGTTGATGTCATGCTTTTAAAACCTCTGTGTTTGGACTTGCCTTAAAGAGAAGAGGTTTTTGCAGAGATTGCTCACAACAGAACAGCAAACCTTGGGCCTGTCATTACCACTCATTTGATTTTCCAAATTGGGATGAAGTGACCACACTGGTGCCAGTCAGGTGCTCTCAGAGCCTTTTACTTCTAGGAAAGCTAATCCTACAGATTTTCTTTGTCCAAATACTTCTCTTCAGCTGATGGTGACATTGGTGATTTAGAGTCCATATCAGTGCCTGCAAATCTTGCAGGTGATTTTCTATATTAGTAATATATATTTGGGTTTTTTTAAACTTTTTTCAACAGCACTGAACATTAAATTACAGTATGTATTTGAGTTGGCTTGTCCTTGTTTTGTAACATAAGGAAATATTAATTAAAGGGACTGTATGAAGACAGTTGCTACATTCATTTACAAATAAGCTTACTCCTGGATGTAAATATATGGAAGTGCTAATGAATTTGTAGATCAAGTTTCTACAGTTGTGTTATTCTAGTAAATATGTCTGTAAGAGAAAGGGGGAAAAAACTCCTCCCAAAACACATCTATTCAACTTGGCTGACATGCAAATACATCATTGACTACTGAAAACAGGAGGTGACAGAATGCATGCCCTCAGTCATCATTCAAGANATAAAATACATTCAAGGAATAAAATACAAAATTAACAAGCCTGGTAGTTTATCCTAAAGAGAGACAGCAATAACATAAAAACTAAGCACTTTAAGATTACAGATAACATTTGCCAAAAAGCAGAGATGGGGAAAAAAACAAACTTTGCTTCACTCACCAGTTGTAGGGCAGCTTTCCATCTCTCTCTAAAGATGCAAAATTCACAAAGGTCCCAGCCCCACACTCCCTGTTCCAGGAAGACCATNAGGTAAAAAATTACTATTTTTGGATTCACAACACTTGCAAAGAGCTTGATTTAACAGAAATGGAGTGGCAGGGAAATGCTGAACACTCACATCTGTGACTAGGTCTGAGATAATCTCCAATGAACATAACTAAAACCACTTAATGTAGTTGTCCAAAATCAATAAACATTCAACACCACCTGAGATCAAATTGCCTAAAAATGCTTCAAAAGAATGAAATTCTCAAATAGACCTTATCTTCTGTCCAGATTTGTGCTTCCCGTTGCTGGGCACTAGCAATGGTTTCTGGCATCAGGACATAGCTTAANTATTTAAATTTCTATACTAAATATTCACCAATCCCACTCTAAGGAGAAGTTGTTTAATGGTGTCCTTTTTACAGGAAAATTATAGGTNGTTTTGAGTTACAAAAATAACTGCAGGGAAAAGAAAAAAAAACCTGAATAACATTCTAATAGTGTCTTTATCACAAGCCCATTATTTTCAGCTATGAATTATAAACTAAATTAACTATTTTTTTGATTTAAGCAAACAATTGCTTGCAGCTTCTTACAGGATTTATTTTTAAAAGTTCCTCCTGGGNTGTTTATCTTCTGTGGCTAGAAGCAGTGATGAAGAGAAAAAGCTTTGGGCTGGCTGCAGGGTAATTAAATAGGAAAGAGAATTAATTTAGCTGGGATTTCCACAGAACCAGTTACTTGCAAAAGGGGAAAAATTATAATATTTTCTTAAAAAGATAACCTGAATCATAAGTGTGATGTGGTCATCTGTTGCATGGAATACATAGATAAGTACAAAATGCAGCATCTGCTAGGTTGTTAAGTACAAGATTTTTTTTCCATAAGTTTTTTTTTCCTTGAAATAATTTCATTTCTTGACACAGTACAGTAAATTAATATAAAATATATTACACAGATTATAAAAGGACAAAGATTCTGTGACATCTTCAAAACCAGCAGGTAAACCAATTATCTAGGGTTTGAGAAAACTTCCACAGTCACACACAGGCCATAACAGCCCACATTAAATGGAACTATTGCAGGTAATATTGCCTAGAAAAGGGAATTTAATTTCAAAANTCAGCTACAAATGGTTGGGGCAGACTGGCAAATGGTGAGAGAGAGAGAGAGAGACTCTAGAAAATATTATCTGCTGGTTACTGGGGAGGTAGGACTGACACCAAAGAAAGCTTCAAGCACCAGCACTTTAATGTTCTTCCTGTTCTCCCCACTAGAGATGAGGCTTGGCCACAGCCCCATTCCAACCCCACATCTAGTATGGAAAAATTTCCTGTTCCAAACCATATCAGAGGCTGGCAAAGAGCCTGGATGTCCTGCTCATGCCCATTTGCCTCAGACCCCAAATATCCTGAATGCTGCTGGCACAACCCTTTTTGTAATATGTGATTGCACTTATGGGCTCAATCCTGCAAAGCTCAAAATAACACAGAAGCCTGAATATATTTTAGTTTGTTTGTTTGTAATCAGCATAATTCTGTTCTTACCTGGCCATTTGTAGGTGTTTTCTCCTGAGCACAACAAGAGTGACCAGCAGCAGTCCAATCAGGAGGATACTGAGGATGGCCAGCACAGAGATCACCACCACATTGGGGTTCATCTCAGTCACTGCACACACAGAAAATGACTCCCAGTTATTCAGCTCAGAAGCACTGACATTTTTGCTTGGCTTTTCTCTCAGTTTTGATAATGCTATTTTAAAAAAAGATTATCTCAAAGGGCTGGGAGTGTTAGAGAAAAAAAAAATACCACANGAGATAAAGGGAGAGTTTGAGTAGCTATTGCTATGAAAATTTCCTTGGGGAAATGCCTTCACTCTGGCATTTTTGCTAAACTTTAACATGTTCTGATTTATTATGTTTTTCCTTTTTAGCTGACATTTATAACACAAGGGTAAGGTAATGCAAGATACAGATATTCATCATCATCTATGTCTCCAAAGCACATTTCCACTCTGAAGTTGTTCTTCAACAACAATCAATGTTTTTTTCTGCTGCAGAAGCAAAATAATAAACTGGGGCTCTGTAGTATACTGGGTTGAAATTGTTTAATTACTCTGGAAAATGACATGGCCTCAGGAGCCTTTTGGCTGTGACTGCTGAAGATCCTGCAGAGGATTTTCTTCCCTCTTGCTTCTTTGCTGAATGCAAAAAAACTCCTGAATGTGATTTCCCTCTTGTTTGGGCTTGGCTGAGAAAACATTTTCTCCATAAATATCATCAAGCAGCACCCTGATGTTTAGCACTGACACCACAAATAACACCCTTGACTTCTAAAACCCAGCACAGAACTGAGCCCCTAGTCTGCATTTTTCNAAGGGCATTCCAAAGCTGCTGCCCCCATCCCATCCACATCTGGCAGCCTTTTCATGACACCAACAACCCCTGGGGCCAGCAGGACAAATAGAAAGCAAGGGGAAACAGATGCAGCTGGGTGAGGAAGAGGAAGAAAGCAGGGGAGTGGTGCTTACCCATGGTGGAAACTGCAATGAANGTGGGGATGCTGGGGCTGTTGTGGCTGAAGGTGGTCACACTGCAGTTGTAGGAAGTGGCAGGGGTCAGGCTGGAAATGGTCACAACATGTGAGGAGACAGTGACAGGTTCCTGCAGACATGGGGAAAAACACACAGGAGTCTGTAAATGCACAAATCAGCGTTCCACACCTCTGAGAGGTAAAGCCAGATCTGGTGAGAGAAATCAACACTGCAAAGGTACCTAGAGCCTGGCCTTGGCAACAGGCAGAGGGTCTGGCAGAAAAGGGGAGAGGGACAGGGGTGAATGCAGCTGCAAGAGCATCCCAGAGCTCCCCAGGGACCCCAGAGCCTTTGGGGAGGAAGGATGTGTGACAGGGTTGGTCAGCACATGCTTGGTAAGGGAAAGCACTGTGCCCTCCAGGACACCCCAGAGCTGGGCACAGCTCATGAGCTCTGGGTTCTAAGCCACACAGGCAGCAGGAAAACCAAGTTATTTCTGTTCAAAGAGCAGCCAAGGCAGTCCCAACCTCTGCCATGAATGAAATCACAGTTCTGATGTGGATGCATGTCATCTGTGCCCCTGGGGCTGCTCGTCTGGGGGTGGAGACCTATGAGCCCTTTGGAGTGGACAAGGTGAAAAACAAAGCTAGAGCAAAGTCTTTTGGTAATAATTATGATCAAACACCCTACATCTGTTTTTTTCTAGCTGGCAGAGACTCTACATAACATATTTATACAGTGTGTTAATTATCATGACCCTTGTGAACACTTTTGTGGATTTTAAATGCTGATAGAGCAACAAAACAAACACAGCAAGAGCAACACATGCATTGACTTAAAGAAAGAGATCCTCAAGTCCCTTGGTTTTCTGGAACAGCAGAACCAGGGGTGGGTTACACTTGTGAAAACAGGGACACTGAGCCAGTGGTTTAGAAGAGAAAGAAGTTTTATGAATGTACCCACTCCAGGTGGGGAATGCAAGATGCTGTAACAAGATCAGACACTGGATATTTGCAGGAGCCTGGTGTCAGGCATGGCCAAATTCTAGAGCAGTTCTGGGGTGCATCATGCAGATGAAATCACATGCACATGAGTGTAAGGGAGGAGACTTTACTGCCTGAGCTGAAAGGAGGAGCCACACTTTGGCTATTGGACTTTTTTTTGGATGTTTTCATTTTCCCCTCTAGGAAATTTAAATTAGCCAACTCAAATCCAAGATGTTCTAAGTCAGAATGCTGTTGCTTTTCATTTCACTGATTTAAAGATGCAGGAAAGGCACAAAAATGTTCATGTAATTAGCATGGAAAATCACAAAGAATTTTCACCAGTCTCCTTGGAAAGGACTCCTTTTTACAGTTCAGAAAGGAGCCCTTCCCAGTTTTGCATGGAGACAGAAAGGAGAGGGATGAATCTAATGAGGAGTGAGCTGACAACCTCTGAGCATTATCCAGAGCCAGATGTTCCCATCAACAAATGACACACCCCCTGAAACATCTGCCAAGTGAAGNAGTCTTTTCCTGATGTTCTTAACACAGATCTGCTCTGAACTGAAGTTTCAAATTCTCTGGTACTTTCCTTGCCTGATCTCACCACTATTTTGAAGTGGTGATAATGATTTCACCACCTTTGCTGCTCAGCATGAAAAAGCAGCAGGAATCTAGAAGTGCAGCCCAAACTATCCAAAAGATTAAAGTGCATGTAAGCATTTCCTTTTCCTTTAGTCATTGTCTGTCTCAATTTAAAAAGAATATTAAATAATTCAGACAGGTCTTCCATAGGATTGAAGGGTGTGCAAGTCTTTTGTGGNAATCAGTGGTTTAAGCAGGTAATTTTTCACTTCTTTCTGAATGATTCCCCATTAGGTGTTGCAGTGCCATGAGAGAATAATCACTGATCAGAGTGATTCATTATACCATCAGCTAAAGCACAAAGCAA
The DNA here is from genome assembly GCA_900205225.1 of Saxicola maurus maurus. Taxonomy (NCBI): domain Eukaryota; kingdom Metazoa; phylum Chordata; class Aves; order Passeriformes; family Muscicapidae; genus Saxicola; species Saxicola maurus. The sequence goes on from OAMK01000082.1 coordinate 27,938, forward strand.
ACCTCACATATTGCACAGCACTGAATGCCAAGGAATTAAAACTACCACTGCTCTCTATTTTTCACTGAACAGCATTACTTGTTTAAATACTATATATTTAAATTGGCCACTGAACCAATTTACATATATTTAAATATCTATTTAAATATACATATTGAAATATATGGTGCTGTANCTGGCTGGACAGAGAGAAAATGAGGTTCATATGTGAGGCTCAGGAGATGGGTCTTGAAGAAAATACCCTGAGATAAAATGCATGAGGGGCAGCCACATTTGCACAAAGGTGCTCTTTGAATAGCAAGGAAGCTCCTGCTGAACTTCAGTTAACAGATCTCAAAACCAGGAATAAATTCTTCCAGAAATAATTAGTAATGTATCAGAAACCTCATGGCATCTATATATGCCCATTCCTTAGGAAGCTACCTGACCATTTTTCCCTTCTTGCTCTTTTTATTCCCTTAGTTTTGTATCCTGTTAGTTTTTGCACAGTTATCAGAGTAATTTCCATGTGCAGCCAATTCCACTGACACTGCTGGATGCACATAGTTTATCTCCAGCTAATAATCTCCTCAGTAAAGGTCAACCTTAATATTGCAAAANAATGAAAATATTTTAGTATTTGAAGTGCAGCTTTAGTAGTTTAGCTTTTAGAAGTTTGATTCTGGAATGAAGACTGGACACCAAAGAAGAGACACATACCTGGACTTTTGTTTCCTGGCCAGACCCAGCCTGCTGGCAGTAGACTTCAAAAAAATCAGCCACTCCTTCTTCCACCCACAGCAGAGTCACAGAGGTCTGAGTCTTGTTGACAGCAAACAGTGATTTTGGAGGGGCTGGTTCTGGTGTAAGAGAAAAATCTCCTTTCATTAAGCTTATCTTTATGTTTCCAGACAACTGAGAAAAATGAAGAAACTGAAAGCAAAGCCTGATGCCCTTCCAGCTTTCATTTCCTTCAGATAAAGTCTACCAATGTAAACCCTCTCATGATGACAAACTACCACTGTAAAATGGGAAGATGATGAAGTGTGTTGGTTTTTCTTCTCTATTTAAACCTTCTCTGTTTGGACAGATGGATAATTACTTCACTTCCCTTTTCAGCAGATCTCGTTTGAGGATGATCAGTGGATTCTATTAATAGAGCAATGTTAGCAGGAACTCTTTCAGAGAAGATCACTGTCCACCTGTTAGCAACACATTTGGCTTGAAAAGACTTTTCTTCACAAGGCCTGCCCAGGAGAAAATAAAGAAGCAGCTTTCCAAAACCAAAGGCTGCCTAGGTTCCTTTAATTGCAGCAGAGGAAATATTTAGCCAATTACCAGTTAAAAAACCACCAAATTGTAATTTTATTTTTTTTTTTAAATTTCCCCACATCTCCAAGAGGTCCTCAATTAATTACTTTGATTTTCACTGCTTCTTTTTGCTGGATGAGTGACAGTAGGCAAACAAATAAAAGAGTATGTCAAGGAGGGGACAACCCTTGATAGATGATAGCTCTAGCCTAAGCAAATGCTANTATGAGAGATGCTTTTTCTCCTCAGTATTATTTAAACACCATTGCTTAATCCTGATTTTTTATCCTGATGACTTCACATGATGGGTACTGGCAATCCCTGGCTTTCCACACCTCAGCCCTCCTGGGCTCTTCTGCTTTGCCTTCAGAGACTGTAAAATTTGGGTTGTACATTTCTGAGTTGTTCTGGTCTCCTATTCAGTGGATGTTTAATTAAAGCTGTATTTCTCAAACAATGACCCAATTTTGGGATTCTGACACACTGCATACAGGGAATAATGCACAAGAACATTCTGGGTTAATTTTTTTTTTCCTTTCACAAATGATTTGTAATCCTCATTCTGTGAGATGCTCTCACACAAACCTCTGCACAAGGGACTTGCTCAAGTAGTTATAGACATTCTGGAGACACATCTGATCCTGAAACAATCAGATCTGTGTTCTGGGGTTGGAGTCTGCCCAAGTCATATTGGCATTATGGAAAGAGTTGGGCAGGGACTGATTGTCTCAGTGCCACACAGGAAAGTGTCCCTCTCCCATAATTACACACATCTATCTGCTCTTGGACTCAGAAACACATTCCAGGTAAAAAAAAAAAAAACCAGTCTCAATTAAAATACGAGTTTTGCATTTGGGCAGCTTCCCCAGCTTGATTTTTCTGCAGGTGGAAAGTTGCCAGGATGAAGCAAACATGGTGGAGGGAAGAACATTTGGCAGGAATGCTGAAGTGACTGCCAAGTGCTGAGTTGTCTATCACTTGGAGTCAGTTTCCACTACTGCTAATTACAACTCCCTTTGCTCCCCTCAGAAACAGAGAGAGGGGAAAACCTCTGGCAAAATATCCCCACTTTTGTCTATTCAAAGTTCAAACATCACAAAGGAAAACAAAAATCCAACTCAATCCAACAAAAAAACCCCACACCCAATTGTCTAGAAGGGATTCATTGGAATGGAATTCATTCCACCTTCTCTTTGTTGTCACTGAAGGGCAAAATACCCATCCAAGTTCAATAATCCATAATAAAAGGTACAACACAGGGAAAAGAAAACTCATGGAANTTATCTACATCTTTCAAATATTGCCAAACCAGCAAGAACTTCAGATTGTTGTGTCTGTACTGNTTGCCTCAGCACTGTAAGAATTCTGAGAAACATAAGTGGACAATGGTTGTTTCAAAACCTCTACCCAATTAAAAATTACAGAGTACTTTAAATTCACTTCTCTCACAGTGACTCACAACAGGATCATTATTCAGGTAGAGAGGATAATCCACTCTGAAATTACAAACTCTTCCTTACCCACCTTCTCTGTGGAGCTAAGGCCTCTATGTCTGGCACACTTGGAAATCTCAGTGTTTTAGGTACCTAGGGCTCAAAAACTCCACATACATCCAGAAGAGAACTAGAATTTCTTAAGGTAAGATGGTGCAGTGCCCAGTCTCCCTCCCAAGAAAGGTATTAGGTAGAAAGTCACATTTAAAACTCTTCCACTAAGGATCAAGCTCTTGAGTTTTCTTTTGTTTCTATGAGTATATTGCACCACTTTCTCTTAAAATGAAGCCACATTCACGAATCTGACTATTTTTATAAAGAGTGCTATCATTAATTTGTGTTAAAGGGTAAGTTTTTGGTGTTGAAAGACTTTGCAGATGTCCAGGGAGACAGGAAAACAGACAGAGAAACATAGAAATAGGCTTGTCAGAAACAGAAAGGTGGAAAGGAAGGTTCTGCTTTTTATTGAGAAGTTCATCTGTGAAGCCTGAGTTGCCATTCTCAAAACCTACATGTGTTCAAGACATTAGGCAAGCAACTGTGAATTTGACTTGTTCTCTCAGCAAGGCACTAAATGATTTCCACTCTCCCACTTCTACTGACAGTCAGATTTTGCCACTCTTGCCCCTTTTGAGCACAACCATTTTAGGAGAGTAGCTTCACACACAGGAATGAGAATCTTCACAGCAAGGTGAGGTGAAAATTACAACTTTGCAAAAGAAATGGGCTCACAGGTACATAACTGAAATAAGGAAGGTGCTGCATCTGCTGACAGAGTTAGTTTACAGTCAAAGGAGTGGGATGAGTTAATAATTCATGAACAAGCACTTCTTACCCAATTTCACAAGTTGGGGCATGGAAGTATTGCTGCCTCTTTCAGTACAAGCAGTCACTGAAAGGTTGTAAATGTCCCCTGGAGGCAAGCTCAGCACTGCAGTCATCACAGTGCGTGTCACCTGGAAAATCAAGAGACACCAGCTGAAACATGGCACAAACATGCCTCACAAAATTCACCTGGTCACCCAAAATACTGCAGAGAAAGTCCTGTGCACCACAGCCTATGTCTTCTGTGTGCTCCAGACTCGTGACATCAGCCAGCCCCCACTGATACCAACCATGAAACCACAAGAGCACAATGCAAAATGAAGACANTATTAGGCTGCATTTTCTATGGGACCAGTGAAAATTTAAGGAAAAAAGAAATTCTCCCTCACACCACTGAGAGCNTCTAGACTACTCAAGTTGTGTAAAATGCTAAACAAGCCATGGGCTTGAGCCTATTGCAATTTCAGAGGAAGTTAAATCAGGTTAGACACCTCAAGAAGAGCACACAAGCCATGTGTAGGCAAGTCTTTATATATCCTACAGACCTGAAAATTAAATGCATCTGGGCAAGTCTAACACCTCTTGCAGACCTGTTGACTTGACAATAGATCTCTACTTCAATCANCTGCAAGTTCAAAACCAGATCCAAAACTGAGCTGAGTCTCAAGAGACTGAGAATAACTTCTTCCTTTTATTTTAGGGTAACATTCCCATTTCTCCAGAGTCATGGAGAAGGATGCAGAACCCAGAACACACTGTTTGCACAGCACTTCTGGAATATCTATAAAGGGCCCATTCAGCAATCTCATGCTGGTTTCCATAGTCAGTTCTCTGGCTGAAGCTGTCAGGTGCAAGAGAAACTGATGGTTCTGAACAAAGACCAACAGGGCTTTGCACATAATTCTCATCACTTCTCTAAAAACTACCAACTTCTGTGAAGTCTTAGGAATTACACTAGGAGGAGGAAGAAAAAGTCAACATCACCTGGCAGTGCTACCTATTTATTTCAAAAATGCCACAAGAAAAACAACCATATTAACAGTCTCAATAAAATCATGATATTACAATATAGTGTGAGTTTTAAAGGAAGCAGTTTCTGAATGTGACTGACAGAGCTTGGGAGAACAGGTACCCCCTGATGCCTGCAAGCATGTACCCATATTTATCCATATGAACAGAAGAATAAAAGTTAGCTGTAAATAGGTAGGGTTTTGCAGGATTTTCCTAGAGAGTACCCTCTGGAATCCTCTTGTCTTACAAGGAATATAAAGATAAACATTTGTAAAGACATCNCTAAAGCTTTAAAGTTTTATTTATAGATATACTAGATTGGCCATANCCTATACTTCTAATCTTTTGTTTAATCTAAAATTACATATTCGATTTTGGTTTAAATGTATTTAAATTTTCATACTAAATGTTTATTTTATATTTATTTAATCGGTGATCAATTTGTACTTCTGCTGAAAATACACTTCCAGTTTTCCAAATGTTCTNGAGAATGTACCCAGAGCACACCTCAGAATCTAACAAGTTTCCTAAGTGCACACAGTCTGGGTGAAATCCTCATCCCATGATTTAATGGAACTTGTGTTCAAACATGAAATGAAGAATACAAAATTTATGAGGATAAAGTCAGAAAACAGGAAGTGACNGTACTTGAACAAACTGAAAAAACTCAGCCAGTCCTTTACTCTTTTTATTAATAAATAAAAATGGAAAACACCATACCTGTATATAAGAATACTCTTCATGTTTTACTGTCTGAAGCTGAGAAGTTTTTAAGCTCTTTTTAAATTATNTAAATGATCAACACCTTCACTGGATCTCTACAAAAACATTTTTTCCACTGGCTGCTTTGAGAGCTCANGTCTTTGACACTGGGAAATAACTTCTGCTGGCTGGTTCCAAACTTGCTGGAACTTAGTTAACAAAGTTATCAGAGCTGTCAAAGTTTTTGAGAGTTGTCAACTCAGAAAAACAAACCAACCAAAGAAACACTCACCCCCCNTGAGAGCTCATGTCTTTGACACTGGGAAATAACTTCTGCTGGCTGGTTCCAAACTTGCTGGAACTTAGTTAACAAAGTTATCAGAGCTGTCAAAGGAAAATTAAAATGAAAATACAGTAATGCAAACCAACCAAAGAAACACTCACCCCCCTCCCCAAAAAAAAAAAAAAAAACCGAAAAAAGAAAGAAAGAAAAAGTTTAAAGAAATGAATATTACCCACTTTCCACACTGATACTTACACTCTTCTTGATTTTTTTCTTTCCTTCTGCAACAACCATCCAGTGCAGCATCCTGGAATGAGAAAGGTCAGGACCATCCCCTCCATAGGTCCAGCTGANGTACAAAAGGTGGTTGTAATATTCTACAGAGGTGATTTTGGGTGCCACTGGTGCTGAAGAAAAAAGGCAAGTGTGTTACAGACAGGGTCTAACACAGCTGATTAGCAAATCCAGAGAAAATCTTCTGCCAAAGGATGCTGCTGGCATGAGAATATCACAAAGCTAGCAGGAAAGGATCATTAAAAGCCACTGCATTTGAGCACTGGCTGAAAGATATGGAAACCATAGTTTAACCTGGGAGATAATAAGAAAAAAAAATGCACTTCTTTTTGCAATCTTTCAGTTTAAAAAAAAAAATCAGGGCAGATAAAAATAATTTTTGAGTCACATTTGTAAGTCGAATTCGAATTTAAGTTAAAAGGCTCAGATGTTGCTTCACTCTGTTTCTGAACTGTAAAGAAATAATAAATTGTTACTTTGGCAGGTTTTCCATAAGGAAAAAAATATCTTTTCACTGAGCTTGCACCTTTCTAGGAGGAAAAGTCCAAACCCTGCAGATTTCCAAAGAACAACTTTTGCATGAGAAGTTATGACCACCTTTGTTCCCAGCCTGAGAGGGAGCTAAAAAGGACTTATCATCAGAACCTATTCAGCCTGTTAGGAGGGTTTTTTTTGTTCTGGAACTGCCAGCAAGTCCTTGGCTCTCTGCAGCCCATGAAACACAGTCACTCATGCTGGAAAANACNTTTAAGACTGAGAGCAATTGTTAAGCCAGCATTGCTGTGTCCACCACCAAACCATGTTCCTCAGCATGTTCCTTCCAGCANCCCCAGGCACTGGGACTCAGCCACCTTCCCTAGCTGCCTCTCTCATCAGCTGTGACCTGCAGAAAAACAACCTCCAGAGTAACTTGTTTCCTCCTAAAATGGGTGTTTAAGAGGAGCATTCCCTCTGGGAGGTGCCTCTCCATTANCTGTGGAGGGAGCACAGCTGGCCAGCTCACCTTGATTGCCTCATTCAAAGCTGCAGGACCACAAAGAGTTAAATTAATAGTGAATGGAGATCCAGAAGTGAAAATCAGTGGTCAGTGATGATCTCAACCTCCTCCCCAAGGAGATGTGAGCAGGATAACCTGGATACANCAGGGGAAGGGATGAATCTCTGAGCTTGGCTGATTCTGGAGGAGCACAGCAGGGAAAATGTGTGAGCTGGCTGGTCCTGCTCTGCACAAACCCTGCTGTGTCCATGGGCTGGTGCTGAGGCAGGTCAGAGGAGCAGAGCCCTGGATGTGACAGGGAATTCCTGGCAGGGAAGGCAGGATGGAGCTCGGCTCTCTTGGAAGGACCACAAGATGTCACTGCTGCTTTCACAAAGGCTCCTTCAGCTCTGGCACTGAGATGCTTGTTAGGGAGCAGATTTACTGAAGTAGTTGCTGAGGAAGGCAGCAAATGCAATGCACAGACAATTTACAGCCATTTAGAAATATTTAGTAAGACTATTCTCCCAAATTCATCTTGAAAATGTCCTTTTATGCTGTTGAGGAGAAGCAACCTGATTTAGTGCAAAATCCTTAAAGCAGTGTTTCTTTTAATTTTTAAAGTTTCCAGTCCACCCCTGTGCATGGATTGTGTCTTCCTTGCAGTTTAAGGCTGTGACTGACACGAATCTCATACACAAATAATGATTTCCCCCTGCACTCTATGTTGTGCTTTCATGNCAGAGAATGTCCAGGAGATGCCAAATGAGACCAAGGTGTGACCCACTGCCCTAGCACGAGGCTCTGGGGAGCACAGAGAGCTGTGGGATGTCACACCCTGCTGCTGAGCCAGTCCAAATCAAAGCTGGAATCACCCAGGGGACCAACAGGCAGCACATGAGGTGGCAGTCACCAGCACCAAACCTGTCCTTCTGCTTCTCCAGAGAGACAACCATCCTCATGGTGAAAAGCAGATGCTGGTGGTGCAAAGAGCCTTTGCTCATGGTTATTTTACATCCAGCTGTTTGCAGCAGGTGGCATTAAAAACCCATTAGTCACCACAGCACCAGAGTCTCTCCCTGAGCAAAACAACAGCTGGAACAGCTGCTGCAGGAGCTGAGAGAGCCAGTGCTGCTCCTGATAAGTGNCTTGGATCCCCCAAGTCTCTGCCATGCTGCTGGGGACATCTCACCATTCAGGGCAGCCCCAGCCTTGCTGCAGCCTCCNCAGGAGCAGAGGGAGCCTGCACTGGGAAATGCCTGCTCTGAGCTTTCTGCAAGCTGCATCCTCAANCTCCCAGCTGAGCCTTCCACTCTGNNTTTGAAACTNAAGCTGATGCTCCAGGTGTGGAGGTTGGCATCCAGTTACACACAGAAGAACTGGCAGATGGTGTACTGCAAGCCTGCAAAACCTCCACTCCTGTTGCTTTTTTAAATTTAGGGCTTTTTGGGTGGGCTTTATTTTTTTTGTTTGTTTTAATTCCTGGCAACCTGGGAGCTCTCTGAGGGTGAGAAAGAACTTTCAGTCCCCTGATAAGTTAAAGGTAGCAGCTACTGGGGACAAACACTCCAAACCTGCAGACAGGACAATCCCACAAGCCTCACAAGTCAGCCTGANTGCAGCTCCTGGGCAAAGTTGAAGAGATTGCAAGTAATAAAGCAATCAGAGGACAGGAGTGCATTTAATGCTCACAATCAGTGCTGACTATTGATAAGTGCAATTTGACCAAATCAGCTTTCTTTGTTAGGACTCTTCACTTAAAATCACAGTGNGATTTTAATGCCTAATTTCCATCCAACATTTTCCTCAATCCCCTGAAAGTAAAAGCAGTTGATGAACCATGCAAGGAACATGACAACTGGCAGAGGAGAGCAGGATGTGGACAGGGCTGAGCTTTGAAATATTGCCCCCAGTGCTGGGCCTGCTCAAAGAAAGTGAATTTCAAAGTGCCAGGCTTGAAGTTAAGTCTGTTGGGAAATAGCATGTAGACAAGAATGATAAATTCTGCTAGGAGCCATAAAATAGAATTAAATCAACACAGACCTGCAGTGTGATGATGCAGGAAATGCAATCATCTAGATGCAAACACAGGAACCTTTGAATAGGGAGCTGATTGTGCCTCTACAGGAGTATTTAGCAGGCTGGTGTTACACTTTTGGTTTTTAGGTATTTTAGTAAAGACAGTAAAAATTAGAGAGGCAGAGTANGGAAAAAAACTAACATGGGAAAACACCAAAAAGTGAGAGCACCTNAGGAGTTCAATGGAAGCAATTAATTACAGAAAAAAAACCCAAAACCAAACAAAATTCTGTATAGAGGGAAAAAAAAAGGCTTTGTGCCCCCTTCAATCAGTAAGATAAAAGTGCAACAAATATTTTGGACTGGATATTAAAACCACAAAAATTCAGATCAGAACACAGGGTATAAACCCNTGATAATAAGAGAAATTAACCATTGATACAACATTCCAGTGGGATATTTTAACTAAAGACTGNATTACCTTCTCTAAGAGAGGTTTTGCCAATCACAAATGGATGATTTTTAGAGGTTCATCCATTTGTGATTTTGTCTGCAGCTGCTAGTTAAGAAGTTGATCCATTTTTCATTTAAGAGCAGTGGCAGTTTTTCCTGTCATCATACAGAGATCCAGGTTGGTACTAATGACAGATTATATTTTAGAAAACCCTTAATCTCCCTCATTTCTGCTGCAGGTTTCTGGAGATGCAATACTGAAGTGAGCATCCCAGTGGAACATTTCCACTCTAAAATCCTGAACCTGGTACCCAAATCAGTTGGAAAAGACATTTTTTCCCTCATACAGCAACCAACCAGCTGGAAAATTGCTTCCTTACAGTGCTACAGAAAAGCTGATTGATGCCAAAGGACAACAAATATCCCTGGAGACCCTTCAGGAGGCTTTTCTGATGCACTGGAAAGGTGCCAGAATTTGTCAGCAGAGTATCCTGGGATCAGGTATCTCAGCATGGGAGGGTTTCTGGCTTCAGTGGANCCACAACTTTAACTCTGGTGATTTTCTGTCCTGGCTCTCTGGGGCACAGGCTCTGTATAAATCATTCAAATGGGTCTTATTCAGAAACTTTTTCAGGTACATTCCCTGTACCTGTACAAAGTCTGGGACTAGGCTAGTGTCTGCTTTGGGGTGAGTGGCTGTTATACCCTGATTTTCCTTGTAATTTGATTCCTACAGATGGAAAAGAAGAGCAAGTCATACTTCACTGAGTCTCACAGTAAAACTGAATTATTTACTGCCTTCAATCACCTAAACCTCAGCAAGGTGAATTAAACAGCAACACTTAAAAGCAAAATGATTCAATGGAGAACTGACTTTGGGCTAACCATCCTGTTTGCTGGCAAGGTGCTAACAGGGTCTCTCTTTTTCCATGCTGCTCCCTCTATGGCTGATCTGTTGGAAATATTGAAGATTCAAATCCAAAGAATCTGCCAAGAGATGCCAGAGTGTGTTAAATCCATGGCTGGTCCCAAGTGGAAGAGGGAAATCCATGTGGTTTNATCAGCTCACCCATCTCAGTGCTGCACATGTCCTGCTCTGACCTGGGGATTACTGGGGGGGTCATAAAGGAGGGAAAATCACTTGGAAATACTGCAGATAAATGAAAAAGTGTTTCATAATATTAAGAAAGCCAAGAATTCAGGTTTACTTATTTACCTATTAACTCATCCACGTGTCAAATGTGTGGTGAGCAGGACCACTGGCCCTCAGTGGAGCCATGCCCTCAATTGATGGAGGACTGCAACAGAGCAGCCAAGCACTGTGCTTAGCACAGGAAAAATTTATTTATATGTTCACTTTAAGTCCTCAGGGACTTAAAAATAGAGTAATGGAAAACCATACCAAAAACAAACAAACAAACAAACAAAAAAGTAAACCCCACCACTTAGCTGATAAATATTAAATACATTTAGTAAATAATACAGTTATTCAATATAAACAACTTGGAACTGTCTGTGGGTAAAACACAGCACCCAGGTCAGATTTGCCCAGTGCTTCTGCCCCCAGAGCAGTGCCAGAGTGTTTTCTGCTGGTTACCTGTGATGAAGCTGACGGTGGAGCTGTCACAGCAGCTCAGCTCTGGGTCCCCCCAGCTCACCATGGTGACCCTGAAATTGTAATACCAAGCAGGCAGCAGGTTGGCTATTCTCTGCAAAAGAGACAAAACANCAAGAGCAGCTCAGGAGAGAACTCAGCAGCACGAGACAGGAATTCTGCATTCTGGNATTTATAATCCTACAGCCTGCACTCATTTTTCTGAGCTCCCCATTCCTTCCTTCAGTGGAAATTTGAAATTTGGCCTTTCAGTTGATTAAAGTCTGTGCAAGGGGAGCAAACACAGTTGTGATGGCTCTGCTGCTCATCCACATGCAGCTGGTGGCAGGTTCTGCCCACCATGGGACTCCCAAAGGATTTCCAGGGTGGTAAGAACCATCCANACAGGGCAATCTTCCATCCAATTCCAGTGTGAGAAAGGCAAAATATTTAACTGGAAAATATAGGTGTTTCTAGATTGATTAAATGGGGTTTGAGGATAAATTAGAAGCAATGTTTTTGTCTCAGATATTGTCACTTTAAAAGACTTTTTTTTTCCCCCCAACTTTTCAAGTGTATTTCACTTTCTACTACCATTTATTATAAATGGAATAGGAATGAAACATAAATGACTTATGAGACATAAATTATGTATTTAAATATAAATGAGATATAGATGAAGTATAAAAAGCAATATGTTTTATATTATAATATGGNATGTAATACTTAAGTTAAAAATTCTAATTCTTCCACTGATAGCTCAGAACATTTAAGATATTGATGTTCAAATAAAAAGCCTGTTGATATTTTTAAAATTCTAAATAAAAGCAAATTGAAAATAATTAACAACTTCAACAATGTAGAAATTGCTATTTTTACACATCTCTGTTGTCTGCAGTAGCTTTTTTTCTNCAGATACTACAAGGCAATGCAAATAGAGGTGGTGTGATCTGTTCTTTTCATGATTTTTGGAAGAAGTTGTATCCACATTGATCCCAAAACCTTGAAGATGCTTGGACACCTGATGTGCCTCTGGTGTCAAACTGAAAATACCAACATCACTTGGACAATTTTCAAGTTGCAGAGCACAAAATGAATGATGCAACTTAACAGAGTGAAAAGAACAAATCCAGTTCCTAAGGTTCCTACCAAATGTTAACCCTCCAGGAAATAAAACTCGACTATTTCATGCTGTTGGAGACATTGATTTTTGATTCTTCTCGTTGTTTTTTCAGAACACACCACCCAGAGGTGCCAGAGGTTTGTAGGGAGCAGTGGGATTCTGGAGAACCCAAACCAAAGTTCACCAGTCCCTACCTGCACATTAAATACCACAGCAGAAGAACAGGGAAACATTNTTTTCCTAGTTCAGGATTAATCTTTAAAATTATCCTTGAGGGAATGCTCACTTTAGCTGTGATACAGCACTGGTGAACTTCAGATTGAAATCCAGACAAAGGAATTCCAACTTGGCTTCCCTGAGCAGGATTTGCAGCAGTAAGGGACAACATCATCTTTTCTAATGGACCACATTAACTCTGCATGATAGCCTGGATGTCTTAGATCACTCAGCTATTAATCTATTTGTGCTGAGTCATGATTACAAGATATTAATTACCAGTTTGGTAAGTTATTTTTTTGTTTTTAATTTCCCTGGAGATTTATGTGCTAGATTTATAGTCACATACCCAATTACAGTAAAGCTGCTGGAGCCAAAATGACTCTACAAATGGCATTATGCAAATCAATGACAGCAAATCACTGTGGCTCTCACCAGCAGCAGAAGTTATTGCTATCTNTTTTGCATACTCACAACTTCCTGAACAACTAATTTCAGCTGGAATTGCTTTCTGTCTCACACTACAGCGAAATCTGAATAAAATCTTTACACCTTCTCCAGGAAATAATGGAAAAGAGGAGGAAAATTTCACTTTATATCTGCAAAGACACCTGTGAATACACATGTGAGTGTGATCTTATAGAGACCAGTGTTCACCTAGTTAAAACCCTGGCCTAAGATTTTGCAGCTTCAGAAACATGAAGACTTTTTTTCACAAAACCCACAGCTAAGCCTCCCACATGGCACACTGTGAGACCAGCCTGCAAGCCCCAAATCCATACTATCAATATTAATTATGTAGATATTTGGACTACACCCCCCAGGAGATGATGGAACTTTTAAAGCCTCGACTGACAAACTGACCCACAAACTGAATCTGCCTCTGGACTTGCTGAAAAAAACAACCAAAAAAAAAAAAAAAAAAGATAAAAAAGAGGCTAATCTCCTATCTCATTGCTCTGCCTAAAATTTAGCATGGTTCAGCTGGCAGTGCCTTACTTTAGAATAGAAAATGCCTCCAGCACCCTTGGCTATTTTCTCTGCTTTGCTGGGGAAAAAAGTGCCAGGCTTAAAGGCATATATACATCTTCATATTTGTGGGGGAAAGGCTGGGAAAAGAAGGTGCCAGAGCCACACAGGCACAGGAAAGCAAGGCAGGAATGGTCACCTTACCACAGAGGCAGTCAAGGAGACACTTGCTGCTATCTCATAGTAGGTTGTCCACTCTGAGGTCATGGTTGATGGGTTGAAGTAAAACATTTCTACCACATATTTCCTGAACACCCCAAGGAAAGGTCTGTTCCAGCTCAGAACCACAGCAGTAGGTCCCAAAGGGTAAAGTGTCAGGTCCTTTATTCCAGTGGGCACTACAAAGCAGAAATCATGGTTAGTAACATGCATGTGTTATCAGTTGCACTTCATTNTGAAATGATAACATTTCCTTAATCAAGTTCTACCTTTTTCTGTTTCTTTCACTGCTTTAATCCCCAGGAACTTCCTGGTCACAAGCAGTTGAAAACCACTTTTTCAAGCATTTGTTCTCCAGTTTAAAACTACTTTTTCAGCTACAGACCAGTTAGTGTTGGCTGCTTAGCTCGAGATAAAGTACACAGCTTGCTTTCTCAAACTTTGAAAATCAGGACACTTAGGAGATATTTCAAGATGCTCAAAAACAAAACCATCAAAAGCCAGAGCACTGTAAGAAAGGCAAATTTTGATCTCTAGCCCTCCTTCCCTGGGGAACCCAGAGGTTCTCTCATGTATTGCTATTCTTGCCTCTCTGATGGTGACACTGAGAAAGAGTCAAATGATTTGAAGAATGTCACTTAAGGGTCAACTTTTGCAACCTGTATGGTCTGGAAAGCAATTATTCTTCATGACTTCACTGAGGCTACTTAAATAAAGACTTGGAGCTAACATTTGCCAGGGTTGCAGAGCNCCAGCTATTGCACACCAGGTCAGAACCCAGATTACTTCAGCCCATGTTAGAACATGTTAGCCTTAATGATTTATAAATTATTTTATAAATCATTTCCCATGCCTTTGATTTGCTTTCTCTAAGCTGCTAAAACTCACCCTGTGAAAACGAGCCTTAGGAAAAATGTGGGGAGCATGGAATATTTTTTAAAGTGCATTTTACTTTATTTGAGTTTTATTCATCATTAGCTAACACTGGTAGGTTCACAGAACAATTTGGTTTTCAGTTCTATTCTTTTAATGTCATATTCAATAAACTGTCATGAAATGAAAACTCATACAACTGTTGTTTTACTGCATAAAAACAGCCCCTTTATAACAATAAAGTTATGAGATGTTCTATTTAGAAACTGAATGCTGTTTTCACTTTTGTAAGGAAAAATGGTTGTAAGGTTTCTGTGATGATTTATGGTTGTAAGGCCATANAAAAGTGGAAAANATGAAGGAACTTATCTACTTTGGGNACACATGATTTTACTTTCACAAATAAAAGTAGAATTTTTCAGATTTTTGAATTACAGTANGAAAGAAGATCAAAGTGTTTGTAAAAACTGTACAATGATAGAAATTTTAGCATTTATACATATAAATACTTACTTATAATTTTCCCTTTCCTGAAATATAGCATCCTTTACAAATTTTTATTCAGATGAAATTTATGAAAATATAGAAGAAGAGTGACTAGAATGGAAAGGCTCTCACCATAATCACTGGGCCACATACTGGCTTTGATTTAAGTATTAAATTCTTAACAGGACAATATTTTTTCCTGCTTCACTTTCTTGCCTACATCACAGAGAGGAAGCAGAAATGAAAATACTGAAGACCTCCAGCTTTCAGCCACCTGCTGTCCACTGAGCAGGCTTTTTGTCAAAAGGAGAAGGTGATACAGGTTGGATATTTCTCTGCAAATATAACTCTGTACACTGAATCTCTTTCTCTTTTCCCTCTCTCTCCTAAATACATTTGGTTTAAGTGGTAATCTTAACAAAATAAATGACACTGAAATGAAAAGTTACTGAATTCTGTCCTAAATGACTCTTTATAGGTACCTGGTGGAATCCTAATTTAGGTATGGGGGCAGCAGCTCTGCCTGGTGGACATAAAACAACATTCTTGGAAATGTTAGTGCTANTTTCAGAGGGCTCTTCTCCTTTTCAAATCCCAAAGCAGAGAACACTGAGATCCACTCTTAAACTCGAGAAAATCAAGGCATAGTCTTGACCTAATGAACATACTACAGGACCTAATGAACATACTGCACATTTAAAAAAAAAAAAAAAAAAAAGAAAAAAAAGCCCTTAAAAGAAATAAATGCATTCCAATCAGTAGGTTCAGGTGTTACCAATGGAAAATGTGACAGGATCAGAAGGAGGTCCAACCAATGGTCCTTTCCTCANGTAAACCACAACTTGGTACTGGGCACCAGGAACAAGATTTTCAATGAGACTGCTGCTTGAATTCACCTAGGAGGAGAGGAACTCATTCATAAAAGGATATTGAGACTGTACTTGAATGACTCCAGTTACAAAAAGCACAAATCCAAACACATTGGCAGCANCAGCAAGAACTTCACTCATTAATCCCCACGTGGCAAAACTGGAAGGGGTCAGGACTGAGCTCACAAATGACCTGACTCAGAGAATTTCACTTGCCTGGCTGCATAAGGTCAGCTACCTCTCTGCAAACCCTCTCTCTCCTCCTGCCAAAGTTTATTAAAATATTCAGGCTATATTATTAATTTTCAGGCTGGAGGATTTAGACCATGTGTTTTCAATTAGAGCCTGAGGCTTTCCATCCCTCATTGATGCAGGTCTGTGAGCTGAAGGCAGAGTCTTGGGGAAGCATTTTGGGAGTGATTCCACAGTGAAATCAGGGAGGTCACCTCCCTCCACAGCACTACAAACTGGAACTAAGGGGCAGTGGGTGTTTTCTTTTCAGTTTGAAAACATCACTGTTAAAAGTTTCTGCTGTGCCAGGCCAGGTTTCAGTCAGAGCTGGAGGCAGAATTCCTGACCAAGTGATTCCTGGTCTGATACAACAGGAAGGGGCTCATCTCCTGAAGACTCCACAAACAGCAAATGCAGAACAGCTTTGAGGAAAACCCTTTCTAGAGCTGCAGGCTGGTATTTCCTGCTAATATTTTCTTCACAACCTTCCCAAAGTCTGTATCACAGCCACCTCTGCACTGATGGTCTGTTCCAATGCACATGAATGCATCAGTGCCAAGCACAGATTTAGTGAGGAACAGAATTTGTTTTTACCAGCTGCTCTGAAAAGCTAAATCACTTTTGAATCACCATGTTAGAAAGGGATAGAACTCTGCATTGAATTTTGCCCTTTTCAGCTCATCATGGAGAAGTCAAACCAACAGCTATTGACAATTCCAGCTATAGAAAATGGATAAAATTTGATACAAATATATGTAATGACAGAAACAAACAAATAACTGCATTTAGACCTTTCAACCTACTTGCAGTAAATACAGATTTACTTTTACTGATATCTTGTTTATTCACAGATTAACTTTAGGCACTCATTTTTGAGTTTGCAGATGAATCTTGTCATATTTAAGGAAATCATAAATGTGTAGGTTTGTGATTTGTGTTCATAATCACCAGCTGTGCTTTGCTTCCCATTTAAATGACAGCACTTCTAAGAAATATAAGTAACAATAAGATAACAAGCTGATTCTGAAAAGCAATTCTCAAATTGGTATGACAAGACACTTCCAAACATTTAAGTTCACAGCCCTTCTTGAACCAAAACTCAAAATTTCTACAGAGATTAATTTAAAAAGGCATTTTAAGGGTCACAAATTCTCTGTATTAATTAACTGGCAGGGCTGACATGAAGTTGAAGATGATTTACAGGAGTGCCTCCATTCCCATGGGTGGCCCTCAGAAAAAGGCTGTCCCAGCATCTTGGTGAGGTTGCTGAGATCTGGGCTANAATATTTCTAATTGAAGTTTTGTGCACTGACCTATCATAGGCACAGAGTCTGATGTGGGGTATTAAGGGTTTCATTCAACCCTGACTCATTAAGGGTTTCAAATAACAGAAGACTGTCAAGTTTTGGGGTTCAGAACTCTTGATGATTATAAATCCCATAAACTAAAGGACTTCTGCACACAAATCCCAGGTGGTCTGAATTGCTATTTGTACCCCAATGATGACACATTTTTCTATGGATGAAAAGGAAAGCTGGCTTCTGATCATCTCAAAACTTGTAGAAGATTTACAGTCAGGTTCTGTATTCAAATGTGGGATAGGTAAGAAACAATTTGTGCTGCTCTGATGATAACAATGCACGTGAGCAGAAATGCACTGCAGCACCTGCCCAGGTGATGCCACAGCCACAAGTCCAGCAGGAACACCATGTCAACAATCCTGAGGTGTATTTTATTCTCATTCCTGGCTGCTGGGCTCTCCCCTCCACCCTGACCCTTGGGCAGTCATGTCCCTCCCTTTGGAGTGCAGCAGGGAGCAGCTGCCACTGGGCACAAGGATTCTGAAACACTGATTTTTCACTGGACTGGAAAACACTCCAGCTTCTCTCCTTACCTCAGTGCAGTAGTGCTTTTCAAGCCTTTGGCTTTCCTTTTGCTTCTGGCAGGTGAGGGAGAGCACAGACACGATGGTGCTGTTGGCACTGCTGTCCTGTGATGCTGTCCAGGACGTCAGGGCAGTGGTGGAGCTCAGCACTGTCACTGTCACATGCTGGGGCTTCTCAGTGAGCTCCTCTATCCACTCCCCTGTGGGGCCTGGGACATGCCCAAAAAAGAACAGGTGAGCAACCCACTCCATCCAATTGAGGCACATTTTTCAGGGAATTACTTATGGCAGGTGTCCATCCCCACAGCCCTGAGGCAGCACCTGGAAACACCCTGAGAAATTGCCTGTCTGAAAATTCAGATTGCAGTAGTCTCTGCTGCTTACCANAAACCACCCAGCAGGATCAGGGAATGCTTGAAAGCACTGGCAGCCAATAGTGTACAGATCATTGACCAATATTAAAGGATAAGCACACAGAGTTTTTTGCCTCTCCACGTGCTAACACACCCTCCAAGTGCACCACAGCCTCAAAGCAGGAAAAGCAAGCTCACAGAGGGAAGAATCTCATCCCTCATCAGACTTTTTGGAGCACTTTGNTGAGAANACAGCTTTAAATGTGGATAAAAAANCAGTTTGGNAAANAACTTCAGCTAGACTTGGTCAAAATTTCATATTTCATGAAAATAGCCTGTTTTTGTGTCCCTTTTAAGCAGTACTTGTGACCTCTCTCTCCTTGACATACTTCCTCCCTGCAACTCTAATGGTAATTTACATTNANTGATAAAATAAAATAAATGCCAGANCAAGAATGTGGTTTAAGATCAGCCTATAAGATTTGACTGCTATCCAGATGTGACAAAAACATGTAACCTAATCCAGTAATTTGACAGGATGATTCACCAGCCAAGCATTACAAGTAAAAGATAAGACTGACACTGTGGAAAAAAAATCTATTCACAGCCTCAGACCCACATCCTGGCAGGTGAAAAAGAGGAATTTGATCATTAGATTATTCTCTGCAGACAGAGGATGNACATGTAGCTCTCACCATTCAGAAACTGTTTCAGATTGGCATTAAGAGAGCAGAGATAACTCATGTCATGACCCAGAGTTGTAGTGGCCACACAAAAAAAAAAACTTGATCAGACTCAGAAAGAGGAATGGAAAAGCAACTTCTACCTAAAAGTATTTGTTCATATCTTCAAATTGGCATTCTACCAGAAATACATATAAAAATCTATCTAAAATACTTGCATTTGACAGAATAAATAAGACAACTGCCAAGAACTCTCATTTTTGTTGTAAAAACCTAACTGACAAAACCCAAAAAACCCAAAGGTTCTTATGAGTTACATGTAAAATTAAAATATTGTTGCCTGCCTGTAACACCTCAATACTTTATTCATGATGAGATTAAGGTTCATCCTTAATCTGACCCTATACTTTGGATTAACATGTTCTCATTTCTCTCAGGTCCACAGTTAGCACTCTTCATGGAAGACACTGCATTAAGTACTGCTTAATGAAAATAAAATATGTTTCACCTTGCAAAATGGAACATTTGGTACTAATAGCAATGCTGCATGTACCTTTAATGCTTATCATATAATGAAGCTGTCTAACTATTCCTAAAGAAAAACAGAAGGCAGTGAAATTACAACAGCAGAGACCCTCTCTCTCAAGGCTGTTTTCTGAATGTTTTCCAATTATTGTTTCTTTCAACTATAAAGTTGTTAAAAATGGGATCACTAGGGGAATTGCTACATGCAGTCCAACATTATGATTAGTTCAAATACTANAAATATTTAATATTTGTAAATGTTGTAAGCTACTAAAGGCACATTTTTTATTCATAACATACTGAAGTACTTGACTACATTTCCTTTTCATATTATTTTTTTTTCTGCCAGCTTTGGTTACTGTGTCTTGTTGCAGCATTCATGGTTTGGGAAAACATTTTCTTTCCACATGCAAAATTGTGCAGTGCTGCAAGTATTTCCCTGTCTCATTCTATGGGCATTCTGTAGGGTATATCTATTTCCTTTTGCAGAAAAAGGTCCAAAGGTGACCACAGCCATGAGAGGGATNATGATCTGAATTCACCAACACCTGTCTCACTTGCTGGTCTCATTGTCAGTCATGGTATTAGTTTACACAGTAGTGTATTACTACTTTGTCTTTTACTAAATCTCCAGTTAAGAAACTCTGGGATTCTACAGGGGAAATAATAAATTACTTTTTCTCCTTTGAATTTAGCAGGCTAAACCACTTCATCTGCTGTAATTTGCTCTGTGTTCTCTCAGAGACCATGCAANTTCAGAGTTCAGTGTTTAATTGTGCAATTCCCACACTCTCAGCCTGTGCTGCCCTTCATCCCTAGCACAGCACATACTCCAGGAGTAAGGAAGTTAAATATTTCCAAGGCTCTCTGTAACCACCAAATTAATTCTTGGAATTAAATCCTCACTGTGAGAGATGCAAAGGGAAACTCATTCCACTTCTGAGCACTGACTCACATCATATCACTTACTCTCAGTTTTTAAGGCTGCCAAGATGGCACAGCAAAACCCATCCAGGCTGCAATATATTAACCTATTTGCACTGTATTTCCTTCTCTGGCACAGGGAATTCCAGAAGACCAGACCCTTGTGATCCATCAACAGATGCCAGAAATGCCACAGTAGTCAAATTGCACATTGCAGCTGTGTTGCTTGGGGAGAAAAGATGAGTTTGATGAGATACTTACTGATGTAAAAGCTGAGTGTTTTTGCTGATTGACTTCCCCGAACTTCACAAGAGCCAGAGGAGCTAAATGTTGTTACAGACAACTTATATTTTCCTGGTTCTTTCAGTTCANCAACAAATTTGTGAGTGTCCTCACTCACTGTCAAAGATTCTGTGGAGTTCTCTAAATTGGGGGGGGGGAAAGAGTGTGGATTAATTGAAATTTGAAAGAGAATTATTGANATCAGAAACGCTAATCTTGTTTCAACTATGGGATTGAATGGTCTCCAAAAGGACTGCATTCAAACAGTGTGGCAATATGTACAGCAGTATAAATCTTGTTTAATGAAAGATAACTGCAAGGAGTAAACAAAAGAGGAAACTGCAGTTTACTCCTCCTCCTTTATTTTTTTTTTTTATTTTTTTATTTCTGGCTGCCCAGCCAGAAGTAGATGCTGCTCAATTTAAAAACTCCTCAAGAAATAGATGAGATCTAACAAAGCCCTCTGAACACAATAGATAATCAATAATTTGTATGGAATGACAGAAAAGGAGGAAGAGAAGGGCACAAGGCTCTGCTTTACCTTCCCTTTCAATATTGATGTGGAAGCCATCAAAGGCAGTGGGGGGCTTTGGGGGCAGCCAGGTGAGCACCATCTGCACAGGAAGGAAGGGAGGGGGCTCTGCTGTGGCTCTGCTGGCATCACTGCCCCCATAACCACTGGAGACTGCAGTGACAAACTCCTCTTCCCCCTGGGATGACTCAGCCTCGCTGGACCACCAGGATGGCTGAGAGGTGGCTCCAGNCTCGGTGCTGTTGGGGGGCTCCTCCAGCCAGGCTGCAGATGTGTTTGCTGCTGGCATTTCTGCCAGGCTCTCAGCAGGGTGGCTGACTTTCCTTATGATTTCTTGGGGTCCCATGAAGGATTCTTCNGCGAAATTCCCGCTGTGCTCTTCCCAGTTGTTTCTGTTGGCNGGTACAATCTGGACAGAAATGTTTCGAGGTGGGTAAGGAACTACAAGAGAAGCAAGGGACAGTCTTTAGATAGGTGTGTTCTGTGCACCTTTAAATGTATTAATTCCCCAGAGAAATACCATTCTTCCAGGGACTGTTTGAAATATTCTTACTAAGATCCTCCCTTCTCTCACATATACATACAACAGAAGTGATTGTAGTGGGATCAAGAGGAATATAAATTCACAGCATAATCACACTTGAAGAATTCCAGGAAGTANAGTAGATGTCAAGTCATAGTAAATCAAACTTCAGTGCTGTTATAACAGCAAGGCTACTCTAGTGTGAATTTTTAACAGTGAATCTACATTTATTTTATTGTGTCTTCCAGGAAGATCTCAATTGTGGAAAAAACCCCCATGAAGAAATGAATTGAAANATATATGCAAAACTAAGATATGACATAGTTCATATTTAAAAAAAAAATAACCTTCATGTTGCTGTAGGGCTTTTCATATGCTTTTAGCAGCCACCTTTTCACAAGCATTAAACATCAGTTTAAATTTTAATATTTGTGAAAGCTTGATCTTAAGACTTGGGTCTCCACAAGACAAGATTCTGGCACGCAAAGAAGTTACATCAGCTGATGCCAGGAGGTGAACACACAGCATTTTGTCTGTCTCACTGCAATTCCTTGTCTGCCTCTTACACACTCTAAGAGTGAGCAGCCTCTGCAAATAATTTTGCCTGGCACCATTTAAGCTGGCACTTTACAGCACACTAATTTCTTCCCATCCCAGCCACAGACACTAATAGAAAACCAGGCTCTACATTGTCATTGCAGTTCATGTAGAAAATGAGGGATGGGAGAGCAGCAGGGAAAGAAATAAAAAGATATCCTGCTGGTTATGGTTCAATATCTCAACAGCTATATTTAGTATCTTCAGAACAGAACTCAGCTGGCATCAGTTGGCTTAGTTCTGTCCAAGGCAATAGACCAACATCAGTGTATTCATCTGAAGATTTGGCTTTTTGATTTCATCACTGGTACATCTCACTTTGGACCCTGATAAATGTCTGTGGTCCAAGAGATTAACGAAAAAGTTTTGGGCACCATCCCAGGACCAAATTAAATTAGTTCTGGACCTTGAACAAATGCAATTTTCAGCCTTTGCAACGCTGCTGTCTTGGAAATTAAAAGTTCATGCTTCAGGGCACAAAGTGGCAGCCAAGTTGAGCAGCTATGACATTTTTCTGTGGGATGGGAAGTGCACAGGGAGGAAGGTCCTCTCGAGCTGCTCTGCTATGATTCACTGCACAAGGAGACAGACCAACAGAGACAGATCAATAGTCTGCTCACTGCACCTATTCCTGTGGCTTGANAGTTAATTCCTAGCACAAGGCCCAGGATATCTCATGTGAAGCAGAAGTTAATTTCTAAGAAGCAAGCTTCACAACAGGAACACTCACCCAAATTTCCCTCTGCACTGTTTGTGTACATCAGCCCATGGAACAGCCACAACATCCTCCTCCCACACAGACCCTGCTCCCCACAGCAGCAAGAAAAGCAGCAACACAGACTTGGAGGAAATGGTGTGTGAGAATTTTCTTTACCTGTTCTGTGCTGTTTGGGCTCGTGCTGGACCCCACTGTATTCCACCAGCGTGCTCTTGTTGAAGGTTGCCTCTGACACCAACTGAAATGTGATGTTACTGTAGCATATGCCTGGCAGCCAGTGATTGAAAACTGTTTTACCTTTGAAGAAATCTGCAGAAGGTTTTAAGAGAAAAGAGGAAAGGGAACAAAAAAAAAAAAAAAAAAAAAAAAAAAAGGATAATGCATCAAATGTTCACTTTCTGATAATGTGACTGCACATGGTGAATGGGCAACGTTTTAGANGTTTAAACATTTTTCAGCCTGCTCTGAGACATGAAATTGTAATAATTCAGTTTGCCAACACTTTTCCTGGCTGTCAAAGCCACTTTGCTTTTCACCAGAAAAAAGAAAGACAAAAAAAAAACCCCTAAAATAAACCCAGCACAAGAGACACGAGCTGCTTTTCACTGGCAAGGGAACTGAACCTGGCAACCTGCTCCACATGACACTGAATATCTCAGAGAGCATCTGACAGCTCCTGCAGACCTTCAGCTGCTCAGGCAAAGCCTCTCTGGGGTTTTGCTGACTGAGGCTCAGAGTTTGTGGGAGATGCTGAAAGCAGCCCCTGCCTGCAGTGGAGCAGTGCACACAGACCCTGCTCAGGGCTGGCTGGCTGTGGCAGGATGTGCAAGCTGATCAGTGCCTCTCCTAATTTAGGCTGACTCTTTTATTCATCAGCAGCTTGAGCCTTACAGCCCCCAGAACCATCTACTAGCTGTAGGAGGGAAAAATTACTGCTGGTCTGCCTTTTGTTCTCTNCAAAGAGGTCACCTGTATTTGCTGCCAGGATCCAGATTTACCCACCCTAACTCCTGGCAATTTACAGCACTGAAGCTGGGATTTCTAGCCCCACTTTGTATTGAAGCAAAGANCCTCCCAAATTCTCTGAAAATTCTGGAGGTGTGTATCTCCCTCTGCTGACTTTAAATAGAGTTTCCAGTGGCCAGTCTTCTATTCTGGGATCCTGAATTCAGTAATTCAGCACCTACTGGATTGCCCAAAGGCATTTTACTGACACTGTTGGAATTTCAGGGTCCACAGGGCATGTGGGTGCCTTCCTCACCTCTTAGGGTGNTTCCCATAGGGCATTTATAGCCCCATTTATATCTCTGAGACAGATACTGTGCTTACTGCACAGTCTACTGCTATATAAAGCTATACTGCAGGGCAGAAGTTGTAAATAAATAAATGAAAGGGTTCAGTTATGAACAAATCAAAAAGAAAGCAGAATTTGCTCCTGTTTAGATCATTCAGGATGTTAGGNTGGCTGTTTGCTGTCTAGACTGCTGGATTGATTGGCCTTGATTAGATTATTTTAGGAACATTGAAATTTCTATTNTGCAGCAGGGTTTGTGAGCTTGGGGACAGCTCTGAGTGCTGCATTAATGTTCTGTACACCATGTTCTTCTAGCACCAGGTCACTGCATGGTGATTCAGAACCACCAGGTCTCACCCTGTGCCAACCATCTGGTTTATTGAGTGGGTTTCCCTCATCATATATATATATGACCAGAAACACAAATTATTACATAAATACATGTCAAAACCCCATCTAAGG
Organism: Saxicola maurus maurus; assembly: GCA_900205225.1. Lineage (NCBI taxonomy): Eukaryota > Metazoa > Chordata > Aves > Passeriformes > Muscicapidae > Saxicola > Saxicola maurus. The sequence goes on from OAMK01000082.1 coordinate 52,642, forward strand.
CCACTGTTAAAAATGTTTCCAGCAGAGCTAGTATTAAATTTTGGTGAAACCATTTCCTCCTACCTTTGTAGAGCATTGTTCTGTAGTCCTTTCCTTCCCAATAGCTTATATTCACCCTGGTGAAAACATTGTATTTTTCTGGGTACTGAATTTCAAACAACACTCCTGTTTCTGGAGATGGTTTGTAATCATAGATAGAAACATTGCTCACAGGAAGTGGTTCTGAAGGATAAAATAAAAAGGGGTAAAAAGGAAGAAAGGGCAGATTACAAGGCAAACAAATTTCTTTGCACATATATAATACAAATGAAAAAAAATGTTTTTGTTGGTATGGCACAGACACTCTTGAATCTACCAGGTGATATTTGGGGCTTCACTGATGTACCTGGGACATTGTCATAGCCAGTATTTCTATATTCCNCTCCCTTCAAAGAATGTATCTTCTTAGCACACTTTAACAGAAAAATTTCCATATTTGACATTTAAAAAATCTTATTATTTAAGCAGTCACAGTCATCACCTCAGACACATTTTCATCTTTAATACTTGTCAATCATGTAAAAGTGCCCAGACAGGATCAACACAACACTTTAAACTGCTTGTGACTTCAGCATAAATGCAGAGCTTTTAAGATGGGCTGAGAAAATCATCAGTGTAATGGCCAAAGGAAGCTACATGAATAAAGACTTTCTGTTTTGGCATCAGTACATTTCTTTATTCCATGGGCAGACCCTATTCCTACCATGTGAGAGGGACACCATCCTTATCTGTTTATCCACATCAAACTTCTACAAAATTAAAAGTATGATTGCCATTTCTTTACAGATGAAGAACTGAGGTACAGAGAAGCAAAGTGGTTTATTGGAGGGCACTGGGAAAGGGGGTAAGTCAGGAACTGCTGCTCTAGTGCTCTGAGTCAGGTAGGCAACAAAAAGTAGGAAAAATGTCCTGTGATCTGAAACCCAGAGCAGTGTANCTCCATCAGCTGAGGAAAGCCATGTCAGTTCACTGCTAGTGGGAGTCTGGATTGCTGCTGACAATAAGAGAGTCACATTTTTATTCAGCCTTCTCTGTTCATTAAAAAACCCAAGAAAAGCTAAAAAGAAAGAACACCTTTTGTTCAACGCTTTCCTCAGCAAGGAAAAAANGACAGCAACCCAATTATCCTGTAGTTAAGAAGGCCAAGCAAGGCTGTACTGTGAGCTGAAATTTGTCACAGTGATGTATTTTAATAGAGATAGTAAATGCAATTATGCCTACATCCTTATAAAGATCAGCATGTTGATATAGTTCTTGCACACTATAGGGATCAGATTGCAAAATTCAGGCTGTTGGTTAGAGTGGCTTTACAGGACCCATTTGAGTTCAAAATTCTGCTGCCATAGGCCCTGGAGAAAAATTAATAAAATATTTTTCCCCACAGAGCATACAGTCATAAGGTGCAAGAGAAAGAGTAGATGAAATGAGAAGATCAGTGTCAGTATCAAAAGTGGAATTATCCCACAGGAGGTGGAGTAGGTTAATCAAAAATGGAAAANAAATACCATAGTGAAAGAGAAAACTAAATCCCAGCAGAGTATTTTCACTACAGATTTGGCTTTCTAGATGTGATGAGAAACAGAAGAAAAAAACAACTGGGAATAAAACCATAGATGTAAATCTCTCACCAACAGCAATGTGTTGTCATTTCTAACTTTGCCAGGGCATGGAAATGCAATAGTGTGGGATTATCAAACTATTTCTTATGGCAAAGGCACTTCATTATCTTCATCAGATACATCTCAGTCTATTTGTACATTAACCACTGACAAAGAGAAACTCCCCATCTCACAGATACCAGCAGGCACTTCAGTGATGNTATCTGTGAAAATTCTGCTGACATTTCATGAGAGCCCAGAAATAAAGAGGAGTAAAGCAGAGCACAGGAAACAAAGCCTCCCCTCTTCTTTCTGCCAATGCTCTTCCCATGGCTTATTCTGAAATAAATAGTGGAAATGACTACCCACATGGCCAGAGGGCTCATATCACAGCTCCCACAGCACACAGGAGTGGTTTAAATGTCAATANCCATCTCTAAATAGCACAGTGCTTTTGTGCAGTCATCTCTGCTGTTAGTGGGTGTGCCCTGGGCTTTCTCCTGCTGTCTCATTCACATCTGAGCTCTCCTCATTTCTCAAGGAATTACTCAAACTTTCTTATGCCAGTGATTCAATTAGCCCACTTATTCCTTCCTACAACAAATCAAATAAAGCATGGAAGCTATATTCATTTTTAATCCAAATGATTTTTCCTCCTGATGCTTTGATTTAATTAACCAACAATTGAATTAAGCAGTAATCACCACAGACTCTCTGTCTATCTTCCACTCACTATCCTCTCCTTGCTCATGGTGGCAGAGCTGCATGAGTGACATAATGCAATTTAAAGATTCTCCCATTATCTTACTTCCTTCAGCACCAAATCTCCACATCAAAAGCTATTTGCACACTGTGAAATTAAAAGAACGCTCAGCAGAAAACCATCATGTTCTGGCTTTCACTTACTAACTGCTCCTAGGGCTATTAAAATTAAAGAATATGTAAAATGCCACTCTTTACTATCTATATTTATAATTCAGACCATAAACAGTCTGGTCTTCTTAATTTTACTATTTCCAGTGTTTAGGATCCAGCTTGTCANAGATTTCAGTGGCTGTCAAGAAANAACCAAAATAAAGTGGAACCACAGAAATATAATACTTACAGCTTTATAAAAGCTCTGTACCACATTGAAGTAGTATTATAGAAGGGACATTTCAATGTACCTTTAATAGTTTAAAATGCCTCTTCACTTACAATCTCCTTATTTTTAGACCTGGAGATTATATTACACACACATAGACAAGATTGCAGGATCAAAACTTGAATTTGCCATTTTTCTTAGTGTCTCAGAATCTACTGCTTCTGTGGCAATTGCTTTCCCATTTTATCTGTTTACAGGAANGTAAATTTCTCTGTTTATCCTGGACTTTCCAGCATTTTGCATTTAGCATATAACTTGCATTACACAAGCATCAAGATAGCATAATAAATGTGCCTAACATCTTCTTCAAATGCCCTGGAAAATTCTGAATGCTAAATCTCCATTAATGTATTCAGTTTGTGTCAGATGCATTAATATTTGCAATTCAGGGGGAAAAAAAGTGCTGTGAAAATAAGTACCATATTTCAATCCAAATCAATTTATTTGTAATATGTGTAGATCGGGCCACTCTAGAAATTGAATTAATGATTGATTATGGCTGTAGCTTAGACTACATCATTACCTGTGGGACTGAGATCTCTTGCTTCTCACATTGGAACCCAGATTAATCATTATTTACCTCCATATTGTGACTTTTATGAAAAAGATGTCCCATTAATGGAGTGACCTAACCCCCACGAGTAATTCCCTTTATTCACAGGAAGAAGTTGTGAATTATGCAATTTTCTCCCCAGGATGACACTATTTATGTGGCTGTGAGATTACTGGGAGTAAGGCACAGCCAGGGTAAAGCTTCCATTACACTCTAAACCTTAGGATGTTTATCTCTTGTTAAAAAGAATCCCTCTTTGAGATGAAAGAATCNGTTGTTCAATACCTTGGGAACATAATGTTCAGGTTTATGATAGGTAATAGTAATATTGTGCTACTGCTTACAAAGGGGGAATATAAGTGGAAATAGCATCTGAGCAATGATGACACAAAGTGCAATTTCTACATGGCCACATAGGGTGATAAATAANAAGATGACAGAACCTAAAAAATAATGTTGTCACAAGAACAAAGGCAGAGCTGTTGCTCTTGAACATATTTAGGCCAATTGTTTGTATCCTCCTTACAATGCATATTACAGCAGAAAATTGCTGCAGTTCTTTCTGTCTCTTTGATTCTGATGGAGAAGTTTTTTTCACCCTAAAAAGAGGATAACATGGTTTATCTACTGGGAAAAAATGAGCACTAATGGACCTAGATGCTGTTCTGAGTTACATTTCAAAGTTAGGGCTGCCTTTTTAAAGGTGTCTCACTTCTTCCTTCAAGCAAGAAAAACATGAAGGGTTAAAGTCTCACATTTCATTAAGGAAAAAACCCTCTGAAGTTAAAGAACTCTGATCCATTAACAAGCCAGAGGAAAGGACTGGACCTGCTGAATCACTTCCTGCAGCCCCTGGCACAGTGACAACAGAGCATTAACTGGGTCTAGTGCCAGTCACTTGTGAGGGCTGGAGATCAGAATCCCAGGCTGCAGCTGCTGGNCTCTCAAGGAAAATGGTTTTGCAGGACACACAGAGGCAGAACTCTCCCTAAAGGGAAGGAATTTCACAGTCATGNGTGTAAGGAACCACCAGCTTTTGAAAAAATGGGATATTTTACCACTCAGAACTCCTGATCATCAGCTAAAATAAAAGCCAGGCAGATCTGTCCTTAATTACAATCAGAGATCCTCAGGTCCAGATTTCTCCAATTCCCAGTAGAGACACACAACAGCACACAACAGCTTTGCAATGTCCTGCTTTCCCCATTCCTTTAAATGCATATAAATGTATTCCTTTAAATCTTTTCCTTCTCAATATAAAGTTGACCATTAATATGGATTAAAAAAAAAAAAAGAATATTCTATATGGGTATGACTCACCCTGGGAAGAATAAAATAAGGCTTTGAGCTGGAAAAATGAGTGAGTGACAATATCAGTCACTGATTTTACAGATGTGCTAGTTATATATTTCATAAACTACTTTACAATCAGTTAGTAATGAGGTGGAATTCTCAGTCTAATATTTCAAAACACTAAATAAATTACACGAATTCCAGAGTTACTTGATCCCCATTGAAAAGCCAAAGCTCCAGGAGCAGAGGAAAGCAGTTGTGCTAGAGACCAGAACCACTTCAACACTGTCCAGACTGAAGACTGGAGGAAAGATCAATTTGACAGGCATAGCACAGGAANCCATCCAGGAGGGTGAGATTCTCACAACCATTCTTGCCAAAACCATTGCAAGGATCTTTAAAAAGCAGTCAGGGTTTCCATTTTTTCTCCTTCAGTGAAGCACTGAGCCCAGTTTGCTGAACACAACTTTGCTANAGAATCAGAAGCAAAAAGTTCTATTTTGTGCTAAAATTCCATGTTACAGGTTTCTTATCTAAGAATTTTCAGATAGCTCATCCTTTTCATTACANCAACCTGGACCACAGAGCCTAAACAAGGACATTCTGCAGTTTGTGGTGTTTTGATCAATATGAGAAAACCCTGAAATTATTCCAATCAGAGACAAGCAGAACTGTGCAGTCTTGTAGAAAAGGAGAAAATTAACAATGNAAACCTCAAAAGGAAACAGATACATGAATATGTGCATGGATGACATGCTCACATTTAAGACAAAGAGGTGATCCAAGACACCCAGGATGGTTTCATTGACAAATCTGGAGGTTTACATTGAATATGAGGAAAAAACTTCACTCAGAAGGTGCTCAGGCATTGGAATAGGCTGCCCAGGGAAGTGGTTGAGCTGGAAATGTTCCAAAAATTTGTGGAGGTGGCACCTGGGGACATGGGCTGGTGACAAACTTGACAGTGTCATGTTAGTGGCTGAACTTGATTATCTTGGAGGTCTTTTCCAACCTAGATGATAACTATGATTCTTTGTTATATTTATGTGACATGATTTTGTATTTTTATATGTACATATTTATGCCCATATATGTATATGAAGTGTTACACATATATATGTCTACATATAATGGATAAAATACCTATTTTATTAGCTTTTCAATGCTTTTCTGGCAAGAAACCTTTAAGGGGTAAAACAAATATCTTCCCTTAAATGGGTTCTTCTCTTGCTTTTACTTGTCAATTCACTTAGATGTAGCATATTGATGGGAGATGTGAGCAGAGGAAGGAAATGTCATCAGGATATACCATCAGAAAGCAGAGGGCTTTCACAACTCTCACTGAATTTCTAAGCAGGCAATGTCTTTGAGGGACCTTGGTCTTGTTTTGGTGAGCACTTTTTGGGCACACACAGCTCTGTGTGAAACTCAGACCTCCAGCACACATTGAAAGGCTGAACCTCCTTTGCAGCTCCTGGAAATCCCAAATAAACTGAGGGCACTGCCTTGGGAATAACCACAGTGGCATCACTGGCTAGATTTATTTTGTGGCAGCCTAAAGAATGGGGTCAATATGCCACTGGTAAAGCTCTCCTGACACCAATGGAGTTAGAACAGGAATTAATTTGCTACTGGAAGCTAATTGCAATGTGCCATTCTTTCATGTGATATAGATGGAATAATTTAGATAGTTACATGTCTTTGCATGATTAAATAAACCAAGAATATTAAACAGTCAAAGAGTACAGGGAAAAAAGAAAAATATAAATCTATCCTAATTATTATCTGCCAAAAGATCAAGTTGATAGTCATAAAATTATGTAAAACAGGCAGTGGACAATACCAAAAAGAGGGGGAAAAAACCCAACAAGAAACCAAATACCATCTCATGCATTTTTGTGGAAGAAACCTGTGGTCACTCCAGGAGTTTTAAGATCCCCTCTCAAAACCTGAAACACATTAAAAAGCCCTGCCATGCTGTCCTTTCATTCCAAATCTACTTTCAGTTCTGTAGTCTTGTGCTCCAAAAGATGAACTTGGGAGCAAAGGCTGCTGCAAGAGAGCCAGCACTCATCAGTCTGCCTGACAGAAAATATCAGGGGGCAGATTGGAACCCTTCCCTTCCAAAGCTCACAGCTTACAGCCTGCTTCTGGAGCTCAGCACAGCATCCTTCTATTGCCCTTCCTATTCCATGGGCGTGGTTTTCTCTCTGCTGGGGCAAAACCAGANAAATCCACTTTTTTCTCTTTGTTGCACAAAGTGCTGAAATCACTGATCCTTCCAAGGTCTGGGGGAGCAGCAGAGGCTGCAGCAGGGAACCCCAAGGTGCTGCCAGCACACCCCTGTCAGACAGGTGGGGAAACCACCAAGCCTTGGAGGAGGGAGGGGGACACAGGAATGCCCTTGGAGCCACCAGGCTCCTGCTTTTCCAGGAACACCTTGTGGAAACCCCTGAGCCAGAAATGGGGCAGGCTTTGGTGGGCTCAGTGACCTTGGCTTCCTTCTTCCTTCAGGGATTCCCTGCACAGGGGGGTGTGCACCATCTGCCAGCTTGGATCACTCCTTCCCTGCTCCCAGAGACCCTCCTGGGCTCTGGAATCAGAGCAGTGAGCCCCTGCTGCACAGCTGCAGATGCAGCACCCAAAACCTGCTAAAAATTCCAAGTGAGGCATTTTTCTTCCAGTTGTGTATGACAACAGAATTATTTTCTTTGAAGAAAACAAACATAAAATAGAAAATTGGATTAAAATTGCTACTTTGCTTACAAGGCTAAAGCAGTCAAAGGAAAGGGAATTCTGGCTGCCTGTGAACTCTGAAATTGTTCATTACCCAACANCATGATAATTTTCCCATGGGACCCCTTATGGTTTTCCTCATCAGGGCATAACTTGAGCACACAAGGGAAGGCTGAAGAATGTATAGATGATGCAAAGTCTTGTTTCTCCTAAATTTTAGGCTCCTCACTCAATAACACATGAACCTTCTTTAAGTTGCTTTGAATGCTATNACCATGGATGGTGTTTCCTTATTGACACAATAATACAGGTGCAAAAAAATCATAACCATTCCTCAGATGTAATACAACTAAAACTACCCATANAATCCAAGGTGCCATTTAGGAAAAAAAAAAACATTAGTGAAAATTAGTCTGGCTCCATTTAAACAGATTTTTTGTAATCTTCCAAATGAAGAAATTATTTTATATTGTACAAATTATTTTCAATTTCAAGGTTGGCNCATGGAACCAGTCCTAGATCAACCTCAGAGACAGAAGCACAGCTGGAAATGTGTGGTACTCTGTATGGTGACAGAGCAGACAAAATCACACATCTCCCCCAGAATCCACCTGGAAATAAATTACTACAAATGTGTTTTCCATCACAAACACCTTCAGCTGTACTGGCAGAAACACATGGTTTTGGTGTCTGGTGTCTGCCTTCCAAGTTTAGTATTGCTTCCACATATTAGCAGTCAAAGAATAATGTTATAGCATTTAAAACAGAATAAAACTCACAATATAAGAGGAGTGGACTCAAAGTGTTTAGGATGAACATCTGGAAAGGGGGATTCATTCTTCACACTGCTTTAGTTTGTTACACCTCAGTGCTCAGGAAGGGTCAGCCAGGGGAAACCTACAGCCTTGCCTTTCTTTTTATTCACACCTTGTCAAGACTTCTTCCCTACTGTTCTCACACAGGAATGCATCTTACACACAAGCAGGACCCACTGAAAAAATCCCAATGACCACCCAACCTTCTTCACAAGAAGAATCCTGGGGGAAAAAAAGCCACACACACAGACAAGAAGGAACAGAAATAAAGAAGATGTTACTTACTGGTTAACACAGTGATTGATCTTGCTGACTTGGAGACCATGTTTGAGTTGACCACCAAGAGAGTCACTATGTAATACAGGCCATGGTATTTGGCATTAAAAACCACAGGGGCAGGTAAAGTGCTATTGAATTCGTCAAACTGGAAGAAGTAGTTCTTGGATTCTCCAGCTATCTTCACAACATACACAGAGGAGGAGCTCACCACATCTGAGGCTTCCAGGGAGACAATGATGCAGTTGTCTTCCCTGACAGCAACTTGGAAAGGTTCTGCATTCTACAAGACAAGAATGAAGAGTTTGTNGATGTAAAATCTGGTATTTTACTTTCACCTGTTTCCCTTGTCATTTATCATTTATAAGATACTCGTGTTATATTTGCAATAAAGTTGCATCTGATNTTCTACAGGGGAGTTAACATCAAGCAGGAGCAATGATTTCAGGCTGTAATTCACAGTCAGCCAATCCACAGGTATCTGATTATCAGAGGCCAGGCTCTCTGCAGCAGAGGCTGGATCCTGCTGTGCATTTTCTGATACTCCAGATACTCCATTCCTTACATCCTGAGGAACAAAGCCTCTGTCACCCTTTCATGAGGAAAGGTGGAGCAGAAGAAGGATGAGNTTGTAAAGGGTATCAGAGGCAAGAGGATTTCCAATAGAGCCTCAAAGTCATTTAAATCCCCCAAAAGAGGAGATTAAATCAAGACTCTTTTATCTTGCAGAAACAGGTTCATATATTCCTCAATGCAATATATTCTGAAAACCTACAACTGAAGAACAATTTTTGGTACTGCCTAAGCTTTTCCAAATTTCAGCAAGTACCAAGTGGTAAGCAGCTGTCACCACTATGTCCATAGTTTTGGCTGGCACTTTTCATTTCCTAAGCNACAGCACTTAATTTCCAATATTTCTTTTATTAGTAGTAGAGAGAAAGGAGCAATTTAACCTTGTTCTCATGTATGTTAAACCATTTCCAGCTGAAAACAATTTCCTTTTTTATTAATTTCAAACCAGCTATCTATCAGGAGAAGCACTTGTTCTCTACAGGAGTTTCATAAGAGATTCATGCTAATTAATGAGGAGGAAAAGTTCAAGCTTAATTTAAGAGTTGCCTTTTTGTTTATCAGACCACACCACACCTTATAATTTTTTTTTACCCCCCATGAAAATTGTGATNTCTGGTATTTTCAGTTCCCAACTCCACTGTATTTTTTCCCCTTCATATTTCACAGGCTGGGAGATGTCAGGGAAAGGTTGAAAAGCAAGGGGAGCTTACAACTTCTTTTTTCCTGTACCAAGGGGAGCTAGAGACCTCCTTCAGAGATTAATTCTGCTATTAATATTAATATTATTAATATTAATATTATTAATATTAATACCTGCTATTTTCTTGTGGTTTTGTTTAGTGGGAGCTCTTCCATGAAAACAATATTTCTGGGATTTATGCTGCAAGAACCAGGATCCCTGTTTGAAATTCACACATATGGTGTTGCCAACTCCTGGCATTCAGAAAAACACCTCAAAAAAACCCACCCAAAAACCAAAAAACACAAACATTAAAAACACAACCAGCAAAGAAAAAAAACAAAACCCACAGCAACAACAGAAATAAACCCACAGAGAATAAGTAATTGCTTCTAGGAGTGTAAGATTTAAACCAGCAGCAGTTTGTCTTTGTGTGTATTCATGGTATTTTCTTTGGGCTTTGACATTTACAGTGTGCCTAAGGTTATACCACCCTAGAGGCAAAGCCACAGGCTTGAGACAAAGGCCCCAAGCAAACCCCTCCTCTGAGCCAGCAGAACAAGCACAAAGCACATAATCAGCCCAACCCAAAGAGGATAACCTGTCTAGACAGCTCCAAGCCTGAGATTAAAAATACAGGCAATGCAACTTCAGCTAATCTTTTCAAAAAATTACTTTTAAGTTGTTAAAATTGTATCTGCCAATGTTATCAATGGGAGAATATTTTGGTGTGGAAGTCTGGGTAATTTTTCNCAGATGGCAAAGCAATTGTTCCAAAAGGTTTTATAATCTAAGACTACAGCTAGATAAAAACTTNCATGTGTTTTCCTCACCTCAGCTGAATGCAGCAGGCTTACCTTTGAGTAGATCAAAATTCTACATTTCAAGTGGTTGTATTTTGCCTTAAATCCCAGTCTAGCATTTGGATTCACACAGACTCAAACATTTAACTGGGNATTATGCTTAGATCTGGTTGAACCAGAGGTTCTCTCATCCTTTTTCCTCCCNATTTCCTTTTCACTGAGAAAATATGGAATCAACCCTAATTCAGNCCTCCTGGTGTGGGAAGGCAGGAGAAGGAAGGCACAGGTGCTTTCCAAAAGCATTTGCACTATTGTATCACAGCAGAAATTATTGTTTTCCAAGACCAAGNAAGAACTCAGCAANGTTATTTCTACATANCAAGCTTGAAATTAATGTATAATCNCACAGAAATCTGGGTTTTGCCCTTCCACAGACTTGCATTTGAATGCTTCACTAGAGGAAGAAGAATGGTGTTGTCTCTAAAACTATTCTAGCTTTCCCTTGGTCTGGGCACTGAATTGCACAGCACTAACTCCCTGTGCCTACCTCACTGTGAAGAGCCAGCCAAAAGTGCCAAATGAATTTATATGTGCCAACAGAGAGTTCAAAGCAAGTTCCTTATAGCTGCTTGTACTATAAATCATTTGCTGCACTAATCAAGTACAGCTGGAAATTAAGCATATAATTGCAGAGTCAAGGACATTCCTTGGATATAATTAGATGTTTTCAGAGAATGCTCATATGGGTTATGATTTTACTCTTTGATTCTTCCATGAGTATTGCATTTACTGTGATGAAGACCCTACTTTTTTATTTTTTCCCCTCAATGCTCTTGGGAATCCACCATCCAGCAAATGATCCACGAGCCTTCTTCACCAATTCTCACACAATTAGCATAGAATGCCTCTGCTAGCTAAATAAAAATATCAGACACTTGGTATTCTTACCTATGACACTTGTCTGGGGTAAATATCACCTTAAGCAGGTGGGGATTGTGAAATATTAGCACTGCTGCCATGATGCATTTTTTTTAGCAGCTGTGTGTCCCATCCAGCTGTGCCCATCCCCAGGAAGCATCCCTCTCTACAGTGGCCCCTTTTCAGTGATTGTGTGTCCCTCTCCCACACCTCTGTGTGCTCACAGGCTTCCCAACTGCTGCATGTAGGGGACATCTGTTGTTTATTATTATTATCATCCCCTGGCTCTTGAAATAACTTTTAGCCTTTAATTTCATCTTCTGANACTGGAGTGGCAGATGAGAGATCAATAAAAAGAATTGGCAGTTAACATGCCACGAGACTAAATCATTTATCTCCTTTGGAATATGGATTTCACNTGGGCAGTATTTCAAAAGAATGGACCATTCTGGATGTGCTTTCTTCAAGCTGCACAAGGTCAGGGTTGCCAGCCAGCATTGGGCNTGTGATTTTGAAAAGAAGGCTAAGGAAAAACCTGAGTGTTTTCTCTAAGCACCACTGGAAGTGACAAACGTGCCCCACTTAACTAGACTGTAAAACCAGTGTGTCTTAAGACTGACAGCATCAGTATGGTAAATACACATTTCATTACTTCTGGTCAGCTACCTCCAGGATTTAATTTGCTGGTGTCACAGCTTGAGAGGCTGTTTTATGCCTGTGGGGAAATTTGGCAGGGCTTATGCATTCAGAACCAAATTATTAGCTCCAACTTCCTTCCTAGTTTGTTATTACAAGCTCGTGCCACGATAAAGCACTTAGAAGAATAAAAAAAAAAAAAAAGGAGGGGGAAGTAAATCTCCCAGTGTGATGCCTGTTCACAGTCATTTCCAGCACAGGGATGAGTCATGTCAGTGGAATTTCCAGCCAATAACCAGGTACCTATTAAAATTAAGGATGGAGANGCAAGGAGATATACAATATGCCAAATACACAATATCCAAAGAGTAATAAGAAAATAGATGGTGTGCAGCAGAGCTCAGAGTCCTTTTTCCAGAAATTTATATCCTTGGTTTATTTTCATATAACAGAATGAGTTTTACACATAAGGAAGAGATCTAAGTTGCAAAATAACCACTAATTTTAAGTACTTTAGCTTCTGAAAGTCTCATTCTGAAACACATTGTGCCAGAACCCAATTACCAGAAGTGTAAGTAGTTACAAGTTCTGCTGACTTTAAGAGGAGCTGTGGACATTCATCAGCTCTGTAAAATTAAAGTACCAGTAACTGCATCTCATTATCTAATGCCAGACAAATGGAATTAAAATCTCAAACAAATCTGACTCTTGTCAGCTTTTACAGAGTAAGTCCTGCAGAATTTTTAAAGTGGGCATCTGAAATCCCAAAACAGGTGCAATTTTAAAGCTATGAGGATCTACTTCTTAGATACCATAATGATCAGCTACTGCATGATGTTGGACAAAACAACATCCATGAAAGCACAAGAAAATATTGAACACTATATCCAAACCTCTTGGATAAAATACTGGAAATTTTGTGAGTGATTCTACTACACTCAGATCTATTTTGTCCTGGTGGCCAATAATGCTAATTTCATTCTAAATCACATGATGACTCATTCTCACCACCATTCATCTTAATCTTAGGTACTAAAATGGAATGACTAAGCCAGGATGACCTTTTCAGACAGAATACCTGTGGAATCATCTAAGACTGGAATTACTTTTGAAAATGCACTAAACAGCCAGAGGGCTGATGGTCCCAGCTTGGCAATATTCCTGCAGTCACTGGGTGCAGGGAATCCAAGCCTTATAAAAAAGACAGCACTCTGCTACACTCTTGCAGTGCTACAACCACAGAAAGCACATAAGAAATAAAAAGTTTTGCAAAACATGTTTCCTTGGAATTGCTAGCTATCATTATTAGCTCCTGGAGTCTAAACAAAATAGGTAAACACTTTAAAGAACTTCAGGAAGAGTATCCTAAGCTTCCCACAGGTTCCAGTGAATCCTAGAGCAGGCACAGACTGGAGTGCTGAGGAAAGGATTGTTTGACATGATCTTCAAAATGTGAANAAAAATGTCACATACAGCCCTGTCACCAAAATGTAAAGAGTTTTGGAAAATAAGGATATTTATTTCTGAGACTTTTGTTTTTATCTACACTTTCCCACAGGTTGTGTAAAATCATCCCTTAATAAACACTCCTCAGAAGAAATACTCCATGGGGGAAAAAAAAGCAAATCTATATAATTAAGATTTTCCATGTGAAAAGGAATATTTTAACATGCAAAAAGACAGCAAAAGCTGCAGTTCTCAATAATTTATGGTTTGTGATTCAGGTTAACACATCATTTCTGGCATTCTGCTCTATGAATAGTGTCCTCATCCTCAGCCCTGTTGCTATTCTGAGTCTCAAAAAGCCAGTAATAACAATCCTCTGGTCATATTTTATAAATGAGCTTCCACATTTCTTTGCTCTGGGAGACAGCTCTAAAGGGACAAGTACTTTTTCCCATCTCTGCCCATAGATGCAGAACATGGGGTTGGGNTTTTTTTTAGGCAAACATCATTATGGTATGTACAACCCACCATGTTTTGCTGAAGTTAATAACCTGGAAGGAAATATTTCTTCACACAATCAACTGCTAAAACAACAGCATTAAGTAGATTCCAGAATGCTAATTTCAGNAAGGCTAATATCTTATGTATCCCACTGTTAACATGTCCAGTACCTGATAAATTATTGCTAAATATCTACTTCTAGCCCATCTTTGTAGTGCAGAGGGCAAAACCCAGGCACAGTGATTCAGAGGCAAAGTTTAAAACTAAGTTAGGATGTTTCTCCCTGTTATGGATCCTGACTGCACCTGTGCACCCCAAATACAACAGGAATTNAAACCCAGGCAGATGCAGTTTGGTTTCTCCCCACTCCAGATTTTCAGCTTTTCCCTAGTACTAAAATTAAGTCAAAAATTCTGCTGAAAGAAAATATGTTTTGGGTTCCCTTCCCCAACTCAGATCTTTATGGAGCCTCTGCAATTAAAGTTTAGCCATCCCTTGTGGATGAAGCCAAACACATGCCAGATGAACCTTGTGCTTTAATTAAAATGCATCTTCCCTCTTGAGCTTGTATGTGAATAACAGAAAATTAAAAAGGGCACAGGAAGCATATCACATGGCCTCAAATCCCTTAATTCTACCAAAATGGCCCTTCTCCAGTCAATCCTTGTTCCCTGGGACAAGAATGAGAGCAAATTTCTGCCTGAACCAATGGTGAAATGATCAGAGCTGAACACATGCCAGGTGGGAGGTGTTGGTTGGATTTCCCTGCTAAATTACAAAAAGAATAAGTAGGGGGAAAGGAAGAGAAAGATAAACTNCATGTACACATCATCCTAAGGACATACACACCCTCCAGCAATTAAGAGTAAGATCTGTCACAGCACAGCATCCACAGGGCAAAACATCTCCAACTACAGTTCCCTGTCTACTCCAGAAAGAAGGAGGAACAAATCACCCCATGACAAGGCTGAATGAGAAGGCAGAGTGAACAAATGAGGGATAAATTAAGATAGAATTTCAAGAATTTTATTATTAGAGAGATCCTCCTCTCTCTCCTTCCATGGTGAGAAACAATCTCTGAGGTGTCTCACATGGCAAAGTGCCCTGTTGGAAGATGAGGAGGAGCACTGAGATGGGGGTTTGGATGAAGAGGGACAAATTCATTCATGCTGTCTTCACCTCTGCCAATGATGGAAGCCTGTAATAGGAGTTGGTGATGCTCAAACAGCTTCTGAACAGCTGCTGATGCTGGAAGGTGACACTAGGAAGTTACACAGAAAATTCCTGATGTTGCATCATTAGAAAATATTCCAGCAGTGTTGTGCAGCTGAGATGAACTGGACTGAACTGAAGCCAGGTGAGCTTCATCCTACATGCACTGGCAGATGTTGGATCACAGAAACCTGGGATTTTTGAGCTTTCAGAGAACACTGCTTTTGATCTGAAGCCTTGGAAAAGGCTTCCAAATTTGAGTGATGGAGTTAGAGTCATGGGTGTATAATTAATGTAGAGGTGTGTGATTCCAAATAGTGAAGGGTTTTAAACTCAAAAGTTTCAAAATATAGTAATATGTACAGGAGAAGATGGAGGTTTTTGGGTGTTGTCTCTTTCTCCCTTCTTCTTCATGATTTCAAGTATTAGTTTCTGGTTGGATAGTTAGTGCTGCACTGCAGGTCACCCGAGTTTGGTTATTGGCTCAAAAGTGTAAATAATCTAAGTATTNATTTTCTATTGGANTGTTTAGCTTTAAAAGACCTTGTAAGNAGCTAAATTCAGCTCCATTTTGCTCACTTTTAGCTGGTAGCTGGAAGTGTTGCAAAACTCTCTGTACTTTAGATTAGATTTAAAAAACAACCAAGTCCAACCATGAAAAAATTNATCTTCTTCATGTTTTTAATCCTGACTGGGAGTAAAGACAAACCTACAAACAAACCACTGATTAAGCACAAATACAACATTTACAGGCTGAGAGTATGACAGGGGTAGAGACAGAGCTGGTGGGTGCTGCCAGAGTGGAAAATGCCTCAGTTTTGAATTGACAGGGTACATACATATCCTTCATATGTGCACAAATGAACAAGTTCTTAAAGGCAGAATGCANTGCTTTGCTTCTTGCATTATCTATAAAGAGCACAGCTGGGAGGAAGTTGAGTTCTCACTTGTCAGAGAAATTGGAGACCAAACTGGTTATCAACTTGATTTGTAATCACAAANCAATGGAAGGAAAAATGGTGGAAGAGAACAAGAAAACTTTCTCTTCCCTCCCCCTATTGATCTATAATAAGAGAACAGATTAGGAACAATGAATTTATTTGTAGATAGGGGCTATTCCAGAATCTTAATCCCTTGTTCCATATCTGCAAATGTTTTTAAAGGGGATTAGGCACACCAGTGCCCTTTTAAAGTATTTTCAAAATTCTGAGACTACTAGAGGAGTTTTAAAATTTGAAATTGGGATGCATTAAAAAGAAAAAATAAATTCAGTTCCAAATCTGTTTTTGTGGCATGAAGAATTCAGAGGCAGATGTGGGCTACACTTTGTCCTCACCTAATTCTGCTGACTTCACTTTGGTCTGGTGCTCACCTTAAACAAGTGTCTGCCTTTTTACTGTCATTTTCCTATCACCCCCTGCCCCTTGGACCCCCCAAAATAGCTGCCAATACTCACCACCCATTCTTCAAATGCCACAGGAGTCATGGCATGGTCTGGAAAGCCTAAGTCTAAATCCAGATCAGCAGTTTTCATATTCTGTGCTTACTACCCTCTTCCCTGAGCCATGTGGCTGTGGCTATCCCTGAAAGATTGTTCACTCAGGTTCAAGTACAGGTTTATTTTGTTTTCAGATCCAAGTGGAACCTGATGTTNTACATTTTGATTACCTTGTGGTGTCCCTGTGCTCNCTAAACAGGCAAGAGAAGAACAGANAAGCTGCTGAGATTTTCTCTTCTTATTTATAAATAGTTTCTGTGGATGAATGGTATTCTTTCTCACTAAAGTATTTGCTGTGGTAAAGTGTGTGTGTGATTGATTGTTTTGCTTGGTAGGGGTTCTTTTGGTTTGTTTTTTTCTAAAATGTGCTCAAAGGGAAGCAAGCTGACAGTGCCATTTCCCTGATTACTAGCAAGAGATGGACTCTGTAACTCTTTGTACAGCACAGGGTCAATTGCAAATCCACACAGAACATCTCAATTGTAGCTAGAGCCTGATTTTCAATTCATTTCTAGTGTGGCTTTAGGCTCAGATCAGCCATTTGTAGCAATCTGATAAGTTCATAGGCACAGAAGAATGCTCTGTCACACTGCTGCTGCTGCTCAGAAATCATGAACACTCCCAAACTCCAGTGCTGCAAAAGCCCAGAACTTGTCATTGCCACCTTGCCCTGCAGGGACAGCTCCAGCAGGATTTATTTAGTGTGTCAAGCATTCAGTTTTTAGCACAAGTGCCACAGGCTGACTGGAAGGAGGTGGAAGACAGGAGTGAATACAAAATGCTCAGGAAACAGAGCCAGGACCTTCAGCTGCTGGAAAATCCTTCCAGATGTGAGAGTCACCCACAGGAGGAGACTGGCCAGGGGACAGTGATNGCTGCTGACACCTCAAAGACTTGCTGGCCAGAACTTTTGTGATGAGACTTCTGTACTTAGTGTGAGATTAATCTGGCCTCGTTTTATCATAATAAAAATTGGGTGAGTGGTCAAATCTTATCACNTAGGTTCCCTCTGTACTCTGTAGGGAGAGACTGATCTAAGAATTAAATTCTCTCTCTGTGCACCTTCCATTTAAACATCAAGAGCCAGATGGGACCAGAAGCAGCTGTGCATGGTATGATGGCAGCTGCAACTCAGATTTGTAAAGCCATTTTTATCTATTATGGCTCCTAGCCTTTTTCTGTCCAAATTGGTATAATAAGGTTTCAATTTTGTTTAGCTATTCTCTTTTTCAGCAGTATAAAAGTGCATGATGGCAGTGACTGAGCAAGGAAAATAACTCTAAGAAGGTCCTACTCAGCAAAAGATGTAAGCATGCCCATAAATCCTTTGCCTCAGTGACAAAGGCAGGCCCTAAGTACAAAGAATCAATCAGGAGATCAAGGTCTCTTTTCTGGAGCTGCCAAAGAGTGATAACCCCCTGAAATTTCCTTCTAATTTGTTTTGAGTCTTTTATGAAGTGGGGTTGCTAAAAAGTCATTCAAAGAATAATAAAAGTCTTGGTCTCTGGGGTGATGCTGAGCCTCCTGTTCTGCAGGTTTAGTGCTCTCCCCACAGAATTTATTATTCCTTGCTGTGGTCCTGTGGTTTTTACACTTGGCAGTTTTTCAGTGGCCAACAGGGTTGCAGTCAAACCACTACAAATACATTCATCAGCCTAATATCTCAGGCTGAGGTAGCTCAGCAGTGATGGCATGGAGAGCATATACATTAAATTTCTGTCTGGTTTGGCAGCTACCTACCCTGCCAGTGCAGAATTGAAAGAATTAAACCTTTGCCATTAGCTTGCTTTTCTATATTTCTCTTTTAATACCTGACAGAGCTTTTCCCCAGGCATGACAATGGCTAGCCAGGCAAGAGAAGGCTTAATAAACTGAGAGATGAAATCAGCNGAGAAAAGGCTGTGTGGAAATTGGCAGTGAGAAGTCTGCTCCCTACAGCAGAATTGACTGTAAAACAAAAACATACATTTTCAGAATGCTGTTTCCTCATTTTAACTCAGGATGCTAAACCTCTGTAGTGTCATCTGAAAAGGATGAATTTATGAACAGCATGTCCTTAAATGAGTCAACACGACCTTTCCCAGACATACACCACAGTAAATATTTACTGAGCTTTATTTCATAGGCATTAACTCACTGCTAATATAAAAAGCTTTCAGGCTGCTAGACAATGCAATATGTAATCCTATCATTCTGACATTTAAGAATAGGCACAGCTTAAAAGTGATAGTGATTTTCCTTNTTAGTTAGCTCCTAGGTATGAATTCACCATGTATTTGTTTATGCTGTAATCTTCTTCTTCCATTTTTCGAAGTATTTTTGTTGCCAGTGAAAGGGAAAGATAAGGATGAAGGATGATGGTATGGATAATTCTTTTTTCTTTTGTCTTCTATTTGAGTCACAGCAAGTGGTGTTTCCATACATAAGCACTGGTCATTTTGCATTATACTAATCCAGACAAAATACATTTAGCCTGGTTGTCTGATTGCCATTTGTAGGTCTTAGTGTGGTAATTTCTCAATAACTGCAGTGTAAATATACAAATCTCTCTCATCTCATCAACTCCTGTACTTCAATTAATGAAATACATACATTGCCTAAGGTCTTTCCCAACTCTTTGACTGAACCAAAATATTTTTCATGATCCTTCCTGGAGTACACCTGCCTGTACTTTAGAATTACAAAATGGACAGGGCTCTTTTTTCATAAATGTAACCATTAAAAGTCACTAGCAAAGTTTTGTAAATGTATATGGTGTCCTATAATGCAGATAAATATCTGTAATGTCCTTCAAAAAACCAGAAATGGGCACCAAGCTATTTTTTATGTTGGGTTAAATGTGCACCCTTAAACCTCTCCACCTTCAGAGCACAGTTCTTCATGTACATGTACAACAGAAAGGAGGAAGAAAAGGCACTGACAGCACTGAGCCCCTGTGGTAACAGAAGCAGCTTCATCTCCAAGCCAGATTAGTGGTTTCTCTTAGTTATTTATAGCCCTCTTAAATTTTAATTACTTTATTTACTTATTCTCTGCCAGGTCCCTACTGGCAGCACTCAGTTTTCCCTCCTCTTCCACTCCAGTGTGCTCACACAGCAATGAAAGCTCTTTATTATCACTATCACTCTACAATGCTGTTTCTCAGCTCAGGTTCACTCTGGATATAGTTTTTGCCACCAAACTCAGGTGCCAGGAGAGCCAATGGACAGAAGCACTCTCCTGACCAAGCAGTCTCCCCCAGCCTTTAGAAATTTAAAGCAGCAGAGAAGGAAGAAGGCTGGTGTTTCTTTGGGGTTCTGTTTTTGTGACGATTTCTCAAGTGATGGAAGAAGTGGGGAGAGCACACAGAAGAAACCTAAAGCTCAGTGAGTCATGGAGTTTTCTGTCCAACCCCCCAGACTTCAGAGGAGAAACCCATCACCCAACAGCACCCTGATCTCCCTGCCATTCACAGCAGCAGAAGTCATTTGCCAGCAGTATTTTCTCCACAGCTTAATGGAACACCAGCAGTAATAGACTCTGCACTCTCTGAGTTCAAGCACCAGGCAAAACTGAATTAAATTACCACAAAGATTAGGACCATAAACACAATCAGCTGGCATAGCTCAGTCTATAAACAAAAGATGTGTTTACCTATGGCAACAAAATTAACCATGCTGTCCTTATCTCTGCTGCTGCAAATACTTATAGCATTCATGTGAAAGTGAACATTCACTGCACTAAGTATTTGCATGTTTATGAATAAACTGTAATCTGTTTGACAGTATTCTTCTTTCTCACTTTATTAGCCCTGTAAGCTCTTCATTCAGTCCTCACACTTTGCATACCAAAAAGGCAGACAGGGAAAAACATCAACATCCTTGTAAAGTTGCACACAAGCACAGAATGTCTACATAAATAAGAAGATCAGCCCCAAAGACNAGAGACTATGCTCCAAAGAGCAGCAATGCTTTAGCATTGGCCACAGTAAAAAGAGAAGCCAAGGAAATCTTGAATTTTTTTTCCCCCATTTGTCTGTACTTGAAAGAGGGGAAATAGAGACATGCATGACTGATGGTAATGGAAAACCTATTTGTGTCCAATTCACTGGAGAAACAGTACAAGGACATATCACCCTTGTGAAATAATTCCTCCTGTATTCCTTGAGTCAGATGAAAGTCCCATTATGTACAAAACAACACGTGCAGATGAATACAGATTGGGGACATCTATTATTCTCCCAATAATTCTCTCTTGGTGTAACCCCTCTCATGGAAAAAGCCTCTTTCCAAGTGCCTCACACTGTCATAAAGTGTGACTTTTTCCACTAGCCTAGAGTAGATTTGAAAGTGCACAGCAGCACTGAGGAGTCACTGATGATTAGAGCTCTTGCTGTGAAACAAAACTGGCACCTGCTCCAGGAACCTGCAGCAATTANCAAGTGTGGGATCACAAAATCACAATGCATACAGAGGGAAAACAGAGAGAGCAGCTACATCTTCACAGCCCTGGATGGCTCTGCAATTCAGAGAGAGCTTTATGAGCACACAACAGTTTCATTCTCTCAGATGAGGCTCGTGCTGATGTGTTTGAACTTCTCAGAATTTTCCTCTTCACAACGAGACACAAGGTGCTCTTATCTCAGGCACTGCTCAGCACTAATTCTCTAACCTGACAAGAAGTTTGTGGAGGAACAGAAGATTTTTGAGATCTGAAGAATGATTATGAAGTGACACAGGTATGATATCAAATCTAAGTTTTTTTTCCTCTTGCAGTGCTAAGAAAAAAAAAAAAAAACAAACCACAATAAAAAGCTCAGTAGTGCTGCCCAGTGCAGCACAAAGCACTGGAGCCTCTTCAGCCCACAGGTCATTGGGCTGCCTCCAAATTTTAGTGGCTTACAGAGCAACTCCAACATCAAACTGAGTAATAAAAGAAAAAAAAAAAAAAAAGAAAAAAAAGAGGAAGAAAGAAATAGAAGAAAAGGAAAAAGCTTTGAGCGACCATTTTGGTTGAAATCTGCTACAGTCACATTACAAATAATCTATTCCAAACATAAAATTATGGCTCTGCCAGGAAAAAAGCAATCTGCATCAACATGTGGTAAAACAGAAGCTGGAAGGTCTTTACTGGTTTACTAAGCTGTCCTAGAAAAGCCAGTAGCTCTCATTCAGATGCAGGTCAGAAAAACACAGCTGCCCAATCTNGGCTGGATATAGCTGATGTTAATGTTGATTTATGTTTGTTAAGAGACCTCANGTATTTTACCTGAAGCTGAAAAACCTGCATGTTGTTTTATTCACACTTAGATTTTGAAAAATTACTGTGAATATATTTGATGTCCACATCTTACGTGGTTGGTTTTAGTTTGTTTTATTTTAAGTATTTCATGTGAGCTATTCCTAGAAATTTCAGAATGCTCTATCAAAAGCAGCTCAAGAATGAGAAGCTAGGNAGAAAGACCAAAAGCACAGATAGAATAATGATTATAATTCAAACAAAACTCCTCAAAGGGCAAAAGAAGCTACAGCTGGGAGAACTAATNGATTTGATTCTGCATACACAAAAAATGATAAGAAGGATTTTNTACTGGTAAGGCAGATTTATTTTTTAAGAGGGATTTAATTAAATACCCCTCCAATTTTATTTTTTTCTTTGAAATTTTTAACTGTCAGGCATCACATCCAAAAGATAAAAAACAAAACCATCCAGGAAGTAATTACCTGCATTAAGACNGCTATTTGACTTCTTTCCTGCCACAGTGATCTCTGGCAGGAGGAGAAACCAAGGAAGTTGGGGGGGAGGGGTAAAAAATTTGATTCAGTAATTTAAGAAGCTAAATACATTTTTTCTGTATTTCAATTATCAGAGAGAGGGCTTGTCCTGCAGTGGGAGCAGCAGCAAGGTCTATTTTAGTGAGCATGTGTCATGTTAAAACTGGAGAAGCAGAAGGGGCTTGACACAGCTTTATTTGCTGTAACAACCCCTGGAGCCACCTCTCAGAGCTGCTCTNGCACATTGGGTGATGAAATTTGGGGCTTGCCCAGCTCCAGCCACCCCAGCTCTGCCCTCCTGTGCTGGCTCCAGTCCAACACCACATATTTGTTTGTCAGTTTTCAAGGTGGAATCATTGCTTACATTCTCAGAGCCCTGTTNATAAATGTTTTATTTCTCCTGGCTTTGGTTTAGCCCAGCTCCTGTTATCCTAGATAATTAAGAGCTGAAGTGAACACTTAATATTTAAAACACTTTTCCTGTGTGTTTTGATGATGTCAGTTTTCATATTGAATCCCTTCACTGGTGTTATCCTGCACAGACCAAGGTTTTATCCTTTTCCACTCAATATTTTCACTACCATTATCTGAGGCCACTCTTTCCCATTACCTGCCTCCTATTGTGCCAGTAGCAGGAAACACAAATATCTATTTCTGCCTCTTCCCCTACTGCTCCCTGTAAGTGATAAGTCTTGCCACCAATAATCAAGAATGCCTTCTTACATAGAGGTTTGTAATAAATCTCAACAGCTTCTGTCAATTTGCTTCATGTATATATTTAAAAACTATATAAATAGGAAACATATCTCATATAAAACTTGCATATGGTTTGCTCTTATGTTCCCCACTTTTAAAATTAACTTTTAAAAACCAGAAACAGAAGTGTTTTGTATCTCCAACCAATCTATCTGTGTTGCATTCCACAGTCTCTCTCTCTCTCTTCTGTATTGGTTGGGTTGCTTTTTTTTTTTTCCTTGCTCCTGACTGATGTGGATTGATGCTGTTCCTGTGGAGACTAAGCTGGTCACCTCCTCCAGCAACCAGCCCAGTGGGTTTCCAGCCCTACCAGGAGCTCTGACTGCTCCTACAGCCTGCATTGCAACCATCCAGCACAGCTATGGGATCATAAATCTATTTTCATTTTCATTTTGTGCTCCCCAAAAGGATAAGGGTTTTGCATCTCTGTTCTGTGCAAAGGAAATCACAATCCTTAACACACAAGAGCCTGACCTGAAGCAANAGGACAACCCCACCAATAATTTTGTTTGAAAAGCCTTCAGTTGTGAACTATANTCTAGTGTCAATCCTGGCAGCCCAGAAAATCCTTCTGCTAAGTTTCCTCTTATTTTGTGCACAGAACCAGTGCTTTTTGACAAGAGACCAAGGAAAGCCAGCCTGAAACAATGGTGTGCTCCTTNACACACGACTGCTGCAGTGACTAATCCCAGTTTGCTCCCTTAGCTCTGTCTCTCTCCCTTTCAGAAGGCAGCTCAGTCCTGAAAACAAATGAGAGTGGAGGAGAAAAGGCAATTTGTACTCATGTTATCTCCCCCACCACGCTTCCTCCCACTCCACATTCAGTAGNAAGGAGTATGTTTTGGTTCCCTAGGCTGAGCCTACATTCCCAACTACCGTGTTAACAAATAGCAGTGAAAGAATATTTTTGTTAATTATGTGGCTCTGCTGTTGCTATTGCAGCTGACTGGGGAAGATGAGAGAATCTGTGTGGTTTATGGTACAAATGTAATGTGGGAAGTGCTCAATCCATAGACTTGTTGGGCCATAATTAAATTTCCCAGGAAGTTTGGGAGCACTTCAGTCTTAAAATGAAGAACTTAGTGAAGCTGATCTCAAGGTAGGAAAATGCTCTGTATTTCTGTGATATGGTATCTNTCACTGAAGACTATCAAAGTACTTTTCTAATACATGCTAATGAGCCCTCATAAGATTNCTATAAATACAGTATCATGTGTATATGACTCATGTGGCTTATTAATTTTACATCACCTACCCTGCTGCTTGAGCAAGAGTGACAGAGCAGCATCCAGGCAAATTCCTCTGTGAGAACTTAGCCAAAATAGCAGTACCTGTGTCTTCAGGGGTCAATCTGCCTCAAGGCTGATTCTAGTTAGCAAGATTCAGGCTGAGAGAAATGTTCCCTGCTTACCACCCCCCTCCCAGTACAGCTCTCTTGACAAAAATGTAGAGCATTCTTCTAAAAAGAAAATGAAGTCTGAAGCAATGTCTAACAGCTCCTAGGTTAGACATCCCACACTATGCCAGTGGTCTACAGCAGGGTGCAAGGAAGAACAGGAGCTTTGCTGGGAGATGGATATGGATCCAAAAAGCACAGATCCTCAAAGGGACTTGATTTTAATTAAAAAAAGCAGGTGGAAAAAGCAATATTCAATCTCTTAAACTTACCTATGCCCTCAACTGAATGACACTTTTACCTAGCTTAATTAACTATTAACACTGAGTTCCAGAACAGCCCTTTGTAATTTCAGTGTTCACTCCACTCCTGTGGCAATTACCCCATTAATGGGTTCCACAGGCAGAGCAGTGATGAAGATGTGAAGGATTTGTTTGCTTGGTACTCTACAGGAGCTGGGAGCCAGACAGATGCTTTTTAATTGAGAGAAACAGGACCCTGTGCTCATACAGGTTGATGAGAGGTCAGGTATATTAGCATGGGGTTAACACTAGCCAGTGTAGCTTCCTGCTAGCTTAGAGGATGGGAAGGTAAAATAATGCCTGGCTGTAAACTCCCACAAGTTAAACAAAGGGTTAAAGGCCCCACAGAGGGTAACTAATAGAGCTGAAACCACANTAACAAGATTTCTTTAGCCCAGTCTCAGTGGAATCAAGAAAGGTGGATCAAACCACCCATTTCACAGTGATTTCTTTCTTTCCTGCACACAGGATAATTGACATGGTGGAATTCAACCCAAACAAGGAAAATTTCACCAGCAGCATCCACAGGGCTGAGAGAGCTGAGACAGGGTGGAGGGAAAGGAGAAACTCCAGGAACTGCATTGCTCTCTCACAGCAAAATAAAGAGGAGGAAGTGGAGAGGAAGATGCTTCCTTCCAAACAGGAGGAAGGACAGGGAGAGCTGTCAGCTTTCCAGGTGTCACTGAAACCCACACTCATTTCTTGTCTTAGTTAAAGGGTTCCTCTCCATCCTGGAGCCAAATAACTCCAAACTTCTCAATATTCAAATCCAAGAGCAGCTTCTGTAGCTGAGTGAACTTCTGAACTCTAAGCCATCCATACAAGATTCATTCTGGAATCACAGACTCACCAGGTTGGAAGTGACCTCCAAGATGAAATCCAGCCTATGCCACATCCAGTCTTTTTTAAAACACATCCAGGGATGGTGACTCCATCACCTCCCCAGGCAGACCATTCCAGNTCTTTATTATCCTTTCTGTGAAAAACTTTTTCCTGATATCCAACCTAATTTTCCCTTGATGCAGCTTGAGACTGTGTCCTCTCATCCTGTCAGTGCTACCTAAAGACAGCAACCCTCACCTGGCTAAAACCACCTTTCAGGGAGTTGTAGAGAGTGATTTGCCAAGGATGANCAATACAGGAAAAGATAAGAAAAAAAATTGGTGACAAAATATGTGCAATCACCAAGAGAGAACCTGAGAGAAACTGCACTGGGATCAGCCAGCCATGGACTGTCTGGGGCACAGCTGCTTCCACAGCCTGGAAAGGCTCCTGAAAGGATTTATCACCATTTCTGGTAGGGCACAATATGGAAAAATCAGTGCTCTTGTGAAACACCTGATGGAGTTAAAATTGAAGTGGCTCCTATCCACAAGTGTTAATAACTTTGGAGAAGGGGAAAAAATGGCCTTTGGAGCCTGCTGTATTTCAGGGGAGGAAAGAAAAGACAGTAGGGGGTTAAGGAGGTCAAGAAAGGAGGTGAAAAGTCTCATGCAGTGGGAAGAGTAACTTATTCCTTTGACCACAGAAGGTTGGGTGAAGTTGTGCAGCAATTTTCCAAATAAGTCTACCAGTTTTTGAAGTTAAGTCTCCCATTTCCAAGACCAAAAGCTCCAAATTTGGTNCTTTCCACTAATTATGTCTGCAAGGGAGTTGTGTTATTTATGTGTTTTTTAAATTAGCTGGTGACCTGAGCTGCATCTGTTACAGTCCAAATACAGTTTGCATATCATTCATTATATAAATGAGGTTTGCAGTGAACATAACTGTTTACTCAGAAGACATCCATTTAGTGAGCTGGCATTTCTTCATTACCCAAAATATATGATAATTGTCCATGTAATTCCTTCAGCAATTTAATTGCACACAGTCCTGCTCCTCCATGGAAACTATCTGCCAACTCCACATGATAATTATGCATCAGTTAATATTGAATCACANTATTGCATATGTAGGGCTGGAGTGAAACTGGATTCAATTCACAGTAAGGTGAGCACCTTTTTTTTCTAAAAAGCTACTACTATGCAGTAACATTCTGCCCTGAAAGATTCCCTCTGCAGGAAGGGTGTAAGGTGGTGTCTCTGCAACTGGAAACAAATTTTGCATTTTGCACTAAACTGATCAAATTTATTCCACTCTCACTGGAAACCTGACTCATTTCTCATGCAGTTTGCTGCAAGCCCATCTGTAAGTTTTATTGTGCAAAGGGATTGGGTTCTGACAGGAAGCATCTTTCAGCCCTGGCACATCTGAGGCTGAGGTGGAGATCTGGAGGGAAATCAGTGANAGATGGAATCGACATTGCCCTCAGATCATGTACAAGATACTAACTCAGGCTCCTTGTTTACTGTCACCTNCAATTTATCCTCTGTGAGACAGCACAAAACAACATGTACCACAGAAAGAAAAGGAAAGCATGGAACAGTAGATGTGATACAACCCAGTAAATCTGTCAAGAGCATCTTATATATATGTGTGTGCCTATCCTCATAAAACCACAAAGAACATCCAGATGACTGGCTCAAAATAAATGCAAATCCCCAAGCCCCAAAAAAAATCTGACAGAAGAAGGTCTTAGCAGCTAAAAATGTAAGTTTGAGAACTAAAAAGGATAAACTGACAATCTAGGTCAGGTTTTGTGATACAGTGGTGACTGCTTTCAGCCTTTCTGAACCTTTTTNTTCCTGATCCTTACACATCCTCATGTTACAACTTTAAATTAAACAAAAAAAAAAAAGAAAAAAGTGCAATGTGTCTCCAGATCTCAAACCTTTTGGTTAGCTAAATAAAGAGCTTTGCCCATCAAGGCTTTAGAATAGTCTGTTTTTCTTTAGACATTTATAGAGGAAACATTCTGCAATGGAGTCTGTATTGAGAANGGAACATAAATCCCCAGAACACAGACCCAACCCAGAATATGAAGCAACCTGAACAAGTGTGCATTTTTCAGAGCCTACAGCATTTGATCCTCTGTGCAGTGAGTAAACAGGAAGATCTAAATTAATGTCTGTATTGAGGTTAGCATAAATCACTGCTCCCAGGGACAGCTGCACTCCTGCCATACTCCTCACAGCATTAAAAACAGCACCTCCCCACCATTTCACCTCTTCTGGTAGATAACAATTTCTGTAACTGCTGTGGAGAACAGGATACAACGAGGTTGCAGCAAAATTTTTCCAGTATTTTTTCTTTTTACAGGATTAAAAAAAGGAGACAACCAAAATTTGTTTGATAAGAAGGTCAGTAGTGCCCCCATGCATCAATTAGAGACCAGCATTAACTGCAGCCCCAAAACCCAGCTCNTTTCCCACAGCAAGTCAATTAAGTTACAAAAGAAAGTTTCAAAGAAGAAAAATTAATACAGAGAAGCTGTTACCTCTCCCAAAATCGAACAAAGGANTGGCTGCTCCCTGGGGATCTCAGCAGGAGGAAGGAGCATGTGGGTTTCCATTCTAAATGCTTTAAATTTCATGCAGGTGGGGAGAATTTCTTACTCATTCCACACCCCTATCAAGANGCAGAGCCAACAACCAAAAGGGAGTTTTCAGCATCAGTGCAGCATAAAGTGGTTTATGTCCCAGAAGTAGAANACTTTAGAATAAACTTTTTCTAGCTGATCATAAAACTCTCTATTCAAACCCAGGTCCCTGTGCCAGTGTTATCCACAGAGCCTCAACAGGTTACATTTGTTTTGAAGGGGAAGTCTGACCATGTACAGAAATCAGACAGAATTTTCTATTGAGTTTTGGTACACGCAGCCCTGTGTGTCTCAGAGTGAACCTCAGGGCACCTCTAAGGGTCAAGGGTGATATTTAAAGTTGTCAGAGATATTCTGGTACCTCTCCTGCTGACTTCACAGGAGCTTCTGCTCCTTAGAAGCTGGGCTGGGGAAAAACTGTGAATTTGTTATCATTTTTAATATCCATAAAACAAGACCTGAGAAGCACAGCTCAAGATGACTCAGAAATGCAAATTTTAGTATTAAAAATATATATTTTTTTAATGTCAAGATCACAAAAAACCTCCCCAAGAGCCTGTAAAATGTATCAGTCTATTTTAAATGTGCCATATATATGCATAACAAGCACTTAAAGATTCTGTCTATTCAAACAGATTTCTGCACATCTGAGTAGGCTGAGGATCAAAAGTCAGGCTCAAATTTATGCCATTTGAGCTGGTAAATAAAGAATCTTCAGCTGGTGATCTCAGATACTTTTTCTGCTATTACACTTCTTCATCCAATTTTCCTGTTGTATTTCTGGTACTTCCACTCCCTGTACTGAATGGACATCAAGCATGGAATAAAACTCAGCAAAAAATTCACTGCCTAGAAATGGTTAAGATTTAAGATGCAACAAAGATTACTTGCAGGACTAAAGAGAAAAAAATTAAATTTTTTTTTTTGAAAATTCTTAGCTCAGCCTTAGTTATAGGACCTCAGAAAGAAGGTAATGGCACAACAACATTAGAACATCAGCTGCCATAACAATAATAATAATAAATAAATAATAATAGCAGTAATAATTCTTTGTGCTGTCCAAGCAAGTTCAAGGAAACACCTAATGTGCCTTTGCATACCAACTCAGGATCCTATTTCATAACAGAATTTCTTTAAAATAGTCTAATTATACTTCACAGAAAAAACATAATTTTCAGGTTCTTTCTTTATGGCCCAAGAGGCAGTTCCCTGAAGATCTGAACTCTGCAGCTTTTAAAATTATGTCTAATTTTATGAAAGAGAGATCTGTCACCCAAGCAGCAGATGTCTGAAAGAACAAGAAAATGGAAAAAATGTGGTATGTTTGCAGTTTGAATTAAAGAACAGAATATCTGGAAGGAAATTAGTTAAGGTGTTAAGATGATGAAGCATCTCTTTGATGCCCACTGAAAAAAGAACACCACTTTCTTGTCAGAGATATCTTACACATTTCAGCTGCTATAACCATATAATAATTAACTTTCCATGGCACTCAACTTTATTTTATATTTCAACAAAAATATAAAATAAAGAAACACAGCTTCAAAAATGGTTGCTGAATAATATAATTCAACGTTTTTTGTCTTTGAAGACAAGTGAGGAGCAGGTTTTCATACCTCAAGGAAAAATGTTTTGCTTTTAAAGGTAAAGCACACAATTTATGATTTTTAAAAAATCCTGTTTTTAAATAAACAAAAGTTNTATTTTTCTAAGGCTATTGAACTAAAGGTGATTGTTGAAAACAAAAAAAAAAAACTATTGATAGTTGAATTTCCTTCCTCCAAAATATTTGTAGGGGGGAAAAAAAGGTAAATTAATGCTAATAAATAGTTAGAAAGTTTCAGCTAAAAGTACAGCAGGTGGCACATCTCAACTCTGAGACACCCAGAAATACAAAACCTTGTTTCTCCAATAATTTGCTTTTGCAACTATGTGCAAATAATTCCTCTCAAAATCTCTTTAGAGCAAGGGCCAAACCACAGATTTCATGTGAAAGCTCCTCAGTGGAATGAANAATAAATCCAGCATTGACCAAATTACTTAAAGCCATCTGCTCTTTTTGGGCAGGGGAAATTGCAGGATTTTCTGGCTAGCTCAGAGCCAGCCCTGGCAGNATGGCTCTGGAAAAGGTGGGAGCTGTCCTAGGAAACCCTGGAGCTGTCCAGCCTCCAGCAGGGATATCCATGCTGCACAGGGAGCTGGTTTCAGTGCACTTTGTCACTCCCTCTCTTCCCATTAACCAGTGCCCAGAAGGTTGGCCTGGAAATCCNACCCTAAATTTTGGGAGAACTTTGCCCAGAATGACAGGTACTGGATAGAGTGGAGCACAGATGGACTAACCCATGCCTTGCTCTTCTGACCTTGCTCTTTCTTCCTCTTTCAGGAGATAACACACCTTTCCATCATTCCTTATCTCTCCTGCTATCTCCTCCTGCTGCTGAGCCTGCAAGAGCAGGTGGCAGATTGTGGAGAGGGTTTTCAGAGATACTGGAAATGTTTATCTGCTGGAAATCACAGCATCACCCCTCCAGTGGAAAATGCTGAGCTGCACCAGCCCAGGGCCTGACTCTGCACAGAAGCTGCCCATGTCCCATCTGTAATTTAAATTAATGAAGAACCAATGTTATTATTCCTGCCTCAGAAAAGGAGCTTCCCACACAGCAAAAAAAAAAAAAAAAATAATGATGGCAAGCTTGCTCTTCAGCTGTAGCTGTTCAATGGGTTTACAAAGGAAGAAAGCAGCATTACCCTGTTCCACAAATTAAGGCTCAAAAAGGAACATGTAGCCAGCAGAGCCAGTAGCAAATCCAGGGACAAGCTCTCAAAAGACAAGAAAAAAAAGACATCCACAAGGATTTAGGGTGGATTGGAAGCCTATAGAAAAATGACTCAGAAAACTGAGGAACTGAGAAGCTTTATGTCCAAATAAAGCAAAGCTGGTCTGATGGTGGAACAAGAGAACAGTCTACACCTTTTTAAACATTTTCCAGTGGAGCAGGGATGCCTTTGACTCTGGGCTAAAAATCTTTCCTGCCTTTCTCAGTCTGNATTCAGCTGCAAGTGAATACACCAGCCTTGCTTTTGACAAGGCAGACCACCACAAGAAAAAACCCACCACATGAAATTATGACCTTATTTCAGAAAATGGGTAAAGTGTAGCAGCCAAGAGCCACCAGGGACATTTTTCCAAAGCCTGGTAAAGATCCATATAAAGACAATATAATTGTTCCCAGGAGTTAAAGCATGTAGGGTCACTTCAAGTTCAAGGGGGATTCACCCCAGCTCTGAACTTGA
This sequence comes from Saxicola maurus maurus, assembly GCA_900205225.1. NCBI lineage: Eukaryota > Metazoa > Chordata > Aves > Passeriformes > Muscicapidae > Saxicola > Saxicola maurus. The sequence goes on from OAMK01000082.1 coordinate 84,341, forward strand.
CCAACCCTCTCAGATCTGCCAATCTCTCTACTCTGGTCCAAATCTCTCATTTAATGGAAATATGAGGGCTCAACCTCCTATGCAAAGGTAAAAATTGGCTTTTTGAATTTTAGGACTATGTGTATTTTTTTTCCTGACTTGGAAGGAAGCCATCTGGATTAAAATCTTCTGGCTGTAGCTGCCAATGGAGCTTAATTAACAATATTAATGTGTGACAGGTTGTCCCTGCAGATACAGCCCTTTCCAGTGATGAATGACAACANGTGCATTTATGGCTGCAGGAGAATTCTGGCTAAAACTTCTGTCATTTAACTCNCCAATTATTAAGACAATCTGGATGACCAGGATGGGGAACTTTATCCCACATAAAAAACCCAAGCCAAATCCAAATTCAACCAAACCCCAGAAAACATGGTGGTGTGATGNTTAAAATGGCAAAATGAAAACCCAACCCAAAGCATTTGGGTTGTAAATAGAGATTTTTGTGGCAATGCTTATCAGTTAACTGAAACTATCAGTTCAAAACTGGGTGGAAACACCAATTTTGTGTAGTGGTTTTGGTTGGCCAATTTGAGATTTCCACCAATTGATGTGGTGGGTTTAGTGCTGGCCAAATCCCCAGTGCACCCACTAGAATTATTTACTCATTTCTTGCTGTGAGATAGGGTTAGGAGGGAAGGTNAAGCAGGGTCAACATTTAAAGGGTGTAAAGAAAAACTTTAGTAACAGACCTAAAAGAATGGCAATCAGAATAAAACCTTCAGAACANTTCTGCTCCCCTCACACCCTCTTTTCTTTCCCACTGACAACATGCAGGAACAATTCAGTCAGTTTATCACCTCTAGAATAGAGTTTCTTCAGTTCACTTAGGGAAAAGAATCTTTCTTATGCTATGGAGACTTCTGTACAAGAAAATAGTTCACTTGAGGTGTCAGTGCCACACTGAATCAGCTGCCCAGGAGAATGGAAATCTGATCACTGTGTAAAAGTCCCTCCCCTCAAGCCACAGCTTTCCCCACAACTGTTTTTGAGGGCTCAATCTTTGCCTAATGGGGTACACTTAAAAGGATGAGCTGTTCTCTTAAAGTCCTTAAGATAATACTGTAATCCTTATTTGGGGAACTACATTGCTGTGTAAATTCATACAGGGAGTTAATTTAGGAAGTTCCTAGCAGAGTTGTGAAGACACTCTCTGTATCCTAATTCCTTATTCTATACTTAAACCTAGCAGTTTGNCTAAGCTTTTACAGCCAAACCCTACTCTGATCAATTCTCCATCTCAGTGTTCCAAAAGCTGAACTAGTCCTTGCATTGCACACATCCAGAAATACAGTGTTTTCAAACAGCTGTCCTCAAATATTCCCAGTGATGGTGCCAAAAGCATGCCAGGCATCACTGGTTAGATCACAGCCCCACCACATGTCTGCTGGAAGCTGGCCCTGCACACTNCACTGACACAGTTTGGAGTAAAACCTCATTTCCCTCCTCCTCCTCAGCCTCAGTTTGTTGCTTCTGTTTTGTGTTTTAGCCAGCCCTCCAAAATGCAGCATTGGAGACACCCACATCCCCATTACCCCCCTGTGNGCTCAGCAGAGCATCTGAGCTGGCAATCCAAGCGTTGCTCTGGCCCAGGAAAACACACATCTCTTGAAGTCTCAAAAGAGAAATTGTTTTTAAAAACGTGAGGATTCTGAATGCCAGCTTATTTATCCCTCTCCAATTGCAGCTCACCCTGCAGCACCCTGCACTGACAGAGATTCACTAATTACCCTTTGGAGGAGAGCTGGGCTACTCCAGCTTTGATGCTCTGCTCTGCAATTAAATGTATTCCAGCAACTACATGGGGGAGAAGGAAAAAACACAGCTTCCAGTTCTGCAATGACCTACTTACACATTAAAGCACTGAGGGGAAGGGGGAGGGCTGGGGAGGAGGGGAGAGGTCTAACTACAGCTTAATGCAAGCTGACACTGATCTGGGCTTTGGAATACACAGCAATCAATACCAGATATGACTCCACATCCTACAGAAAATATTGGTGAGATGGGCAAAGTTAATGACAGGAAGAAATTAATACAAGGCCTTGCTTCTCAAAAGCTGCAGTGGTTTTAGTATCCACCATCCCTTTGTGNCTCATACCACAGCACTCCTAAAGTTTGTGTAAAATTCACAGCATTATTCCAGCTAGGGAAACATTGTACTGAGCACTGTCTCCCTGCCCAGGAAACACCTTCTGNTCAGCAAATATAGAATTGTCATTCCCCCCTCTCAATGAATACAGCTGGGAAAGAAGAGAATCTGATTTATTTAGCACACTAAGCTAAGCCACAGATAGATNCCACATCTTCTCATTCATGTTTTAAGCTTGTTCCTTCCCCCAGTTTTTCCCCACCTCAGACTGTCTCTAATCTTTAAGACAATGAAGCAGAATCATTAGAGNAAGGTGATCATGGGAACATTTTGCATTCTGTCAGTGATCCCAGAACCCACTGGATTTTTAAGTATGGGATGTGTTTCTTTTTGCAATATTCCACTANCCTGGCATGGACAATTTAATTTCTGGATCTCATACTAAGCACAGTGTTTACTGGTGACAAAGTCAAATGGCAGGCTATAAACNAGACTCTTCCAAAATGACATGCATTGAAATGCCTATTGTTCAAGTATTACAGNAAATATTTTGAAAGCTTAACTGCAAAATTTGAGCTGAGCAACACATCAGTAAGAATTTAAGTCTTTCATTTGCTGTAGCCTTTTGTATAACATAAGGCAAAGGAAACACCTTTAACAGTCTAAGAAAATAATCTGGCCCCCCCTTTTTTTTTTTTGTCAGATGAAATATTAACCTTCAGTTCTGTTTCCAAAACTTTACAAATATATTGGAAATACCAAATGTATAAATGTATAATGGTTACCCTGGACTAAACTATCTAAGGATCAAGAGAGCAGAAAACAGATAAAAAGATAAAAAGATAAAAAGTGGAGGTGAATGTGACTTTTTTTATCCTTTCAGACCCCACTCAGATAAGAAGCAACATCCAGCAGCACCACTTGCCCCAGCCAGAGGATTTTCAGCCTGGATTATTAGTTTCCTTCAGTATTCTCTAGCTCAGGAGTTGCATTGCTGGAAGGAATCATTCACATCTGTGGAACTTACTAATCCTCCTCTACAGCTGTCACAGAAATTGGCTGTTCCCCCTTTCCCCAACTATTTGTGAGTCACACTACCTAGGGCTGTGAGCTTGTCATGTCTGATAAGTGAGGCAGACACAGCCAGTACTTTAACAAGNGACAGCCAGAGAGAGGAGAGATGCTCTGGAGACAATGCTGCTTAATCGATGGACAGCAAATTACACTTTGCATGATTCTGCACAGAGCATTGTCCCCTCAGTACAGCCAGCTGTGACACAGCTGACACAGCTGGAAACAAAGGGGAGTACTGCTTCTACTTGAAATGACAGCCAGAATATAATAATTTAATGAACAGCTCCAAATTCAACGGATAAATTCCTCAGTTAATGTCCTGCAGGAAAAGTCCCTCGGTTCAAATCACAAAAATCCCACTGCTCAGTCAGAGGTTTCATTTAACACCATGTCCATGCATCACTGCATGGAGCTCTAATCTCAAATTCACTCAGCCTGCAGCACAGCATCAGATAAACCAGAACCTCCTGGAGTCAGTCAACTGCACCTGTTTGCAAACCTTTGTGCCTCCAAAATCCAGGCATCAAAATGAGCAAGCAAATGAGAAGATGGGGCAAAAGGTGTTGGCTTGCTGGTTTCCTGAAGTCTCTCTCCCTTCCAGCAATCCTCTGTAAATGCTTTTCTACAGTTTGGAGAGGAGGAAGTATTCCCTGGAGAGGAAGATTAAAATTTTCTTGTGGTTTCTTTGCTGAGATCCTATAAAAGTCTCTTTATTGGGTGAACGTATCAAGGACCAGTGAAAATATTGGAGCATTTTAAGTTATTTGAGAATTATACAAGACAGCAGTGCCTCACTTTATCCATCAGCACTGTAAATTATGTACTTTGCCTTGCAGTGACATTAAGCCTCCACAGTAAAAACTTTGCCACGCTTGGATGAAAAACATCATCTAAAGTGTACTGTATAATTAATGTGACTGCACAGACTCTCCCTTCTTTTTAAGAAACTTCTTCAAAAGCATCTAAACCCTTTCTTCTTTTCATAGGAAAATGACTGATGGCATATTTAAAAGTATTAATTGGTTCTATGATAATGTTGTTTTTTTTTTTACTTATTACTTCCAAGATATCAGGGAGAAACATTGTAATTGCTCAAATAACTTAAAATCCTCAGATGTTTTCAGGAGTCCTTGATACAATCACCCAAAGAAGACACTCATATGGGCAAAGCTGGGTGGTATTTATGTAGAAAAGGCTGCTTGGAAGTAATGGACTAATAATAAATAATTTGTAGAACATTGTGCACAAATTATAAAAAGCATTCCAAACAACTGATCTCATTCCTTGGTTGAATTATTCAGTCCTTTTTGGGCTAGAGCTCTGTGTCTGGTATATTTGCTTCAGATCTCAAGAGGGTATTGACCAGGTTTTCTGAAGTATTCTGCATTATTTATCTCTTCCTACCATAAGGGGTCTGATAGGCATACTGTTTCAATAATTAAATGTCAACAATTCATGCTGTTGGCCAAAACCCAAAGGACCTTCATAAATAAATAATAACATCTTGCATTTTTATAGCTTCTTTCATTCAAGGGTCTCAAAGTGCTCTGCAAATATTCATTAAGACCCAACCCCCCCACCCTGACAGACTTGCAAGGTAATTCAGAATCATTCTANTACAGGTTTTTCACAACAGGAAGGGAGAAGGATCAGCTATTCCAAGGTCAAGGCTCAAGCCAGGGACAGAGTCCNGCCCCTTCTGCAGCTCCCCTCCCCAAATTCTGCCCTGGCAGCAGCTGGGAGCAGAGGAGACTCCAGGGAACTCTCTGCCATGTGAGAGCTACAAAAGTGGGACAGGGTGGGGGCAAATCACTGATGGCTCCACTCCTGATTTTTGTTTCAAACACATTTTTATTACCATGTTCCCAGAGAAGATGAGGGAAAGCAATGCTGCACNTGGACCCAGCATTGATATTTCTCTCTATTTGTCTGTTCTGGTCAGCAGTGACTTCAGTCAGAGCAAGAAAATATCCTGTTTCCAATCTAATCTGTCAAAATGCTCATTAGAAGTCAAATAGCTGCATTTCATTTGCCTTTCTCCAGTCATTTTTGTTAGCATCATTCTCCATGACCTCTTTTTCNCTCCATACTGAGGAAAACAAGAATGATCATAATGATCTTACATTTCTATACTGGCTTTCATCACACTGACATGTTGAGAGCAAGGATGAGGCCAGAAATAACATAAGAAGCCTTTTCAGGCATCCTCTCCTCAATTTAGAACTGAGTTTCTGAGGAGAGAAAGCCTGACTCTGAAAGCTGAGAGCACACCCTTGCTCTGCTCATTCAGGTAACTTTCATTAATTAATTTTACCTCCAGCCCTGCAAAGCTGTGAGAAATTCCACACAGGAGTGACCCCAGCAACTAAAAATTCCCATTCTGGTTCTCAGAACAAACACCACTGGTAGCTCCATTGGAGCTCANTTCTGTTTGAATGCAATGCCTTGATTAAAAAAAAACCAGAATATTGATCTTTAAATAAATGAAACAACATCAAAAAGTGTTTTCACTCAGACATAGCACTTTAGGGTCCCCTAATCTCCCTTGCTTTCAGAGGAATGCCCATGTTTCCCACCCCTAGCCAGCTGTCAGAATAAAAGATAAAATATTCTTGAAATGTAAGGATATAAGAACATACTCAAATATTTAAATTGGATGAATGAAAAGAAAACAAGTTCTNTACACTGTGAAAATCAGTAAAAATTAATGGAAAATAGGATACATTATGCTTTAATAACAGCAACTCAGCTCTTTCTCCTGCAGGTTCTTTTCTTCATGNCTGTGCTATTCCTCTGCTTCCTGAATCTCCCTTTCACCAAACTTCATGTCTGCTTCCAGTTCCCTACAGCCTGCTTTGGAGCAATTTAGGGAAAGTGTAATTTCTTTTAATTACCACATTTCTGCATCTGCTGCATAGTCTAAGACATCCTTCCCCACATTTCTTTCATTAAGACATCCCACCCAGAAATTAACTTTATTGGCAGTTCTACTTTCAGTGAGACACTGAGCTGAGGAGTACAATTAGGAGAAGACAGAAGACTGTAAGAAGTCACTTGGTTTTGGGTGTCTAAAGATGTTTTTCTGTGCAATAACCANTTGATTTATGGATCCACTGAAACTNTTTCCCCCATATGATGTGAGTGTCTTCCCACTGAATTAAGATTCACCATGTGTTCCTGTGCCAGAACAACACCAGTTCTGNTGACTGCCTGCAACTCTTCCTCAGTTTTCTCCACATCTGCATGTCCAGCAAACACCTAAATAATTAATTTAAGTAGACTTAAGCCTGTCTCANAAGATTAGGACATTGTCTCAGGACAGCAAATCCCCTAATAGATATTTCAATACTACTACTGCAACACAGTTTTATTCAGCTTTTTTTATTAACCTGAATACTTTCTGCTTCATTTGTGATCTCCTGAAGATCCAGCAAGCAGCACAAGACAAACACAATTAATTTTCAGAGAAGGTACTATTGATCCCATGTCACTGCCCTATTAAAATGGCATTTTGCACGATGCAGAATGACTGATGCAGAAGTTATTTAACCTGATGGATGCTAAGAGCAAGAAGGCAATAGCTGCCCACTGCATCATTATACAATAGATAATAATTTAACTTGGCTTTGCAAAGGCCACTCTCATTTATGGGGTGCTACTGAAGAACATTTTATTACAGTTTAAGATTGTTTTCCTGCTATTGAGGAAATCTTAAATCCAGTCAATGCAATGGTGAGCAAAACAGTGCTAAGTTCTATTATTTNAATCTGATTAAGTTACAAAGCTGACCTCAATAATATCTGTATTCTACAATCTGTTCTTAGTTCTCCTCCCAGTTTCTTTACTGTAGAACTTTCAAATAACCAACCAAGCAAAGACACAACCCCCCTAACCACCACTCCAAAAATCCTGTATAAAGTGAGGAAGAGTCAGCCTCAAATTTGACTCAAGATTTTCCCCTTTTGTGTGCAAAATCCTGTATCTACACAAGCCAAAATTTGTAGTTGTAGTCTACAGGAATTTTCTGATCCAGCCAGGGAGATTTCACACAGCCTGACAGACAATTTATTAAGCTAGGATACTTGTTCCAGCTTTTAGAAAATTCTGATGTCTTTTGTCCTGTTCTTTGCTCCTAATGCATAATCTGGAAGCTCTTCTAGAAGAGCTCAACAGAAATCCTAAATTAGGAGAAAAGACTGATCCAACTTCAAGCCTTACACCACACAAATGATTTCAGGGATGGCAGCAGCATTATCTGCATGAGTGGGGACTGCTTCCACAGGGTTCTGCTTCCTGCACTGTGCTCCAAGGAGCACCCACACAAGACAGGAGGAAGCAGGGCACTTGGAAACCACAGCAGCCTCTCCAGAGCCTCATCAGTGCTGCTGAGCTGAAGTTAATTCACATTTATTTCAGGGATCTCCCTGCTGAGCAGNAGTTAATTCACATTTATTTCAGGGATCTCCCAGGCACTGCACACAGACCTGCCCTCAACCCCAGCCAAAGCTCACTGAAACAACAGGCTAATTGCCAACACCAATTATTTTATTTTAATTGAAAGACCTTGAGTTACTCAGGGGCTGTCCACAGAGGTTTTTTGCAGACAGCTGGGAAAATGGTTTGCCCAGGCTTTGGGCTGCCTGTGCAGCCTGGCTTCACCCAGGAGCCACAAGTGGCATGACCCCATGCCCAAGCTAACCAAGCTCTGCCAAGAACTTCCCTCATGTGGCATCAGCCCACATGAAGAATGATGGCTTCACTTCTGCTANTTCCTTCTGCTCTAAAAAGGTGCAAAAAACAAGTGGAGAAATGGGATTCCAGCACATGAACCTTTCAGTAGGTGACTTGATCTTCACCATCCATCAGACAAGAGCAGAGGNAAGAGCACATGAAGTGTGTGCAGACAGTGAAGGGGAAGGAAAGCACAGCAGAAAGTGAAGGGTAAGGAAAGCTCTTTACCCCTCTTTACCTGAAGAAGGGTAAGGAGGCAGCCTTGCTGCAGGGATGACAGACATGCAGAAAGTCCTTTTTGTCCCCTTCTGNCACATGCAGCCTGCAGCTGTGGCATGCTGCTGGAAACCCTCCTGCCATCAGTACAGAAAGCTCTTTCCTTTCCTCTCTGCCACACCAGAAATGAGTTTGTAAAAGAGATTTGCACCATGAAGTCATGTAAAACTCCTGTCCCTGGCAGAGNATGGGAAACAAGCTGTCACTGATAGGGCATCTCAGTTTATTTAGGTCATTTATAGAGAGCTTCTAACCTGCTGACTGCTTTATAGGGAGAGATGGGCTGTCAGTGCTAGGCCACTGATCCCTGACAGCCCTGCTGCTGTTTTTGCCTTGCAGTATAAATTTGATGAGATAGGTAGCATGGGGACCTCTACTTGTACCTAGGTGCTGATGAAAAGCAATATTAAGCTTAAGAAGCAGAGATTTAAAGCCAGCAGTGTGGCTTCACTGTCTCCTTTGATGAGCATCTCAATCAGACCAGATGAACATTCACCAGTAGCAGCAAANTATTTCCAGCACAAACAGCTGTCTATTTAAACAACCTCTCTATGGTGAGGTGCCCATGTGATAAATACACCCAGGGGGATCCAAGCCTTGTGGTGGTAATTTTAAAAGTTCCCAGAGGCCTGATTATTCCAGCAGTGATGTTGCAAGCCTTGTCAAGATGCTTGGTTTGATCAATCCCTGCAGAGCCATTGGGNTAACTGGCCTTTCCCTGGCAGGGCAAACAGCTCCTGCACAACTGCTGGATGCTAACAGAGACCATGGAGCACAACAGGCCATTATTGGTTCAATAAGACACAAGGAAACAGGGCAGGAGAATCCTTATCTGGTCATTTTTCTCTCAATGGTTTCTTTGCTTAGTGGTACCCTTTGATTTGTAACAGCTCACTTTACTTACTGGTCACATTCTCAGATTTATTTTTGTAAGAAATTTTTGTAAGCATTCTGTCCTCTATTATGATCTTTTACACAGCTCAGGCCAGAGAACATTGAGCAGTTTCTCTTAAGCCTAAACCTCTGCTTGAGCCATGAGTTTTACACAGATCCCTGACATCATCTGCACCAACTTTCCTTTGCCTTATAAAAGAAAAACATGTATAAAGATGTAGGTATTACTGAATTAAAGACTTACACATGAGGAAGTATGCACTACCTCCCTAAGTATCTATGGAGATTAATTATCCATAGTGTTTTTTGGGTTTTTTTTTTGCATATTAAACTCAGCATCAAATCCTTAGATCTAACAGAATAAGAAATATGGAGATCAAAACACTATTGAGCATCAGAAGTCTCTTATCAATGTTGGCTCTTCTAGACTATAACCAAAGTAATTCCTTCCCTTCCCATGGATAAACTAACTAGACCAAGGTTCTTTAATCTCCCACTCTGAGTCATGCTCCCCAAGCATCACTCTCATACCTTTTCCCCTAAGCCTTTTTCAAATTTGTGGCATTCTGTTTAAAGTTACATAAAAAACACAGCTTAGAAGCAGCCTGCAGAGTCATAAGACCAGGNAGTTGGATGTCATTGTAAGATCCANCAGAAGCTGGCCCTTATTAGTCCAGGAAAAAAAAAANTNTTGGTGAAATTGCATGTTTGTGATAAAGAAACCATATAATNTGTAATGGAGATCTGTGATTAAAATGAACCTAACCTCCCCAAAGACAGCAGAAAGAGAGCTAGGAAGAAGTAGAGATATTAAGAATAGAAAGTGTATTTTGTATAATATTACCTTTTTTCCACATTTTGCTGAAGGGTGAAAATCCATCTCTAGAGAAATTCAGAATTAGCAAGAGCTGGTTTGTTTAAACCACTTACCAATTCCAGCTTGGTAAAGATCAATCCTTAATCACTCAAGGAAAATTGCCTCTTTCTCTACTGCCTTTGCTGAGGAACCCTCATTCTTTTATAGAACTGTTAAATGTGCCTTGCTCACATCAATGATTCAAGGCAGGTTGTCTGGAAATAGAAGGAAAGAGAAAAAGCAATGGGGAAGGAAGGAAGGAAGGATTCCAGGAAGGATCCCAGAAAGGATTCCAGGAAGGATTCCAGGAAGGAAGGAAGGAAGGAAGGAAACCTTTCATTTTTACTGGAACAATTGTTTAAAACTTTTTCCTCTTTATACCTTCTAAACTAAATTTTTTTGATGGACTATGGCAAGCTGTTATGACCCAGGACACATCANGATGTTGGCTACTGTTATGTAAGTGCACTAAAAGTTAAAACTTTGCTAAAAGAGAGAGAAAAAGGAAATATTTTATAAATTCTCCTGCTCAGGAAATAGTTGAGAATGTGTCTAGAAAATAAAAACAACAAAACAAAACAAAACCCCCAATCATTTGTGCAGTACAAGCTGAGTCTGCAGNGACACCCAAATGACAAATCTCATGGCAATATTTAACCCAGGACCTATTGATCTGGAGGGATTTCATCAGCATCACCTTGTTCCCTCCTGTGTAATCAAAGCATTTCCTCTCCCCACAGCACTGGGTGGCAGCAGGACTGTCAGAATGTCTCCTTTGCAGGATGAGCCCCCAGGTGAGGACACCCAGCCCTGCTCAGCTTGGCACTAAGGCAGAGGCCACTGGTGCTCCCAGCCAGCTCCAGAGATGGCCACAGCATGCCAGAACAGCCCACATGGAAATGAACCCTGCAGGTTTTCCAAGACTCCACCATGGACTGCCATCCTGCTGTGTTAAAGTGGTAAAGCAAAGGCAGAACATAACCATACAGACACAAACAAAGTGCTTTAATTTCTTTCAGAAATTCAACTCTCTGGTTCTCCTTCCATTTCTCACTCCCCCTCTGAAGAGGGAGCGAACATTTGTTAAATTTGGCTTTGAACACAGGAAAGCACTGGTTTGTAATAACCCTCCTAATTTGCTTTTCTTGGCAAGCACCCTGCACCAGCCATCCCTGGTTCTGTTGTTAGGGGATGGCTGTGGAGCTAAGAAAACACACACACACAAATTCTTGAGTAATTGTACCTGCTTCTCAATGCACTGCAGTGTAATTACCTTTTTGTCAGCTCAGCCTCATTCTGTGCAGNGCAGCTAAAATCCCTAATTACCAGCTGCAGCAGCCAAAGTCCCCAATTTGCTCCTGAGGAAGTGGCATCATTAACCCAACTCATTATGTGCTGCTTGTCAGGTGAGGCCTTTGGAANGTTCACCAGCATTTATTGGTTTCCTTCTCTGGAAGCATAAACACCACATTCTGGATAAAACCCTGGGAAAAAAACCCCACCCACTCCCCAAGGGAAAAACTCAACAGGCAGGTCCAGGAGAATGTTGTAAAAAGGTTGAGNTCAGCCTCTTCAGAAACAGGACAAGAGGGAATGAATGACCTCAGTTTGCACCAGGGGAGAATTTGATTGGATATTTTGAAAGATTTCTTTGGAGCAGGCTGCCCAAGGAAGTGGTTAAGCCACCACCATCCCTGGAAGCATTTAAGAAGATACATGGATGAGGCATTTACAGCCATGGTTTAGTGGTGGGCTTGGCAGATTCATGGCATTCCCTTGCAAACAGAGGGGAATAGATCACTATAATAACCAAGGATTATGGTCATGATCTTCAGTTTTTACAGTCTTGCTTTNTACTGTTGAACAGCAAGTGCATTTCCAAAGTGCATACATGATTCAGATGTGACACACACAGATGCTGAGAATTCAAAGAATTCCTGGATTTCCTGTGCAGAAGTTCTAAAAAAACTTAAAGCCTTTGTGACTCAACCATTCCTCTGCCAGGAACTCTGCCCTGCAAGATCAGCCTGTTAGGCACCTTCAAAAGATGATAATAATAAACTATTATAATGTGAACATAGCTTCTTCCTCTCCTCTTTCCAGAAACTAAATGGTGAAATAAAACAAGTGACAAAATTTTAGCAACTTCTGAGCAGATTTAATTAAGGAAACTCCATTTTATTGCAGACAGACTGTCCTATTTAATCTCCCACTCACAGGTTTTCTTCTCACTGCATTTTTGTGCAATTAAAACAAGCCAAGCTGGAATGCCAATTAAACTCCTCTTGAAACAACAGCCACCCTTTCTGACACCTGTTTAAAAATGCATGAACTGACACATTTGCAAACTAATTTTGGCATTTCTGCACTGGCCCTGCTTGCCTGCATTCTGGGCTGGTGCATTTTGTGCCTCAGGAAAGCAGAGAACATCAGCCCCTCACTCTGCACTGCAGCTCTGAGAGGAGAGAGGAGGGAGAGGGGCTGAGGCAAGGAGGGATTTTGGCTTGGGGAGAGAGAAGAGACAGTCCTTCTGCCTCTTCATGTTCCAGAGANCCTCTTTGTTATTCTTTTGTATTAATTTATACCAGATGGAACCTCCTGAGGACCCAGGATCCTGCTGCCCCTCTGCTTTCAGCATCCTCAGACCAAGAGAAGAATTCANTCTTCCCCCTCCCCATGGGGTTTCCCTTCTCCTTGGAGAGGAGAAACTTTCAGCTGCACAGGAGTGGGAAAGATGATGAATTTAATCTCTGAATAGTAAGTTACTGCATGCATCNGAGGTTTCAGGGTAAGGTAAAGCCAGACACTCCTGGAAACAAATCTAATATTCTTCTCTGAGGAAATGTTCAGTNAGAAACCTTGTTATGGAGCCCTTTAAAGCCTGAGCCAGGTGGTAGCTCTAGGGATGTGTTACTCAGAGGTTGGATAACAGTGAGACATGCTCTCTCGTGGTACAAATTACAATCATACCAGGAATAATGATAAATAAAGAGCCTGTGCCATTGCTTGGAGGCACAGTACTCACNTATTGCATTGTTTCACTCAGGTTTTTTTTTTTTTTTTTCATGACAAAACTCTCCTCCAGTCTCCTTCTCTGTGTAGCCACACAAATAAAAGCACAGGGACAGGATGGCAGGGACAGGAAGGAGAAGGTGAAGGGCTCAGCAGGTGCTAAAGGGGCTCCTTTTCTGGAACCAAGGGAATGGAAGTAAGGTGCCAAAAACTTGCTGACTTAAAAATTCACTCTTTCTGCCACTCCATTCACTGTTCCCCCTACCTGTCCATGCTTTTCACCCAGCTCTTCTGTGGAGGCTTTGTGCAGCTGCTCCCACCTCTGCAAAGTGAGTGGAAGCAATAATAAGTCTTTGGTGAGGAATAAAACTTGGTACAAAGNAACCATTGCTGCTTCTGTAGCAGCTGCTCACAAACCAGGCTCCACATCAGCTTAATTATGTCAACACTGACACTGCTAAAAACCATAATTCTGTCTTCCTTCCTAGCAGAGGGGTTCTCTTCTGTGCTCTCTTTCTTTTCTCATTCTCTGTTTTCTCTCCACTCTTATCAAAATTGCTGGAATATTTTATTTCCTGTCATTTTTCATTCACAAGTGTTAATAAATAATTTCTCACCTTTCTAAGATCTGCTTGGCAGCAGTCAAAAATCATTGTCTTTAGTGGGAGTACTAATTACAATCTGTTTTGCTTTCTGAATATGCAGGTTCTTTAATTTTTGCCTGATCAGTTGAAGTGGTGGGACATTGTTCTTTCACCTTGCAGAAACTCAGATTTATTTTTTTCCTATTTTTCACTAAGATGACACAGAGCTTNCAAAATTTTCCACAGGAGACAGGAAACACAAGCTTAGAGAAAGGGAGGAGAGCAGCAGGAAGAGGAGGAAAAGCCAGGGTAAAAGAAAGGGGAAAAGATGGAAAGGTAAGACATGCCCCTATGAAAAAGTTCTGCATCCAGTAAGATTTCTGAGTGAAATTGATACATGTCTAAGTAAAGTTCTGATTGATCAGCAAAAGGCTACCCCAAGAGATTATTCTTAAAATAAAGCTAGATTTGAGGCACATATACACACAGCTGTTTGTGTAGGAAGATGAAGAACTGTGCAGTGTCTTTGAATCTGAACCAAAANACAAACCAACAAATCCCACTCTCACACAGTGGTGCCTCTGTATTTCTGGTTGCTGCATTTTATTTTTTGCTAGCATTTTTTTGCTGCCAGTCAGTTTTTCTGAAAGTGATGTTTGTGTTGGTGGCAGGTACTGTTCTCCCCCTGCATCCAATAATTAAACCATACTGCACATCTGCTTAGTCCCATCAGCTCATATCACAGCACCACTCCATCTTCAGCCACCTGCAGCAAGAGATTGCTGATCCAGCTGCCTGGATTTGTCTTTCCTAGGCAGATGTCTGCTCTGGAACTTGCCTGTCTATTTGTTGTTTGAGCAGCACCCACACTGCATGCATGTAAAAATGTCTCAAAGTCTAAAAATAGGAAACACTGAAAGAGATTACAATTTTTTTTTTAAATTAGGAAGTTAAAATCTATTTTTTTCCTGCTGTAGGCAGAGCCTTAAAAGATCTTAGCCTTGCTAGTTCACATATTAACCCATGTGCTACAGTTAGCACAGAAGCCCAAAGCAGAAATCATTTCAGAAAACAGAAATGAAACTACACCAGAACAAAAGCTCANATAGGGCATTAGTGATCCATGCTAGTCAAAACCAACCAAAACAGTTCACAGTCCTTGACCCTAAGCCTTCAGACTGCTCTGATGGTTAGGACTGCTCAAAAGGTCATTTGCAAGCCCCTTGGCATTGTCAGTTTATTCTGTAAATCTTTAATGTATAGGAAAGAACAACCCAGCAAACAGCCCAGCTGAACTCCTCAATTTCTGCTGGCTCAATTTCTCTCTTTTTCCATCTAACACCACCACAACACAGTAATGGACCTCTGATGAGTGGCAGACAAGCCTCTAAGAGCAGAGTTATTTTGCAGCATTTTGCATTTTGCTATTGAGGCAAACATGATCATTTTCAAAGCAAACAAAATAACATACATTTGTTTCCATAAGATGCATCCTGGAGTCATCATTCCCTACCATGATTAACATTCATTTTCTTTTATGCACAAGACACAGTGGTGACTATTTATCACCTGGGTTCATTGCTTCAAGAAAGAACATTTTATGATGGATGTTGGACACCCTGTACTACAGTCCTGTCACAGAAAATTAGTATCTAGCATCCCTACAAAAAGCCTGTCTGCAGGTGGTGGTGTCATCTTTTTTTTAAAGGATATTGTTACTATAATCTAACCACAATCAAAATTCATATGAACTAGATGTTGGATAAGGTAACAACTCATACTTTCCCTAAAGGATATGACTATTACTGTAGTGGTTTTGGTTGGCCAATTTGAGATTTCCCAGCCAATGCACCAATTGATGTGGTGGGTTTTGTGCTGGCCAAATCCCCAGTGCACCCACTAGAATTATTTACTCATTTCCTGCTGTGAGATATGGATTAGGAGGAAGGCAAAGCAGGCTCAAACTTTAANGANCATAAAGAAAAACTTAAACAGAACTAAAAGAATAATGAGAATCAGAATAAAACCTTGAGAACATTTTCCCCCCCNCTCTTTTCTTTCCCACTGACAACACACAGAAACAATTCAGTCAGTTTATCTCCTCTAGAATATTCCTCAGTTCACTGAGGGAGAGGAGACTCTCTTGTCATGCACAGAGCATTTCCAAGGCACTCTGACCTCCCCAGCCAACATCCCTCACTACAGGTTTCAACCCCCCAAATTTTGGTCCCAGCTCCATGACCTGCAGCTGAGTGTCACCCAGAGCATCCCTTGGGGAGCAGGGCAGGACACACCCTGCAGGGTCAGCCCTAGCCAGCAGCAGCAGCACACTT
>OAMK01000082.1:101394-111547 GCA_900205225.1 Saxicola maurus maurus
AATACCAGTGTGATGAAACCATGTGGAGGAGAGGCAGTTCATCACTGAGGATGGTGAGGAGGATGGAGGAGGATGGATTACAAGCTCATGAGGAATGCAGGGACAGTACAATGCACACGTAAGCAGCCTGACAAAAATGTACTGATGTTTCATAGACACAAACACTGGATGAGGCACAAAAACCCAACTTGGATTTCCACTCTTCACCAACAAAATGCAATCTTGATGCAGAGGAAAAATGACTCTCCTCAGCTTGCCAGCAGGTTTATTACACCTACAGCAGCACTTATCCTGCATGTTCAGTCTCATTAGCTTCACTAGGGCTCTGCTCACTGCAAGATCAAAGGAGGCTTTTCCTGGAGGGTTTGTGCCATTGATAATTTGGATATCTGCACTAAATTTAATCTATCTGTGCTACACTACAGAGATTTGAGGCAGGGGAAGATTAAAGTGATTTGCCTAAGACAACAGACACAGCTTGAAGGAATTGAATGCAGGTTTCCACAAAGCCCAGGCTTAAAGTGGAGAAGTCTCTTCACATATTAAGCTCCCCCAAATAAACATCTACAGAATTAGGATTTTGCTATCACCATATTGGATATCTAAGGGGGAAGGATTTGGAAATAGGCTTATGTNTGTCTTTTTGCTGCTTTTTTTACCCTTTTCTCCCTCCCTAGCCTATCTTAATTTTGCCTCTGAAAGGCCCAANCAAATAAGTCACACAAGTCTTTTGCATACCTATCTTATCAGCAGACAACAGCTCTGGGAGAATGCTTTTCCAACATGCTCAGCTGTGCTAAAAATACTTCCCCAGTTTTGCAGTTATTTCAGGATATGTGACTCTGAGAGAAAGTTCAGGTGGTCACAGCCACTCGTGGGGTCCAGCTCTGGCCAAATGAGAAGCACTGGGAGAGGCAGGGGCACAGAGAGAAATAACAAGAATATCCTCTGGAAAGCATTTGCAGGTGTTGTCTTGCCTCAAAATNTTTAGGAGAGGGGTAGAGGTGTGACAGCAAACATCACTCTGGTTTGATAATGACATTATGCACAGCTAGCCTGTTCTTTGGCTTGTTAAACCCCAAGTTTCCTGTGGGTAAGAAAGGAACATTACTCTGTCACTGTTTTCAGGGCTTTCTGCCATGTTAATCTGATTATCTATGACAGTTTCTGTCAGTTTGTTAGCAAAGATCCAATTATTCTGCTTGGCTTTTAAGTTTTTCACATATTTCTGGCTATGGGCCTGATTCTGGGTTCTTCTTTGTCCTCATGNCTTTAATACAAATATTAATGTAAAAAACAGTCCTACAGGATCAGAACTGATAAACTAGTGANGTATATACAGTTCTTTAAAAATGGATGCATTCTTCTTCTCCACTAAGAATCAACAAAAAGCTGCTGAACTGACAGCTGAAGGAAATAAATGGCCTGACACTTGATCTGACTACATTTCTGTAATGGAAATTTACAGTGGTGGTATAGAAGGGAAGTGGCTTTTGGGTATTTTTTCCTCTCCTTTAAACTCTTGTTTAGATCATGGATTTTCTTCTGTGCCCAAAGGAGAAAAAAAAAAAAAAAAAAGAACAAAAAAAGGAGGAAAAGACAGCGTAGTTCTATAAATAAATGTGACACATTTTAGACTAAGAAATTAAAATAGAATCAGGTGGGATTCTTTTCCTAAGAAAGACCTGCCCCAGGATGGATATGCTTCTCCAGAGAAGGAATTCCTATTACTGCATAGTTCTGGCCTGTAAGAAATGCTTGCAGAATGTTTTACAGTCAACATTTGGGGGGCAAACAGTGCTCTCTTCCCACCTCTCCACTCCTTTTTGGGAGGTTATACAGGTTAAGTGACCCTTGGGGCACCTTGTATTTATGATCTCAGTAAAAACCCTGCATCCCACCAAGCAGATAAGGAACTGAAGGCAGCAGCCATGAGAATTGATGTGATAACACTTTTCTTAAACATCAGAACATGGCCATGACTTAAGCCATGCTCAGGAAGAACACTGCAGATCAGCCAAATTCCTCTGCCTAAGGTCAGATGCAACATTCTGCATCATCACAGACTCCAGCATCTCACTCCATGATCATTTGCTTGCACACTTCCTTCCAAAATGATCCTGATCATTCTGGGTGGAACTTGGCAGAGATTCCTCAGAGATTACTGCTGTAAGGAAAGGATCCCTCCATTCCTGCACCTCTTAAAAATGACAGCTGAAAGCACAGGCAATAAAAACCCCTGCATTTTCTTCTCTAGGGAATTTTAAAGCTTGAATAAGTCTTCTCTTTCAAGTGCAAGCATAAAATACATGCCTGGATAAGAGCAAGATTGGGAATTGAATGTTCAGAAGGAGAAGTATTGTGTGCTGCTGCTGCCTCTTCACCCCTCCTGCCCCTCTCCAAGCCTGTTGTGCTGCAGAGGCTGAGGAAAATTTGTGTGCTTGGTGCAGAGAGGGGAAACCAGGTAATCAAATCTCACAGCTTCAAAGCCTGAGTCTATCACTAACAAGGGTTAGCAAGAAATGCTGCAGATGTTTCTACACTGCCTGCTGCAGCTCAAACAAACCCTGGGGGGTTTCATGGGGTTTTGCATTGTGCTTCATGGCTGCTGCTTGAGCCAGCCTGCTGATCTAAATGGGCCAATTATCTACACCAGCAGCCAGGAAGGACAACTATGAAACCATTTCTAATACTAATTCAACCCACTGATAATCACTGATAAACAGGTTTCATACCAAAACACCTCACAAGGTGTCTGAAACTGTGTAAATTCAATTTTCCCTCCCCTTA
The DNA here is from genome assembly GCA_900205225.1 of Saxicola maurus maurus. NCBI lineage: Eukaryota > Metazoa > Chordata > Aves > Passeriformes > Muscicapidae > Saxicola > Saxicola maurus. The sequence goes on from OAMK01000082.1 coordinate 104,185, forward strand.
CATCTGCCTGACACCACTGGAAGTGATGATGCCCTGAGAAAAAGGTGAAAACAGAATNTAGCCCACACTCCTGTGTCTGGGAGATAGGATTAGAGAAATTATTAGCTGCTAGGAAAATCTCCAGAGCACTGTACCAAACAGAAGTTTATAANTTTACAGCACAATCAAATGAGCAGGAACCACAGCAGGACTGCTCACTGTGTGTCTCAAACCAGGCAGATTAAAAACATAAGTCTTGCTCATTGCACTGTCTGGGGTTTTCTGAAAGGCATTTTGGAAAGGGACAACAACAACAACAACAAAAAAAGGGCTTCAAAGTTTTAGTGGCAGCCCACATCTGTGAGCACAGCACACATTCCAGAAACATCATAATCAAGCATAAGTGGCAACTAACTCTTATTTACATAATAACTCCCATGATCCCACACAAACAACCTTTAACTCTCCCTAACTCACAAAGTTCCTGAACTTAGGGTGCTGCTTTCCATGGCAGGTGGGAAAATAAAACCAAGAAACCAAAAGAAAGCAAAAAGAAAAATCTCCCTCCTTCTGCTTTATTTCACCTTCAGGCTTTCCCAACCCTGAAGCTTGTGGAGGAAAGGAGACCACTTCAGTCTCCAATAAATTTAAGATCAGCTCTCATNGGTGCCTTTAATTTTAACTATTTTTAATAGTTTTCCAGGGGAATGCTGGCAGCACAGGGATCATCAGGGATCACCTCCCTGCTCTGTTACCTTTCCTCTCCATCACTGGGGCACACAGTGCCACTCACATGGTCCACACACATTAAATGTCCCCTCTCCTTTAAGCCAAGGACTATTGCAACAGAGGCTGCAGCAGAAAAAAATGTCATAATTCTTCCATATTCCCTCAGAGAGATGAGAGCAGCTCAGTTCAGTCCCAACTTGTATAAAGCCCATGAAGATNCTTAAATGAAAGGTACAAAGCAGCCTGTGTAGCTGTGGCTGATAATACCCAGCAGAGGATGAAGAGAATAAGTCAAACCATTATGTTCAGGGAGAACATGACACTATCTGCTGCTTGGACTGTTATAAAATACAGTGGCATTTTAGATGTTTATATAGTTATATTGCTTGAAGCTTATAGGAACACCTTAGAAAACTGAACGACAGATGGGAGGAAAAAAAACTTTTTCTTTGTAAGATTATTATTATTTTCTGGAGAGGCCATTCCTTTTCTTCAGAAATCACTTTCACACAAAAGCAAGGGTAAGAAGGAAATACATGTGCATGAAATCAGCACCAAGCATGGCTAGATCTATAGACAGGTAAAGATTTTGAAATACCTGTAAATATTTAAATTTTGCATGCAGCCTTTCTTGCCAAGATGCATGGGCAGTGTACAGCCAAGAGACTGAAAATGCTTGGAGCAATTTCCATAGCAACAGACTGGTGAGGTAATACACCTGAGATCCTAATGACCTCAGTGTGCAGTCTGGATGCTAATAGAGACATGAAATGAGATGGATTAATTTTTTTACATTTCAATGGGCTTTTGAAGGAGTGGGAAAACAAACCCATAACAATAATTTCTAGATGAAACAATNATCTTTTCTTTGTGTCACTCCCAGGACATATATTGTTGTTAGAGGGAAGGAAAAAAATAAAAAGGAGGAAGCCAAAGCCATGCCTGTATCTTCAGGGTGAGCAGAGCTGACACAAGCAGATTGTTCACCTCTTTTTTGCTTCTGCATGTACAAATGCACTTGCACTTCCTGACTGAACACTTTTATGTCCACAGAGAGCTTTTATTTCCTTCAGCAGATTTTTACCTTAGGATTGGCACAAAGATCCAGTTTCCCTCCTGGGTCACCTTCCCTGTGTCATTCCCTCTAGGAAATTCCCCAGCTAATCCTTGCCAAGAGGCACAAGAGCTAAAAGACTGTCTTTAAATTTGTAACACACATTTTTGGAGTGAATGGAAGACAGCTGGCAATATTTAAATTTAACACCCTAAAATCCCTGTGTTTGACAGAGTAGAGCTGTCAGCCAGATCCTGCCATGCTCTGATGACTGATTTTTGAAACAAAAATGCACCAAGTGAGGAAGATATGACCAGTCCTATGGAAAGTAGGAAGGGATGAAACTCAGCAGTGCCAATGCTCTGTAGACATTAGATTAGACAAGAGCTTCTCTTCCTAATTACTTGACTTTTTTCTCCTTTTTCTCAAAAATTCAAATTAGGGCCAGGCAACCAGTGTTTTTCCTTCTCCTGAAGCTGCCCTTAAAAATGCTTTCAATCAAGAGATAGAAAAAGATTTGATAAGGTTGTAACCAGATCTTTTCCAAAATATGCCTTTAAACAGAGGAATTTGCAAGTTATTAAACACTGCTAAGGCTCCTTTGCATCACCTCTTTGGAAGTGGGAGGTACTAACTACAGGGAAAACAGAATTACATTCAACACATCCCAAGTTGTCATCTCTGCTCCAGTCTTTCCATGAGCATCTTTCAGTAAAATCATCATATTTTCTGTTTGGAAAAAGTCATTAATATGTAATATAGGATTGATCTGAATCTGAGGGTGTCTGCTTTCCAAAAGAGAAAATAAAACCCTGTGGCAGAATCCCTGAATGGGGTAAAAATACCCTACACAGCCCCAGGTCTGCTGCTGAAGGGAGTGCTGATCCTTTGGGCAGAGATTAAGTGAGCAGGGCAACCAACACAATTTTGGACCATTCCTTCTTATGAATAACTCAGGAGTCAACTCTCCATGTCTGTCTCACAATCTCACATCCCAGGGTTGGCATATCACTGCTAATTTTCAGCTGACTTCACTTCATTAGAAACTCCACCAAGTTGGTTTTTGTTCTGTGCATGAGAAATCAATCTGTGCAGTGGCAGGTGAGGACTGGCAATGCTGAGAAATAAGGCAAAGATAAACGTGCATAACAGAGGACAAAAAANAAAAAACACCCCAAAANTCCACCACNANACTTTGCAAGTGGCTTGGAAATGAAAATACACCAAACATACTGGGTAATTCTGATCACAGAAGGAGAGGAGCACAGCCTTGCCCTGTCACAAACACATCACTCTCTCTGCAGGGAAAGGAGATCTTCAGAAGAGAGAACTGGGTCAGTAGAACTGGAGTCCAGGCTTGTCACTTCAGCAATTTAAACACAAGTTAGTGTTAAAACCCCAGGNTCTGACTCAAGGAATGTGAACAGATGCTATACTGAGAGAAATCACAGACAAACCCATTTTGGCTGAGTTTATTTACTCCTTTTTTTTTTTTTTAGCCTTACCTTATCTGAATTTCCCCAGAGTTTGATGCAAAAATTCAACAGAACAACCCAGTTCCAGTATCTGTCACAGAAACTAAGCTTTTCCTCATGGATATTTATAGGCTGTGAATTATAGTCATTGGCATTGTTCACTTCATGCCAAAAAAAGAGCAAGTGTCACATTCCTTTCACTTAATTTACCTGGTATTTCTGTTGATAGGTCTACCTGGCTTTGAAAGCAAACAGGATCTGGCTTCCACAGGTATGATTTTAGGAATATATTGACAGAACTTAATATCATAGTTCTGAAAAGAAAGAAAGNTTCAAGCTGACTACAAAGGAGATAGGATAACACAACCTGGAACTGCCTTTCACTGTAATTAAAAGTGCCCAATAATGTTTATGATCCTTTCCCCTTAGCAGCTGCTGCCAGGTTTNATGCTAATAAAAAAGCACATTTTGGAACAATGCTATTTTATTGCAATTCCCTTCATATCCCCAACCTTCACAGGAAGCTGTTTAGTGGACTGGGAAAGGACAAATTGGTGTAAGTCAAAGAACCAACTGCAATGTAAAAAGAAAGGGAGTACTCAGTCCCTGAAGTATGAGAGTGAAGGTCAAGGAGCCTATGAGCTAACTGCAGAAAAATGCAAGACATAAAATTCACCCCTGAATATTGATAAATTCTTGTCTACATCACAGGACTATGGTTTGATGACACCTCATTTACCAGGCTGGTTTTTTTTTTTTTTTTTTAATTACTTCATGAATTATTTCATCTGAAACCATTTTACACCTTTGCTGTGCCAACTTCTAAAGGAAATCAGAGTGGAGTCCCTGGAGAGCACTCATCTCCTTGAGATTTCCAAGGCTGCTTTGTCACAGGGAAATCAGAAATACACAGAGTATTTTGTGGCTTGAGGCATTTGGTATTTTCATTTCTGGGATGAGAGATTTATGCAAATTCGTGCACAATAACAGAGAACTTTGAAGCTTCTAAGATGTCCTTCCACAGCCCAAGGGGTGATGGGAATTTAGCATTTCCATTCAGCAGCTTTCCCTTTCCTGTGTAAAGCATTACCTTCCAGCCTCCAAATTCTCATTCTGTGGAGTTACTATTAAAATCACACCCTTAAATAATAATAAAGGCCCTTGTTGCATCCCTGTTGGTGCTGTTGGTTTAAACCAGAGTTTCTCTCAGGCTNAACTCCTGAGCAGAGAGCTCAGCATCCCTCTTACCTGAGGGATGTTGCTTTTGGCCCTCTCTGACTTTGTCCTTCATAGAAAATGAGATTTGCAGAGGAGGAAATCAGGCAGCTGTCTCCAACTGAATGGCAATGAGATTTGAGACCCAATTTCCCACAAACCTGGAAAGCTGTAGCCAGGATTGTGCCCTGGCATGCAGGTAAATGAGAATTGCTGTTCTGGCTGTTCCCTGCTACCCAGGGCTGTGCAGGTGTGTTGGTTTGCTACTGTCTCACAGCTCTCTCCTCACCTTGAAAGCCTAAANCTTTCCAGTTTTGGGTTTGTTTTGGGATTTTTTTTCCCCTCAATTTTATTCTAAGCTGAAATGACAAACCTCTTCATGGTTAAAATTGGCTTTGGGCAATTGGTTACTGAATTAAGCTGCTTTTCTTTAGCCTATTTCTAATCTGTAAAGCCTTTCTTCTACTTCATTTACATCTTCCCTTTCAAGCAGTATTCGGATTTATATAATTGCCCTGTTTTGTCCTTTTTTTTTCCTTTGGAATGGCTAATATTTGCAATAGTGCTGTAGTACTATTAGTAGTACAATCAGCTAGGAAAAATTTCTCCAGACAGAAAAATGGTTCTGTACACTTACGTGAATATTCAATTTATGGGAAGACAAAGAGCTAAAGATCTGATAATTCTGGGGTGGAGAAGGTGCCTTTAGCACACCAGNTGGTCCTGAGAGAGCCTGTTCCACCAAGCCATACTTGTGCTGTAAATTCTGGATAATCAGGAGGAGCAGAAGTGGGTGGAACTAGTTGGAGGGANGCACAATAACCACATTTCAGCCTCAGAGACCATCTCCAGCAGGGACATTGGATATCACTAAGGTGGTCAATCAATCAATCTCCTTCCTTTNCAGATGGAACCCAAACTGTTAATTCCACTCAGGAGCCAGTCTCACTCTTTGCAAGGTTTCTTTTTTTAAATTAAGCCAAATTGAACAAAATGGAAACACTTTAAGAGATTTAACTGTGAACTCAATTTCTAAAAAAAGAGTGTTTTCAGCTCACACTGTACCATCACCATGTTAAGTGTCTTTCTGTATTCTGTTAAGAAAAGCCCCAAATCTCTCAATATCTATTACAAGAATGATCTTGTTGCCAGGGCCTGGAGAAGCAGGAGGTAATTACAAAACAGACAGAATTGCTGGAGGAAGATAAGAAAAATCATTATGTCACACAACCTTGAATTACATTGATTGCACACTGAAAACTACAGTCCTGTGAGGTCAATGCTAATGCTGCCATCAACTGCACTTGGGAAAAGTTTTGCACAAAGGTTTACTTATTTGACACTTGGATCATCCTAAAGCATTTGTTAACATTACAGCAGTTATTAATGAGGTTTCTAATTAAGGTTTCAATGGTCTCTGTATAATCCTTTCTAATTTACAATAGTGCAGGAGAAATTCACTTAATATTAAGATTTCTCTTCCCCCAAATTGCAGTTGGGGCAAGGAAGAGAGAAATATTTTTGTATATATTTTTGTATCTATTCATGCACCTTTGCTTTGAAATTTGGAAGGCAAAAGCATGGAAATGGTAAAGTCAAAGGTTAATTAGACCCTTTTCTCCTTTCCTCTTCTGCAAATGTCCTCATACCTCTCCTGTCTCACTTTTTGGAGGACAATTCACAGTTAGCAATACTTAAATTTTCTGCCTGATTTTTTTTTTTTTAAGACATCAGAAAGAAAAAAGAGGCCAAAACCAGGGAACTGAAAACATGAGACTGCAGTTCTACTACTGCTGGAAAAGAAAAATAGATTTACTTGTTTTTCTTATATGAAATAGCCATGCATGAANCTAATGCTCTCTCTGACCCTGAGAGCACTTCCTATCTAGTGGTTAGAAGGAAGCAGAGGATTTTATGTGGACAAAAAATACAAATTCACCCCAAGAAGGTTCCTCTGAGAAAGAATTGCAACATGTGGAGCTGGCTCTGCCTTCAGTGGCATCTTTAGTGTGGATAAGCACTGTGATTTTGCCTCCAGAATTAAGAATTTGGCAGCTCCTTATGCAGAAAATTTAGTTGGGAATAAAGAATTTGCCATATGTTGATTCTTTCAGGCAAGTGAAAATGAGTCAGCTGCAATTAGAAGAGCTAAATTATTCTTTCTTTGTGGGGGTCCTAAGTGAAATGTGGCTCTCAGGTTGGGAAGGATGTACAAATAATTGAACACAAAACTCATGTTCATCTTCCAGGTAGTCTCCAGATAACCCAGCAGTAATTTCCCTTCACTATCAGGTAAATAATAGACTCCCAGGGGGATGGAACTTATATGCAACTTGTCATGTAAGTGGAGATAATTAATTACACTCTTATTTACAGTTTGTCTGATAAGAGCATTAAATGGCAAGTAACTAGAAGAATTCCAAGGTGCTGAAATGTTTGCTCTCACCCACTCAACATGTAAAAACAAGGGGAATGAAATTAATTTGGCACTGACTTACAGATGATCCCTCCCAGTAATGGGGTTTGGGTTTTGCAGAACAGGAATCACAGAACCTCTTCTGAAGCTGAAATCAAATTTTGTTGGTGCTCCACAAAGCAATAAAGTGCTCTAAATACATCAGCAGCCTTACAAGTCATGAAACTCCAATTATCTACTCTGAAGTCTTATGTACTCCCATACATTATTCAGATTACAATCTGAGTTATGCCCTTGATTTTTCTTAATTTTTTTTCAATTCAGAAAGTGTTACTGGTCCAAAGCTCTGCTTGTATTTACAGACCCCAGCACGTGGTGGAAATCAGGAGATTAAACATTAACTTGCCCAGCTAACTGCAAACCTTTTCTGACTTCTGAAGAAAGAGGGGAAAGAACTTTAAGGGAAAGTAGGAAAAAAAAAAAAAAAAAAAAAAA
>OAMK01000082.1:114457-155042 GCA_900205225.1 Saxicola maurus maurus
TTTACACCATAAATTTTATACCATAATTCCTCTGATTTTTACACCATGAAATCATAGGCAGCCCAAAAGATTAAGATATATGAACTTCAGTTAGAACATCCAAAGAGCCAAATGGGAATTTCAAAACTATGGTGGAACCAGAGGCCAACCAGATGCCCAATAATGGTGAGAAGCACTGCTTGTAATATCTGTGAAAGTTTAAAGTTGTCAGCTCTCATCAGGATTTTTTGAAGCACAAAACCCCTACAAAGGATCTTGCCATGCACTGCTAGAAAGACTGTAGCTTGCCATACAATTAAAAAACAACTTTTAAATTAAATTTAATTTGAATCTTAATACTCAAAGATGCCAGGTGATTTTCAATCACAGACAAGAAAAACCATCAGAGCAGAATCTCCCAGGAGGAGATTCCTGGGCATGGGGGCTGGCTGCTGCCAGAAAACCTGGAGTTTCCTCCCTGGATTTCTTTCATCCTCAGCTGAAACTCTCCAAAATTGGGGCACCTGGTCTGAGCAAGTTGGGATCTTGTTGTCTGGACGGAGATGACTGAGTGTTAAGTTATCACACCTTAGCAGCAACATGGACCATCTGGGATGTACAATCTGAGTACACAGCAGAACACACAGCTTATCTTTTTAATGGGTGCTGTGAGGTCAATCCCACCCCAGTCTCAGCTGCAATGGCCAAGCCCCAGCAGCAGTTTGGGAGGGGAGCCCAGTGTGGGCTGGTTTTCCATGGCTCTCCTGCTGGAAATGCCAAGCCCTGTCCTGTGGCTCTGCCCCCTGCAATGGTCCCACTCAGTCTAACAGGATTTAAAGGGAGTTTGGCCCTGTGCCTGCTGGCTCTGGAGCCTTGGGAACAGGCTGCAGACTCAGCAGCTGGAGCCCCAATCCCCACAGCCCTGCTGCTGCTGCTGACCTGATTTCACTAAAAGCAGTTTATGCACAAGTACCTGAGGTGGAATCACTGCCCTGCAGAGCCATCCTAAGGGCTGTGAGCTCCTGCTGCCAGCACAGGGGAGCAGCCCAGACCTCCCTCCCTTCCTGAGTGTCCTGTCCTTGGACTCCACATGTGAAAGACCAGTTTATTCTCTTTTTCTCTCACTTTGCATGATCAGAATAGATTAAACAAGGCAAAAAGTGTTATCCTGAGGGAGTTGGGCTGGTCACTAACTCAGAGGACTACCCCAGCAAGGAAGGGTTATTTCACCTAATTAAGACAGAACATGGTATTTTAAGGCAGAGCATTTGCATTAAAATAGACAGCTCAGAATTCTAAATACTGTTGAGTCTGAAATTATGATTGTTAATCTCTCCTCACATAACAATGTTCTACTGACACTTCCTTTTGCTTGCATGAGANGAACCCATCACTCAAAGTGCTCAATTATAAATCTGAATAAAANTTAGAAGGTGAATTTCTTTAGTTTTACTAAGGGCAGAAGGGCAGTGCTGATGATGTAATACCAATGCTAATGCACTGCTTATGACTGAAATTTAGTCTGTGCTCGGTAAATTGCTCATTCCTGTGATCAGAGCAGGCAGCAATTTGCTCTCCTGGATCTTATTCCCTTTCCTGTAAGTGCATTAGCTGTGTCATGGGCAGCTGTAAGCTGTCTGAAAAGGACATGTTAATCTATAATTAAAAAACCACAACAACATAGAAAGTAAACTCAGAATATTCATTGCATGATCATGACAGGTTTACAACCTGCAGGTTTACAAACTACAATTAAACACAGACATTAAATCATTAAACTATAAAATACTGCATTGTTAATTTTCATTTTCCTTTGGAAATGAGATAGATATGGGCAGATATGTGAACATCAGTGNCAATACTCTCTACCCCTCAGTTTTTTAGGGGCCAGGATTTAGTTACTCTTTGTCCCATGCTAATCTGCAGAGATGTTTCCACTTCAGCAGAAACTCCTCTCTGTCTTTATTGGAGTAAAAACATAAAAATAACCACCTGCAGTGCAGAACTGCAGTTTACCAAAACAAATTTCAGGTAATTCCTTTTCCAGGCTTCCAGTTCAGGTCATATCAGCTGCTTAATAATGGGAAANACTCTGAATGTACTTCAGCTCCAGACCCTGTTTCAGCTGAGCACAGTCTTAATGACAGATCTAGAGAAGGCAACTGAATTCCTACACTTAAAAGTGATTTTGGCCATTNTTTACTGTCTGTCCTTGTCCCCCTTTAGCAAAGATGATCCAGGAAATGTGTCACAGGACACATCCAGCATCCTTTCCTCACTGATTTCTAGNCTCCTGCCTTGCTGCTCCACCTCTGATCACATTAGTGTGACATTAAGGAAACCAAACTGCTGGGTCTGTACAGAAACACACAGGCAGATGTCTCTGAAGGCATTTGCAATTCTTCCTAACACGTTCAGAAGCTAAAAGGCAACACTTTTCTCTTAGCTCTAAGTTATTCTGCACGTGCACAGCAATTCCAGCACTCTCAGCAGGCTGGCCCTGTGGTTTAGTGGATCCTGTGAGCAGNCTCCACCATGAGATATAAAAGAAAAGCCTTNTAAAATATGGGTTTGGCCCTGCTGCTCTAGCTAAGCCAACAGTTAGCTTGTAGCTCCCCATGTGAAACATCAAAAGAATGAAAGGAGTTAGCACAACAAACTATTCTGGTAAGAGAACCACCTGCAAAAACCAAGAGANCTGTCCCATGGGAATCAGTGAATAAAATATGTAAACTATCCTGGAATAGAAAGGTTTAAGGGATGTGTAAAATGCNATTTGCTAAATGAGTTGAATAGTAAGAAAGTTATGAACCAATTAGAGTTTTACACAAGTTCTTGGCTGTAACAACCAGAATTGGCTTTTTCTGCATGAAGAAACTGAGTCCCATCTGCTTCTCCTGCAACACCAACCTGCTCTGGCTATCAGACATCCAGAAATTGAGAAATTTGCTTTCAGAAACAGTGACTGGTGTTGTAGCAAAAACTGTAAGAACTCAAAAACAGTGATATTCACAAGCAAGGTCATTTACCTTCCAGGGAAAGCATCCCAGCCTGCTGATAATGAGATTAAATTCCTCTGTGTCATGTGGGANCCCCACAATTGTTACTAATGGTGGGTTTAGAACTTAGGGAAGGCCTTGGTATAAATCACATAACCACTACAACAGTCCTAGAAAATCTATTTTATGGGCCATCAACCTGTCCTGGTGTNGAGTATTTATCTCCCAGAAAGCTTAGTGTATGATAAATTGAAAAAACATACATAATTCAAACAAAAGTACCCAAACATGAAATGTTTCACCTGAAAAGGTAAAGACAGTGGGGGAAGAGTAGAAATCAATTTTAGGGTCTCCACAAAGGCTTGGAGCTCCCAGTCTCCTAAGATTATAGCACAATATTTTCAAGACAATCAACCACATATTTCTAAGGGATGTAATAATTTTTAATTTGGGGGGGGGGGTGGAAGAAGTTCATTAACAGATCTATTTCTATTTCAGAGTAGAGGATATCAAGCTGTGTGTTGATTCTGTGCTGCTATCCCAGAGGTCATGGAGATTCCTGCTCAGGGACACCCAAAATCTGTCTGCACACAATCCTGGGCACCCAGCTCTGTGCCCCTGCCTCAGCCAGGTCCCTTCCAAACCCAATTCTGTTGTGATTCTGTGAGCAGGACAAGGATCTGGAGCCCAGCACAGCTGANCTGGAAGCCACAGGGACTGATGCTGGTCTAGGTTTGGATAAAACCAGTGTAACAACACTGCTTTGGATGGAGCTCATTTGAATTCACAGTGTAGGTGACAAAGCTCAGTAATTGGCCCTTTTTTTTCCGTGAGAAATATGATCTCTATTTGAATAACAGCTATCTTCACTAAAATAGTCTTTTCATGTAATCACAGCCTTTTTGTGAGTATTTAGCATTCCTCTGGAAGTTAACTGTGGAGATAAATGACTGCAAATGGTGTGTGCAAAGAGGAGCCTTTGCTTTGATTGCTGCAAAACGCAGCCCCAAAATGTTTGCTGCAGGAATAGGAAGCTAAAAAAGCAAAATACTGGGGAAATGAGGTTACAGTGTGGGTGAGGAGGGTGTGTGAGAGGCTGGGTGTGAGCCAGAGGAACTGAGCAGGGTTAAGTGCAGATGGAGGAGATTCAGGGATGACAAGTGAAGCAGAAAGGGAAGAAGTGGGCTGGAGAGGAAAGAGGCCAAGGGAACAATAGCAAGGGGATCCAAACACTGGAGAGGATAAATGTGAAAAATGGGATGGTATTTCATTCTTGGAAAAATACAGNTCTCAGGAAATTGCAACTATTTGCAGGTAAATTCAAATGGTTGCTGAATTGTTGAGTTTCCCTTGAATGACTGCCCCTGCCTCCTTTTTTCTTTTAAGAGAGCTGAAAGCTTAGGACTGAAGTGCCATTTCTGGAGAATATAAATATTTTCTAGGAAGCTTCTTAAGCTTTTTTTTCACAGCAAAAAACTATAAAAATAATGTTTGTCAGTCAAGGCAAACTATTATTTTGCTTTTAAAACCTTCTGAATACCCAACCTCTACAGTAATTTTTTGCACTAGATTAATAAATAAAACATCCACACACTGCCCACTAAAAAAAAAAAAAATCTAATATTTAAGTCCTGAGGGAAAAGAGAAGGAAAAGATGAATCTTTTCACTTTGCTAGAAATTTCTTTTAACCATCCAACAACATTCTGCCTCAGAGATGTTTCTCCTCTCTCCCTCAAGGACAGTTTCACAAACTGGAAACCAGATTAGCCTACAGTATACCCATGGATAAACAGAGACTCCTCCAGCACTGTCACAAACCTGGGCTTTATTATTTTAAATAAAACCCCATATTTNTTTCATTATTTTAAATAAAAACCCATTTTGCTTCCTTCACAGTCAGAATAGCAATATTTAAACTTATGAATTAGTACTGGTCAGGGGACACAGNCATTCAAAGTGTTTCTTTATCCTGCCTCTCAAACAGAATGATTTATAGATTGATCTGACTGGTTGCTTTGACACAGTTCCTTCAGCCATAACATCTTTCTGTTCCTCTAATAGCTGAGATTTAGCATTTCAGGCTGTGTACATATGTTGGATAAGAACATAATCCTCAGCTCTGGGCATAGGAGCTCATGGTAAGAGGATGGCTCTGCATACAAATTGAGAGTGCTGAGAAGCAGAAAAAGAAAAATACACTAAACCCTGATATGCATATTATGAAGTCCTTCTGGCATCAGAAGAAATCATCAGTTATTTAGCTTGACATCTTTAGAAACAGAGGGACTAGAGAGAAAAAAAAAGAGAGAAAGAGAGAAAAAAAATTGCTATGACCTTTAGTCCAACACTCCAAGTGAGGACTTTGGATAAATGCACACACAGGAAGAATATGCAAAGAGGGATAGAGACAAACATGACTGGACCATTTCTGGGGAGAAAAATGCCACTTCACAGCCACTTCTGACAGCACAGAGATGGATTTAGCAGGGGCAGAAGGGGACACTCCTCTCCCCCTCTCTCAGCACAGCACAGCATCCCTGGGTGCAGGATCTCTGCAATCCATCTGCTCCCTCTCACTCACACTGGGCTCAGCTCCTCCTGCAGAAAGACATTCCATCATCCCTGCAAGAATCCACACTGGGCATCCTGCAGCTCCCCTCCCACAGCACTGAAGGGTGGAGTGCTCTGGACCAAAACAAAGGACCCACCCCAGGCACCCTCTGGTGCTGGGGAAGATAAAACAGGAAAATNTTACAAATATGAATGCTCAGATTCTGGGAATATAGAAACCATGAATGAAATTGAAATGAGAGCCACGTTTGAGATGCCAAGCCCTAGTTANTGAATTACCATGAAACAATGGGATGGCCCCTGAAGGTAATCCCCTCTTGATTGAACAATGCCCTTGGCCAGAGAGCAACTCCAAAGGTCCAAAGAGCAGCTTTTAGAGTTTAAAATGTAACACATTATGTTAATATAAGGATTCCTATAGGCTGCATGTAAATGCTATAGAATTCGTATCTTGTATTGGATTGGTTCTTAGAAATTAAAATTTCACCATGGAAGAAAATTTATTGTGTAATTGTAATTGTAAATGTAATTGTAAATGGAAAATCGCTCTCTTACTCTCTCTCCTCTTCTCCTTACTCTTTTTACTCTTCTCTTTGCTCTCTTCTCCCTCTTCTCTCTCTCTCCCCCCTTTTATCTCTTTTGTCCTGCTCTGGGGCTGTGCTGGGCAGCCCTAGCAGCATCTTTTATAATAAACTGCAGCTGTAACCTTTAGCTTCAACAGAGGCTTGAGATTTGTCCCTCACTGTCCATCCCCACACAAAGACTCCTGAAGACTCCTGCACTCTGGCACCTCTAGAATTTGTCCTTTAAACTTGCAAAAGAGCAGAAAAAACCACCCAACCTGCTGGGGAAAAGCAGAAGGTTGCATGAAGCTCCTGTATCCACAATTGTCAGGAAATTCCAGTGCTAATAACATATAAACCTTTCAAATTATTAATACCAACTGAAATCCTGCATTTAAATAGTGCAGGAGAGCTGATCCAGGGGAGGGTACAGAGCTCAGCATAGCTAAACCTGGCTTTGAAAAAGAGCTGGGATTAGGGGAACAAACTTTTTGAAACCTCAGTCTGAGCACAGCTGATGTGGCCTAGGCTGTGCAGGACATCTCAAAATTCTGCCTATCCATTTATTTTCTGTAAAATATAAATAGAGATATAAATAGTAATAATATAAATATATAAAAATATATATTATATTTATATATATAAATACATATAGATAATATATCTATATATAAATATAGATATAAATATAGATATAAATATAGATATAAATATAGATATAGATGTATAGATATAAATATAGATATAGATATAGATGTAAATATGGTCCAGAGGTTTTTTCCTTTTTTCTCTGTAAACTCATCTGCTTCTGTGTAAGCTCTGCTCTCCAAGACATCCTCACACTCTGCTGACACCTTTTAGTTCACATATGGTAAACACACTCTGCAGAATACTCTTTCTTTCCAAAATAAATTAAATTTGGCCTCCTAGAGTCTCCAGGGGATAAGCACCACTTTGTTGCTTTAACAGGTGAAATTAAGAGATTTTTTTTTCAATGTTTTTGTGAACTGTAAGATAAGCTTTGGTCTTATTCACTGGAAGATCTGACTCTACAAAGATACAAGAATAAAGCTTTTTTAGGGTGATATTGCTTGAAAATCAGGATTCAGGGAAGAGGACTGGAAGATATAAGGGCCATAGAACAACCACCATCTTAGGGACTCTTTAAACTTGGGGAGGTTTTTTGTTTGGGTTTTTGTGGGGGTTTGGGTAATTTTTTTTTTTTTTTTTTGGGGTGGGAAAAGGGGAAGAGGGAAGATTGTTTTTTTTTAAATTCTGTATCCTGTAGTTAAAAAACCAGAAATCTGTATTCTAGCATGGACAAGTAAACATTTAAAAGTATGTGCTAACATAACTTCAAGGCAAAAATCTGTAAATTTAAAAAAAAAAAAAAAAAAAAAAAAAGCATTCCTGAACTCATCCTCCCCTCCAGCATTATAAATTATTAGGAATAAAATCCTAGTACAATGCAGGAGAAGCTGAAATCACAGCCCAAACTGCTCCTCTGGAGCTCATTAAGTGCATTGAGTCCCTGTAACCTTCTATTGATTTTAGGAGCAGTGCTTCAGTTATCAATANAAAAAGCATAGGAGAAATTTTCAGAAAAGATTCCACACATTCCCCTGAGACATGTATTTCACCACCTTGGTTTATACAAATTTTGGTAACTGGGTGCAGTGAGTAATTCATATTGCTCCCAGGTATCCCCTCAGTGGGGTTTTAATGGTTTTCTTCATGCCTAAGAACTAATCTTGTAAAATATTTGAAGTCACAGCCATCCTCCCAGAAGTGTAACTCAGATGAGGAGGGAAAAAAAATGGAGAGAAAAAGAAAAAGGGGAAAAAAGAAATCAAAAAACCTCCTTGAGAATTCTGAACCTGTAAAGTGAATGTGCAGTGATGGCAGACACCTGCCTGACTCTGCAGAAAGCTTAAGTGATAATTAAGGNACATTCTAACACTGGCAGCCCTGAGAATTTTATCCTTGATATCATATTGAAAGCTCAAGCTTCAAGGCACTGATAAATGCAAGAAAACAAGCAGAGTTCAGCATAAAGCTCATGACTGTAACCCAGAGTTTGAAATTCTGCAAAGAAAGATAGCCCAAATGACTTTAAAATGAATCTGCAAAACAACAGAACAGCCAGGTTAATAAAAATTTCATACCTTTTTTTTCTGTGGCAATCCATGATCTTTAAACTGGCTGTCACTCCTCTCTTGCCCAGAGGGGCAGGGGAACCTCCATCCTCCCCAGAACTCATCCTGACACATCTGAGCNCCTGACCCACCTGGTGCTCTCCTGACATCCCTGCCAGCCTGAATTACTGCTCAGCCCTAAGCTGTTCCACCTGTCCTGCCCCTCTGGGATGCACAGAGCCCCTCCTTGCCCTTCTGGTGACTGCAATCTCCTGCCTCCCCCTTTCCCCACTGCTCAGCTGCCCTCTAAACCTCTGCAGCCATGCAGGGAAGTGAGAAACACCAGCCTTGCTGCCAGGTAANTGCAGCCAGAAGGATGAGCAAGCAGGTTCATATGCTTTAATCATATAACCAGCACTTGTAATGGAAATAAATCCCTCCCTCCAGGGAGGGGAGAAAGAAATAAAAATAATGTTTCAGATAGAAATGGAAATGCTCTGATCAGCAGATGACTTTCACTCACAGTACATACTGGCAACAAGCAGCTGATCCAATACAATCATTACAAGATATTATTACTAAAAGCTCATCTCCAAACAGGTCACATCTGATTAAAGATTAGTACTGAATGCAGAAGGGATGCAAAAATAACCTGGTGCATAACTGGATCAGACAAAGCTGGCTAGATATGCCCTGGCACACTCCAAAATGCTTCTGCTTCTTTTCCACTTTATCTCCCAACCTCATAATGTCCACTAAGATGTTTTGTTAGTGCTTGAAGCCATGTCACCTGCAATTATTCTGGTCACACCAGTCCTGGTGAGGCCATGGGGAAGCTGCTGAACACTCACACCACAGACATCCCAGAATTTGCTTCCTCACCTGGACACTCACTGACATCCTGGCTTGGGCTGTCCATCACCTTGTGCCTACCAGGAAAAGCTGACTCAATTTGGTGTCAGTACATCAACTTTTCTTATCTCAACCCACACTTTTTTTTCTGATTCTCCTCCCCATCCCACCAGTCAGGGTGTGTGGTATTTGGCTGCCACAATACTTTGCAAAAAAGATCCTGCAGAGTTCAGTTCATTGATGAAAAAATATTTTTTAAAACCACCACCTAAATGTCATCTTTTAAAAGAATATTTAGAATATGGAGTAAATGATGATACANATCCCATTTAAAGCTGTTGTGAAGCACTGTAGTCAAAGGGCCAAAACCATTTATTTTTCTGCTACTGTCAATTCCTTTTGACAATGCAGCCCTCTAATTCTTAAGTTTTAAACAGAAATATGTCCATGCAGAAACAGACAGTGCTTAATCTCTACAATTACTCTGCATCTAAGAAAGTACACACCCACTTTTCTTAAAGGAAAGAATTCAAAGGGTTTGATTTCAGCATGAGTTCCTCCAAGCAAGAGCAGCTCTCCTACTCAATATATAACTTGGAATCACTGGCTGTGCATTTGCCCATTAGAAAAGAATTATTCCAGACACTGATCTTAAATTAATTATCACATTTTGGTTCATTTCTAATAAGTATATTCTGAACTGTTATTTCCATCTGTGTTATCACACCTGTGGCAGTCTGCTGGTCTCTAGTTAGCTGCAAAGGTGCAAGTGGAAGGGTCTAGGAAATAANAGCTGTGTTCCAATTGCACCTGAGCTGAGCAGGTGAGAGTTTATCTCCTGGAATTCTCAGANGGTCACTGGGTTTTGGTACCATGATTAAAGAAGCAGGGACCAGCCAGATTTTTCAGATCTGGATACAAGTNTCTGATCCTGATGCAGAATTTGGTTTCCATGCATCCATATATCTGTGTTAGTGCTGCAATGCCAGCAACAGGAGCTGTAGGTTCAAATGTGCTTAAATCTGAACTCTTATTAAATATATTAATAAATATAAACTCTTAGCTGCCCAGAAACAAACAGAGGAGTTGCAATGCAACTGGGAAAGAATTTTATACCAGAGATCATTTTGAAATGCACTTAGATATTCACTACATATTCATTTCTCTTTCAGAAAAAAATNATAATTTTTCTTGTATTTCATAACTGCTAGTTAATTATGTAAAAATCNCATCCCATCTGCTTATTCCTTCACACAGCAAAATTAGAGGGCTTCATTCCATAGTCATTACTCACAGAGTGAGAGGAATTGATTTAATGGACTTCCCTGAAAAGAGATTACAGTATAGGATCCTCTGATATTGATTTTGTGACATCATCATCTTTTCCTCAGAAGCAGACACTGGTGACTCAAGAAAATACCACTACAAGATTAGTCAGGCAAGTTAGAGAAAGAAAGTTATTTTTAAAAACCCCAAACCTCCTAATTTACAGTAAGCTGACTGCAATAAAATATCAGCTATGTTCTCTGCTTCAAATACAAATTCTCTTTGAAAAAGAAAAATATCTGAGTGATGTTTCTCTTTCATCTCTTGCCCTGCTTACAGTCACTTTCATGAAACTATTGTGAGCTAGAGCATTTTTTGCAGGTTAATGGGTTCTCTTTGAAGGGATTAAAGTCACATTGATTANTAATTATTTTTGATGTTTTAAACTGCTGTAAATGTCCAGAAACCCTGAAGAACAGCATCCTGTAGGAATCAATACTGAATTAAAAAAAAAAAAAAGTAACAAACAACAATCATCAAAACCCCTCTGCTCATCTCCTGGGGAAAACAATTGTGACTTCTGTTTGGAAGGTAAACCAGCCCTTGGAGAATACCAGCAACTGGCATATGTGATAATAATTTCTAAGTTATCTAGAGCATCCTTATTTTGATGTGTCTATCTTCCAGACTCCAGGCAGAGTCTGCAGGTATTTTGCATACAGAACAAAGCTAGGCACAGCAGTGCTAAGCAAATAATAAATAAATTCATTTCATTGCTTTTAGAAAATGTTCATTTTTTTCCTTAAACCTGCCTTGCAGTACTTTAGGAAAACACTAATTAGCCATCTTTCCATGTGTTTTGTTTTTTTTTCTCCCCAATATTCTCTGCTGTTCCTCACCACATTTAATTGATGTTGGGGTTTTGGGTGTGAGTGGGTTTTCCCAGTGTTTTGTTGGNTTTTCTTCCCTTGCTCAAATTTAACATTTATTTGCTGTTTGTAAGCAGAATGAAACAATTCCTTCTCATTTAATAGATCAATGAGGAGCAGAGATTTCCCACATTCAAATGACTTCCATATGAACAAATAGGAAATGATCCAGAATAGCTGTGGTGCAGATAAAAGACAAAAAAGCAAATTGCACAAAGGGAATGAGACAACTGGGACTGTCTGCCTGCTCTGGGGGCTCAGCATTGAAGAACTGGCTGATTCTAGGGGATGTGGTGAGGAAATTATAGAAAGCCCTTAAACTTGAAGGAGTTGATGATCAGATTGATAAATTAATGACCCCAAAGTCCTGGCCTTCNTGTGATATAGCTGGAAACCAGCACAACTGACCTGAGGAGCTGCAGGTTTGCAGCACACAAAGGAGATACTTTTGTTCAAACCCTTCTGACAAGACAAGAAGTCCCNTGTTCTCAACTGAGAAAAGCACCGAGGCCAAATCATTTCAAAATCATTCTGTGTAGATTGTAATTAACCTTTTTTACAGACAACATAGAAGGGAATTTAGGATTTTTATCCCCCAAGAGGTTCATATCTACCTCCTGTTAAATCTCTGGGCTGACATAGAATAATAGCTCAGAGTTGTTTTCTTCAGTTATCTGTGTTCAGCTCCTCTGAGGTGCTCAATGTTGTGCTTAAATACCACACTCACATTTTCCTATCCCCAATATTATCTTTTCTGTTCAAATATCCCACCTATTCTCTTCTCATGTCCATGCTACCACCTCAAGACCAGCACACTTAAAGCTTAAAACTTCTCCTGCTAAATCTCTTCCCTGTTTCTGTCAGCTGTGTCACCAACTCTCCCATCACCCACACTTACTGTAAAGCATTTCTTCCCTAAATCCATGCATTCANCAAGAAGGGAAACTGCAGAGCTTGCCACACTCATCCCAGCACAGCCCTGATGCAAAGTTCTATATTTATGGCAAGCCAGACACNATGCATATCATTTTATTTCTGGAACTCCCTCTAAAAGGCACCATCATTTCCCAGCACAAGAGTGAGGGGGTTCCAGAAATGGAATCATGTTTGCCTTGCTCCAAAGATGGCAAACTCCTTCCTTGGGAGTTGCTCTCTTCACTGGCTGCCATTCATTTGAGATTGCNGGGTGCTATGAAAAGCAAGGTAACCTTTCTGTTTCGAGTATTTCCCATTCTCTATTCATCTGTTACACTCCATATGTGGCAGCTAGCATATGTTGCCACATTTGTCTCAAGGATTTTCCCCTTTTCAACTCTGCATCAATAGAAATTTAATAAGGAAAAAAAAATAATCTACAACTTTCATGTGCAAAACATTGAATAAACCAGTCTCTTAATTTTTATTAGTGCACTTGTAGGCACTCAAGTCAGTGTAAAGATTTTCACTTCAGAATATTCTTAATATTTATTAAAGTTTTCTTTTTNTCTTCACACTGCAACCAATTCAGTTTTGTCTCAAGGATAGAATCTTTAAAAACTTGAGTAACAAAAATGGAACCACTAATTTACTAGAAGATAAGAGTGCTCAGGATGACAAACTTCTCCAATGAAAAATGCAGATAATTTTAAAGAANGCTTAGAATCAAAGTTAGCTATGAGTCTTTTAAGTTCTTCAGCAAACAGACCTGTTTTCAAAGGTTTATTTTCTGACATTTATTGTCCTGACTCATATGCCTAAGTAAAGAAAAAAGCTCCCTTCCCCAGAGCTGAGACTGTCTGGTAAAATAAGTCTCAAGGTGGATTTACACAGGACTCTGCTCAGTTCAGCATTCATTCTGAAGCTCTGTAAGGTCAGTTCATGATCTGCCTGGATTGCTCTGTGTGGTGGCAGCAGGAATGCAGAGATGAGTGGGATTTTCAGGTTCAGCCAGCACTGCCTGAGAGCCCTTGAAAGAATTGCCCTGGGACCANCCCAGGTAAGTCTGTGCTCAGCACAGCCCATCTCAGCCTGAGGAGGGATCACCCTCGAGTGCAGCTGCTGACCCAGGTGATGCAACCTAGAAATTGCCTTACTGACCTCCTGCAATTTGAGTCTGGGGCTCACAACTCCTGCAGGCAAGAAAGATCTTTTCTCAATGGTCCACTGTCACTGCATCACGAGGAAATCTGCCAAAGGGTAATGGAAGACTCTTATTTCACTGCAAGTGCCTTCTGCAGTTCTGCAAACATGACTTGGCACAAGAATCCTCTTCTTTGGCTTTGCCCTCCAGAATCACCCTGATCTAGATATTACCCATGAAAATAAAGAAATGACAGAGAACACGACTTGTAGAAGTTTTGAGCTGAGGGTGACCATTTGTAATTATCTTTTCTAAAAAGAAAAGTCTTTGCTTTTCCTGGGAGGATGTTTTTCTCTCCTATACAGGCTGGACAGTCCCAGGGTAGTGGTAGGAAGAAAAGACTTTTACCTCTGAGCCTGTCCCATTAGGAAAAACCCTTACATTTGTTTTGCAAGCAAAAATGAGGTGGCAAGGTAGGTTTGGGTCTTTATTTTATTTTGACACTAGTAGAGAACATGCCCATGAGGAAAGAAAACAAAACTTGTCTCAATAACACCTTCAGCCACCATCTCTTGGAGAGAGAAGAGATGCCAAAAGGACTCCATAACCAAATTGAAATTATCTGTTCACTGCTTTTCCCAGCAGGAGGAAACAGCAGGGACACACTGGGGCTCTCAGCTGGGAAATCAGCCTCTCTCTAAAAAGGGTTTTCCCCCAGAAAAAGGCAGTACCCTAATGGTAAGGCTTTTNCTTCAGATTATTAACTGAAGATGTAGATATCCTTGAAAATTACACCAGTAGAAACATATTTCCTTTGTTGGGTAAGGTTTAGTAAAGTCTTACAGAACCTCAGTCTCTTTGAGTGTCTTGATCCATGTAAACCTGAATTGAGACTTCACTATGATGTCAAACCACAAAAACTGATGTAGCATTGGACAAAATTCTACCCTGCTAGACACAAAAAGTTGCCCTTGCTAAGAGAAAGAAAGAGGGTGTTGCTGATTTAAATGAAGAGCAGATATAAGACTGATACACAAAGACCTCAGTCTCCTGGAAATTAGAGGTACATTATTTTGCTTACAGAAAATTTACCTGAAAAGTGTCACTGCTTCTATTTAGCCTGGACATGAAAGCACTGTGACAACCAGTTTTCTCATTATTTTCCTACTGAGAGCCTTGCTCAGAACTAAACCTTATTGGCCCATGGGCAACCCTGTCAGGCACATGGCATGCAGTGGGCAATATAATAACCCTGCTCTGGCCACTGGCCCTGCCAGCAGCCTCAGAGAGCACCAGGAGGTGGAATAAGTTGGCACTATTACCTCACACTGAGAAATAATGACAACTGGAAGAGAAGAGAAAATGTGCTTGGAGCAGCTTTATCACTTTGCAAAGTCTGCTGATGATTTTACAAATTGCCAGATGGGCATCAAGGCCACATCAAGCAGATTCAGCTTAGAAAGTGACATTTGGGCTGCTAACACTGAGAACAGATCAGTTTTGCCTGTCTTCAGATTCATCAGTTCAATGCCACTGCCTTCTCAATGAGATTAACTTCCAGGTGAAGCACCAATTTAATAAATCAAGTCTGCTTCATCTTAGTATTGCTTCAACAAGTTGGTAGAACTGAACAGCACTCAGCTGGGGAAATGCCTTGCTTTGAAATGAGTTCTTTTCAATTATTTGCCACTGAAAAAAAATTACACAGATCTTGAAGAATGTTCAGTGAGTCTCAGGCTCAGGAAAATGGNCCTGTTGTGATGGATCTGAAACAAACACTGTTCTTGCTTCCCCAACTTCTTTCCTGTAACCAGACTGACTCTCCTGAAGTCTCATTTCTTTATTGTATTGTCCAGTAACAATGCAAAGATAACTAATTTCAGTGGGCTTGCTCTCCAACCAAAGTCATAATCCTGTCACACAGGGAGCTCTATCAGAAGCTGNAGCTTTTCCTCCTCTTACACTCCAAACTCTGCTAATGCCCATCAGCTTTCTTTGTCCTCCCAGGCCCAGGTTTATTCAGCTGAGATGGTTATTTTCCAACAGAATGAAAACCTGGGCCCTTGGCTACCTTCAAACCTTACCCAATTACTTGAGATTTATTATTCATTTAATACAGATTTAAACTACCTATTTTCTGTCTCTCTTTACCACAGCAGTGCTAGTAAAAAACCTGAAATAGAGCACATAAACACTTTGTTTTTTTTTTTTAAAGCCAGGACATACAGTAATGTACATTCTCTAATTGTGGGATAAAACAGCTACTTAAAAGTGTGCACACTTCTACATTTATGAAAAAAACTAGAAACTTCACCTTTCTGCAGGGCCATAACTTACTGGACTTACCTAATTTTTTTTTTTTAAACCACCACACTCCATGGAACAAAATTCTGTCTGTATATTAACATTTCATCTTGCATAAATGTATGTTTCAGCAGTTATGAAAATGAGACAGCTGACAGTTGACTACTATATGTGAACAGATGCTGTGAAAGCTTCCCTTTAAATAGTTCTGTCAATGCAATGTCAATTTTANAAGCGACACCACTGCTGTTCTAGGACATGATCCTGCAAACTCTCACTCACACAGGGAGCCCTGATGATTTCCACAGAACATTTACATTTATAAGGCTCTGAAAGGTCAGCTCTTAGCTGCAGAGCTCTGCTTAAGAGTGACTGACAAACATACAACAAAGTATTAGTGGTGCTGAGCTCTGCTCCTCAGGGCAGTGACATTTGCAGCCAGCAGTATNCACCTGGGCAGTACACACATTTTCTTTAAGAAGTTACACGAAGCATATTAAATAAACTTAAGGAACTGTTAAATGAGCTAAAGCGTGGAGATAAAGAACGTCATGTGAAACCAAGCTCGCGGTACCAAGCAGAACTTTGAAAAATTAATCTGCCGAGAAGATGGGCTGAGATTAAACAGGAAGGAACTGTTCAGCTGTGCCACCACAAACCCAACGCGATCCAGCAGCCGCCCCTTTGTCAGCAGCATCTTCCCCGGCGGCTGCCTGGCAGGGGTGAGGGAGTTTGGGGTGGGAGGGAGCGGGCGGTGCTGAAGGACAGCGCAGCGCTCCCCAAAACGGGGACCCCAAAAAGGGGATCCCAAAAAGGGGACCCCAAACCCACTTGGGAGCGGGCAGAGCACGGGGGTCAGTGCCGGCACGTTGGGAGGGATGTGGGGACACAGGGAGAGCATCTCACCCCAGGGCAGGGCTGAGGCACTTTGGGAGGGATGTGGGGACAGGGGGAGCGCATCTCACCCCAAGGCAGGGCTGAGGCACTTTGGGAAGGATGTGGGGACAGGGGGAGCGCATCTCACCCCAGGGCAGGGCTGAGGGCACTTTGGGAGGGATGTGGGGACACAGGGAGCGCATCTCTCCCCAGGGCAGGGCTGGGGGCACTTTGGGAAGGATGGGGGGACACAGGGAGCGCATCTCTCCCCAGTGCAGGGCTGGGGGCACTTTGGGAAGGATGGGGGGACACAGGGAGCGCATCTCTCCCCAGGGCAGGGCTGGGGGCGCTTTGGGAAGGATATGGGGACACAGGGAGCGCATCTCTCCCCAGGGCAGGGCTGGGGGCACTTTGGGAAGGATGTGGGGAAACAGGGAGCGCATCTCTCGCCAGGGCAGGGCTGGGGGCGCTTTGGGAAGGATATGGGGACACAGGGAGCGCATCTCTCCCCAGGGCAGGGCTGAGGCACTTTGGGAGGGATGTGGGGACACAGGGAGCGCATCTCTCGCCAGGGCAGGGCTGGGGGCACTTTGGGAAGGATGGGGGGACAGAGGGAGCGCATCTCTCCCCAGGGCAGGGCTGAGGGCACTTTGGGAAGGATGGGGGGACAGAGGGAGCGCATCTCTCGCCAGGGCAGGGCTGCAGCTCCTTCCCAGCGCTGCCCCGCGATCCCCGCGGGAGCACAAAGCGGCGCACACAGGCACACAAAGGAGGATGCTCGGGGCCCGCGGGAGGGGGCCCGCACCCTCCCCTTCCCTGGAGGCGCTTACCTTCAGCAGCACAAAGAGCCAGAGCAGGCAGGAGCGGGCCCCCGGGGCCCCTCTCCGGCGGCGGTCGGGCATGGGGGAGCGGGGCGGCTCCGGCCGGGGGGGCGGCTGCTGCTGTGGGCCCGGGACCCCCGGCTGTGCCCCCCGGCTGCCGGCGCTGGGCTCCGAGCCGTGCCCGGCCATGGCGAACCGCGGCTGCATCAGGCGGCCGGCGCTGGCATCCCCTCCGAGCCGCGCATCCCGACCCCCGCCCCTTTTATTTGGGGTTTGCGGCGGGGAGGGGAGGAGGAGGAGGAGGAGGAGGAGGAGGAGGAGGAAGAGGAGGCGACGGCGGGTGCTGTCTCCCCACCCAGGAGTTTGGGCGATCGCGCCGCTCGCCGGCTCCGGCGGAAGGCGAGGGCTGGGAGATGATGGAAGGTGGGAGATGGGAGGTGATGGAAGGTGGGAGATGGGAGGTGATGGAAGGTGGGAGATGGGAGATTGGAGGTGGGAGATGGGAGATTGGAGGTGGGAGATGATCCAGGAGCCGCCGCCCTCGCCCCAAGCCCTCCCCTCCGCGCAGCATCTCCTCCTCCCCGCGGGCAGAGCACAAGGCGGCGGACAAAAAGACATCCTCACCGCCCACCAGCAGCCCTTCCCCGCTGTCTTTTTGCCTGTCTTTACCGCGATCGGGGGACAGAAATGCCGCCAGCATGCCGCCAGCATCCCTGGTGCTCTCTGGAGGGCAGGGAAAGGAGCGGCAGGAGCCGGAGTTGGTACCCAGGTACCGGCACAGACACACCGCACAGGGTCCCCACGGCTGTGCCCAGCAGTCCGGTTAAGCCTGTGGACAGCTCTTCAAATGTTGGAGCTGCAGGGCTGAACCTGCACGGGATGGAGAGCTCATTCTGTCCCACAGGATGCTCGGACCCGGGGATGCGANGGGGACACAGAAAACTGAGGTCACCTCCCTCTTTTCCCCACACCC
This sequence comes from Saxicola maurus maurus, assembly GCA_900205225.1. NCBI lineage: Eukaryota > Metazoa > Chordata > Aves > Passeriformes > Muscicapidae > Saxicola > Saxicola maurus. The sequence continues at coordinate 132,786 of OAMK01000082.1, forward strand.
CACCCAGCGATCCTGCAAGTTAATCAGCGCCGTCTCCAAAAACACCTTAGCAAGAGTCCTGCTTAGGATGATGTCCCCAGAAAAAAAAAACAAAACAAAATCAACCAAAAAAACCCCCAACCAAACACTTTGAGGGACCAAACCAAAATCCCGNAGCACTTAAACACCTTCCCTATTCAACCACCAAAATGAGAAGACTGCCTCAGAATCTGGTTTGTCACAGACCATGCTCTCACTCACACCAGTATGTATTAGGATGCATCCTTGGTAACACTGTCAGAGCTACAACAAAGATCAATTCAAACAAAATAGGGTTGCAAGTGNGATAAACAGCTGTTAATCTGTAACACTGCCTGGGGCCTCAAACTTCAGAGCAACTTTGGATCTTGGTGCAGTGCCACAACTTAGAGTGCCACCATCTCACTCTTCCTTAAAATAAATCAAGTAGTGGCTAAAAGTGGATTCTGGGATGGTTTTCAGATTTTCCAAGCCGTTTAGGCAAGATGAACCCTATCACAGTCTTGTGGGAATGTCCTTCAAACCAAACAAATACAAAGCTGTGCTCTAACAGCACTGCTAAATTAGACAATAATCAATCTGAGCACGGCCCAGCTTATACATGGAATATTTTTGATTTCCTTATAATTTGAACACTCAGTCAAAAAAAAGCTTGNTTTCAAAGTGGCCAAACCAGAGAGGGATGTGCTTATTTTGTACTGAAATGGGCCCTTGAGCAAAGATTTGCCACACTTGATGGGGATTAATCCAGAGAGCAAAGAAGAAATTCAGGCCCCGTGTAGACACTGGCACAAAGCCTAAATTTAGAAATCCAAAAGGCAAATGCTATTCATGTGTTCATTTATAAGAAGCTGGGGACATTAGAGACATATTCAGTGCTACCAGTGAAGGACACAGACTTCTCTTGTGTTCTCACCACTCTGGTAGCATTTGAAGCATTATCTGAAATTGGTATGCAAGGGGTTAACCAGAGCTAAATTTCCTTCAGTATTCAGGTTGAGGATGAAGAGAGGTTATTTGAAAGACAAAGATGTGAATTTCTTTAGAAAACTAAAATTTTGCCAGTATTTGAGAGCTGAAAAAGGAACTTTAGNCTGGGAACCTCTTGTTCATTAAGTAAATTGAACTTAAATAGTCAATGATTTTTGTCCTTAGGGCTGTATGCTTCTTTCTTCTCCANTATTCCACTTATTTACAAACATTTAGACATTAAAATGATGATGGCATAAGCAAGGCTAAAGATTAAAGATATTTAAAAGGAAAAAAAAAAAAAAAGAAAGTTTAAAAATTCTAGTAGCATTTTAGCCTCAGGACAACATTATCAGAATCAAAGAGAGTGAACAATAGCTGAAAGAAGTGAGAAACATTTCTGCAATGAAACCTTCAATAAAGCACCAAGATAATAAAGTTTTCTGATCTGTCTCTTCAAGCTGAGGAAAATGCAGCCAAGAGAATTCAAGGATTGCATCCTCTTTAGTTTATGGGGGTCTAGCATTACCCAACTTTTTTGAAAAAAGACCAAGCTTTGGAAGATTCCAATTTGTAAATAGAAACTAATCCTTCAGAAAAATATACAAAGCAGAGGCAAAAAAAGAAGAGGATCTATGAAAACAGNGTCACCCTTATTTGTTTCTAGAACCTAAACAATAAAAATCAGCCAGCCTATTAATAAACCAGCAGAGCTTGAAAAATAGAGACAATGAGATAACTTTTATGTGCTCATGGAAAAAGAAACAGGGTAATTTGTTAGTGGTCAGTTAGAGAGAAAGACATGGGTGCTCTACTCTCATCATGAGCCCAGGGGGGAAGGAAGTGCTCAGTAGAATATTTCACAAATTGGAATTTCATTTATTNGGATGAAAAGCACACAAGCATTTGAGAAAAAATTAAAAAAAAAAATCAGAAAAAAGGGCTCAAATGGGAAACATTTGTTCTGGAGTTAAACACAGCTTTTTCTGAAATATTGGGATTTTGACAAGAGCATGTGCATTGCAAACACCTCTCATTTTTCCTTTGGGATGTGCTCTACTTGGAAGACATCCTAATTTCTTCTTGGTCCATGACAAACTCTGGGCTGCAGTGGGCAGNCAAACTCTGAATGCAGTGGGAGAGTCACAGTGAAGCACAGAACTCAGAGCAGAGGTGCCCAAGGTGGTATTTTGGTACAGGGTCCTGGCTCTGCTCACTAGATTTACTGTAAAATCTGGGCAGGAATTATTTCCTGATGTGCAATGTGCAGAAACATGATAAAGTATTTCATTATAATATAGNTATTCTATATATAATATATAAAGGCATTATAGGACACAGCCCTAGAAGACAAAAATTATTTAAATTTTGAGAGCACCACCTACAAGGAGGAGCTCACATCAAACACACAAGAACTTCTCAGGTAGCTCATCAACCCCTTGGAGCTTGTGTTACTTATTAGAGCTTTACCTTTATTTAATGACCTGATCAATTAAAATACTGGTTTTGCTTTAATCAGTGATTTCATGAATGTGCCATCCTAACTAGACCAGTATTAATTACCATTTACCACCCTAGATTATCAGAGAAAAATAGAAATCAAGGTATTTCATGGTTTCAAATGTTTGTATGACTGCTCCTGCTGGTAGCTTACATGGACTTGATTTAAGGTTTATGGTAAATNCTTCCCTTATCCCTGAAAACCCCAAAGCAACATTCTGTCAGATGTGCCTGGCCTAGGGAAAAAAAGCTGTAAATTAGCATTTATTCCTGGTTGCAGTATAAACCCAGATTTATATGAAGATTTACAGGCCTCAGCAAGTCTGGATAAGCATGGCATGAAAGGAGGTTTATAAAAAAACCCACTCTAAGTAGAAGCCATCCTGGTCCATGAAGTTTTCAAAGCAAAGTTATTTTTCAGTGACAAATGCTCTTATGAAAATAAAGTGTGGATCCTCCTTAAATGTTTTCTCACCCAAAGTCCTTTCATTTCAATGACAGCAGTGAATAAAACAATAACAAAAACAAGTGCAAAGGGTGGCTAGGACAATGTACAAGTGNTCAAGTGCAAATTTATCTTAGATTTCACTTTGATAAGGAGGGGCCCTGTGACTTCTGNAAGTGTGATCCTCTAACAAACAAGCTGTCAGGGGTTTTTTTAAAATCTGTCTTTTCATAACAAGAATGATTGACACACTTCAGATGTGGAACCTGAGCAGCTTCCAGATGCTTAGTGTTGTTCCAGGGCAGGAGGAGCAGTGAACTATTCTGCAAAAGGTCATTACCTTTTCTAAAGCAGTCAGAAATCTGCCTTTGACATTGACTCTTCTCCTCACAAACAAGCACACAACAGATTTTTGTCTGTCATTTCCTTCAGCACTGAAATGGGGCATGGACAGGCACTGAGTTGGTTTTTGTGGGGTTTATTTTTCAGAAGGGGAGGAATAAACATACCCACAAGGCTGATGAGATTATTTAACATTTAAACAGTGTATGCCACTTTCATTTATCTGTCCCAGGGTATCTGGGATGCCTGAGAAACAGGTCAAGTTCTGTGAACAGAGTTATATATAAAAAATATTCATATATTCACCTTTACTTAATAACAAGCTATTAAGTATTTGACCAGCCCTGCCTGTTATCAAAATGTCTCTTTTATAGGTTTCTCTCCAGACTCAGCAGATATGGTTCTCAAAAATAAAAAATAAAAATAAAAATAAAAAATAAATTACTGCCACTGGGCAAAGAGGCAGGCTGGGAATTTCTGACTGTCTTTAGCAACTTCTACAGCCAAACAAGTTGAAAAAAGTGAAAAAAATTTTAAAAGGTGTTTTGTTTTCTGCTTAAGATCTTTCTGAGGGTTTTCTGTACTTTACATTGCAGAACCATCCAGGCTTTTTATTATTAAAAAAAAAGAAAAAAAAAGAAAAAAAAAGAAAAAAAGAAAAAAAATATATAAATATCCAGAAGAAAAACTGAGCTCCAGTCAGTCACAGCCTTTTAGCACCTTTCACCTCTGAAATGTACTGACTTCCTCTGACCCTCAGAAGATCTATTGATTCCCAGGAATCTGAGTCATAGTTACAGGAAGCATTTCTGTCCCCAGAAATTCACAGCAGGAGCTGAAATTTTGCAAAGATAATATGCTTTTCTTCCCTGGCATCTGTGCTGGTTTTTTTTGTCTCTCTCCATGGTTTGGGGGTACCATATCCCAATGTAAATATCATGCCTTAAACCAGAGCCTTTCCACTCTCATTTCCCAAAATGGCATCACTAAGGATGATTTTTACTCTGGATATATTTTTATAGTATCAGGAAACCCCAGCTGATCAATCAGGCAATGAGACCTGACCAAAGCAATNGGTCACACAGTTTGATTAATTGTGACAATTACTGGGCACTCAGAGTAAACAAATTTAAAAGCAACTCTGTGTGGAAAGTGGGCCTGCAGCTATGTGAGAATGGGGAAAATGGCTTGAAATCATAAATGTATTCATAAAAAATCCCATTTCATTCACTAATAATTTACTTCCTAGGGGGTGAATTTTATTCAAAGGAGAGAGAGAAAAGAGAAGATTCAGCAAATATATTATTGGCACAGTCAGGTGTTCTAATCACCAAGGAAAGTGGGTTGCAGGATTTAAGAGAATTTTNCCTATTATATGGAAATAGCAAGAAAATCTGTAGATTTACCAGCTAAGGCAAAAATGTTTGTTATTTAACTTCAATCTTTAGCATTTCAAAATCTCAGGGGTCAAAAAGACAGTTAAACACAAAGAACAGAATGATGCATGTCTTTGGTTTTTTGNTTTTTTCATTTCTGCCTTCCTGTACATTATATGTGGGCTCATTCCAGAGTACTTGAAAGACAGCCAAGAGCAGGAAGGGAAAAAAAAAATCTTTTTGAAACTTAAGTGTTAGAACACCTCTATAAAATTCCCTCTCCATTTTCAGGCTCACTACACACCTATTTGCAAGATGTTAATTAAAAATAGCCTGCTCTCCTTTTTCATGGTCATCTTCCACAGTCTACCCAGTTTACATAAATTAGCACATAAATATGTCAAATACATCAATTATGAGCTAACACATTCTCACACTAATAGGATTTGTATTTATTTTTTTACTTCAGCAGACACAGGATGCCTTATTTTTGGAAAGAAGAGAACCCAAAGTTAGAGGTAATAAATACTAACTAACATATTGTCTTCTGCCCTGNCCCACATGGTCCTTACAGAGTGGCATTGAACTCTGCTGAAAGAGTGTGGGGAAATATTGTATTTCAGATCCACAGCCTCCAAGGTGGGGATGGCAAAAAAAAAAAAAATCCATCACTTCTAGGAGTGTGCAAAAGGGTGACNACATTAGCTTAGCCAAGGTTATCAAACCCATGGCAAATATGGGGTTCACCNTCTTATGCTTCCAGACAACCCACAAATCTCTAAAGTGCCAAATGAACTAAATTTCCATGAAATTGGAGTCACACAAAACTACAGGCAACAATGAAACCCAGAACAAGCTCCATTTCCATGGNGTTTTCGCCATAATTAAAAATATTCACAGAGCTTTACAAAGCATGAAATTACCTTGGCATTTCCATATCATAGAGTAGAACCTTGGCATTAGCTCTGGAGCTGCACATCTCACATCAAACTCCATCCACAGAGCTGCTCAGACACATGCCCAGCACCTGGTAAACAGCTGGGGTGCCCCAGTGCTTCTGGAAAAGACAGCTCTGACATCCTCTGCCAGCTCAGGAGAGCTGCACAAAGCAGGAGGAGGATCAATAGCACAGAAAACATCAACATGACATTATGGGGACTGGGAGAGAGGTGTTCCCAAGCATGATAGCTTCTGCTGCAGTAATTAAATGGGGAGATTGCTCAGGCTGCACATGGCAGCAGCTCCTCTCTGAAGCTGGCTGATGTGACCCAAATTCATGCAAACAGCTGAAAAACACCANAGGAACAGGTACATGAACTCTCAAACTGTGGGTGTAACCAGAAGCAGCTAACCCAGGGTGGTACCCATTGATGTACTTTATATTTCTGTCTGGAGAAGGAAGAGGAAATGGAGTTCACTGCTGGAAATGTGGGAAGTGCTGTGGCTGCTCCCTGATATTGGTTTACTCCATCAGAGCATCCCATTCCTGGGACAAATATCTGCTCAGTGGATATAGGAGAAAACACCCTTAACTCAGCATGAAAGGCTTCAGNACTCACTCTGTGGAATTCACAGGGTGACACTGAAAATAATCCACATGCATCTCAAGAAATTCAGCTTTGGGATTCACACCCATTTCCAACCCTCCCAACACACCCCCACTGTCCCAGTCTCCTCAGATCCTTGCTCCCAGGAATTTCACTTAGGTCTGCTCCTAGCTTGAGGAGATTTCTGAAGTTTCTTGAAATTAGGATGGCTCCATAATTCCAGCAGCACACACAAAGGCACAGATTGAAGCAGCTTTGTTGCAGATGTCTGACCATGAAAGTTAAAAANAGAAACAACTCTTCTGTTTCTGTCCCATCACTGAGTGAAAGAGCTACAATTGCAATATCAAGGTGGATTTGAATGCATCAAATTAATTCCATTTGACAGAGATGAGAAATGGGATCCTGTTATATATATGGCAACACACTTCATTACAAAAATCAGACTGTGCTAGGGAAAAAACCAACACAGCATATTGAGGTCAACTGAAATTACTGTGGAAAAGAGGATGAAACTAAAATGACAGACTACACCCAGATGAAAACACAGATTTTCAGGATAATTTCCAGTGCATTCTAAGTCTCAGGGACTTATCTGCAAGATTTCTGTCAATCATCCTCAAAGCACTGATCAATCCAACCTGAATCAAGGTATTTTATCATTTTAAGGTGCAATNTTGATTCAAGCAGTCACCATGACAGTAATCAGCAAGGTAAAGCTGGTTTCTCTGCTAGGAATAAGCTCATTATTGCAATTACAGGAATAAACAGTGCTGGACAAAGGATGAAAATAGCTGTTTTCTTCCAAAAGTCTCACCAGCAGAGTAGAGACACAAGGTAGCCATGTTCTTATNATTGAGATGGAATTAATAAAGCTGGAAAATACATTTTAAGAAAGGAGAGTAATGGAAGTGGAACTCAATTGAAAACTTCCTGCTAAGATCATCATCCATGCAGAACACATACAGGTGGATATTTAAGGTGATGCTTACTCTGAGCAAGCCCTCATCCAAAAAATCCAGCACACAAATCACAAATACCCTCTTTTGCATCAAAAATGCCTCTTTTGTCACTACCTGGGCACACCTCTACAANTATTGTCTTCAATTGATTTAATGCTTTCTATCCATTTATGCTTCTGTTTTCACCTTATTTTTATTCCCTATTCTTTAAGCTGACCTACTTAATCACTTTATTTTTTGGCTCCACTGAGTACCACTTATTAGTGTCTGCTAATGTCAAAACATACTGCAGTTTTTTAAATTTTCTGGCACATTCTTCACTTGTAAAGCAAAATGAAACCATCAAATGAGGACAGGATCAGTAACCAGTTATTCTTAGCCCTTTACATGCAAATCTGTAAACTATTATTGCACTTATTTTTAGTACAAGGTCTCCAGTAACTCTGAAGCATGTGGATGTTAGCATTAATATGATCAAGTTAGTAAAATTTTCAGTAAAAATGCATAAAATTAAAGCACTATCAGATTACACTTTGTTCCCATACAATTTAACCTACAGCAAGCAATATTTTGACTTTCATTTCAGTGCAGCAAAGAGCTCCACAATATTAATTAATTAAGCCTTAAAATCCCTCTCCCTAACAGGAAAGTCTCATTATCTCCATTAAACAGATAGGTAAGCTGGACTCAAACTGTGTCTAATGCTTTGCTTGACTCAATGACAAATGCAGGAATAGAGCCAAGAAGTTCACTTTCCCAATTTCTCCTGCTTTATCACTGAAAACCATTCCCTGGCTCTGGGTGAGCTGCCTCAATATGTGTAGTTAGTTAGGCACATAAATAAACTTCTCTGTGTTTGTCTTTTGGTCTTCTACAAGGAAAAGGCTCCATCAAGTCTTGTTCTAATTAATACAGGAAGATGGTCAATATAATATGTTGACATCAAAGCTCACATTTGCTGATAGTATAACCCATCTCATTAAATGGAAAGAATTAATTATAACAGTTTATCAGTGTCAAGTTCTGTACTAGAGGCTCCCAGAGCAGTGAATGCACCACTGCACCTTGTTTGAACTAATTTTTCCTTTGCTGACAAAGTCAAATATGTGAATGTGCCCGTGTTTATGAGCTATAAAGCTTTTCCAAATCCATGCATTATTGTCTGACTCGATTTTGCCACTGGTAAAAACCAAAGCAAGGGCAGCACACTGAATTAGACTGGCTATGAGTGTGTAATATCCATGGCAGCCTGAATTAATTAAATTGGTATCAAAGACAACTCTATTGCTTCATATCTTCCAGTGAGTAAGGAAAACCCTTCAATGAGTTTAAGATCCCCTCAGAGGCACAAACATCATTGGGAACTCACAGCTGTCAAAGTGCAGAACTCAGTGAGATTTAAAAGGAGCATTGGTGGGACACAGCTGTTAATTCCTGGTGTTCCATGTGCTGAGAGGGACATTCAGAGATGCTCCTGAGAAATGAGAGGGATGGGGCAAGGAGAGAGATTAGGGATACTGGATAGGGAAGGAACACACACACACAAAACCAGGGTATTGATGTGCAACACATCCACACAAATTGACACTGACAGAAGCAGCAGCAGCAGCCAAAATGTCCCCCAGGTTTGTGGGTGAAAATAAAGCTAAATATTGAGCAAAACTCCCACAGCACAGAAAACAAGTGTGAATGGTTTTACCTGCACAGAGCAGGTGCATTTGCACAGCTCCACCTCAAGATTAGGCAAAAGAAGAAGGAAAAGTGAAAAGCTANCTTTGATTTTACACAATTAAAGGGCATAATCCATAAAGGGATTATCCAAAACCCAACAAATTAATTTTGCCCTGTCTGAATATTTAAATGTGAATAATTCTGTGAGGAAATATGGACACTGGAAAAAAACAGAGAGAGCTGCCTCAGCTACAAGATTCTGACTAAGCTTGAAGCTTGCTGGATCCAGGGTTTGGGCATTGTCCTATCTCTGGTCCTTGAAAAATATGGCTAATTTGAGAAATTAAATTGACATTCACTCCTTCACAGGCATTTATTGGGATAAATAGGCACAAGTGTTAGTGCANAGAGAGGTTAAAACAGTATCTGAGTGAACAGAGGTTACTTCACTTCTTCACTTTATGCAAAGAACAATAATGTGGAAGATGGTAAACAACCTTATTGCAAGTCAGAAACTTAATGATATGTTATTTTCACATTACAGAATATTTGGATACAAGAATGTAGGAAACAGGCAAATATGCCTGTTTAGTTTAAAAAAACTAAACATTGCCCATTGTTTAGTTTAAAAAAAAAAAAATCACTATTTTGATTTTCCCTACAGAAAAGTAAATTAATTGTGTAGGACACAGTGGGGGTGAAATATCAGGAAGAGAACATTAAGAGCTCAGAGTCCAGCAAAGCCAGTCTCTCCCACCCAAANTAAAAACATGATGAGAAATAAAAAAACATAATTAAATCCCTGTACCTTATCCTCCCCCCAACCACTACAATTCTCTTCCACAGCATCTCAGTGCATTCTTCCTCCCTCTTTCACACTGGAACTTGTCACTGCCACACAGAATTCTGCAGAGCACAGGGAGGGTCACAGGGAAATGCTCCATCCCCAGCCCAGTGCTGGGGCTCTCCAACACTGTCAGCAGCCTTGGACAAAATTCTCTGAAACATTGCCACTCTGTGGCAATCCAAAGTATAAGATTTTCAATTCTCTGTTGAGCAGGCAAGCAGTTCTCTATTGCTGTTAAATCTGCTTTTAAGCTTTATGGAAGATAATGTTAAAAAGAGGAAGATTTCTGGCAAAGAAATAGCTCCAGTTATTATATAGGGAAAAAAACCCCAAAAAACCACTGAGAAGCAGCATTACAGCAGTGCACACAACATTAACTTCAGTGATTCCTGATTTCAGCCTGCATCACCACTCAGTCTTAATATTATTTCAGCCTTGTTTTCATTTGTCATGTTAAAGCTCTGTTTGGAAGCAGTAAGCAATCCAACAAATACTAGCACCAAGCAAAAACATTTATATCCCTCTCCTGCCTTTTGGGCATTTTTTCTTAGGAAATTGACAGTTTNGTTTGCTCTTGTGGCTCACAAGAAGTTAGTTACAGAAATTAAAAAAAAAAGGGACTCAGCTGTTCTGAAGCTCCTTCATACAAAATTAAGTCCCTGTTGCCACACAGGGCTCTCTCTCCCTGGCACTCCTGACCACACAGCTATTTTCCTGACAGCCTTGGCATTTAGGATTCTCAAAAAATTTCTAGAGGGAATAGAAAAGATATTTAAGAATTTGGGAATGGGAAAATATATTTTAAAACATACACCACAGCTTTCCTCTCTGATGCTCTACAAAAGTACATTCTAAGAAGAAAAAGTCAAAGTCTTCTAACATTTCTGAGTAGAGCATGACTTATTTATGGGTATCCAATATTTATTTCATACAGAGATTGCAGTAGTTGGCCTCCATATTATTCTGAAAGTAGCAATTTTCCATTCTCAGTATCTCATTTTCAAAACTAGTGAGTGCTGCTGTTATTAGAAAATTCAATTGGTGCAGTGCCACCCTTCAGGAAACCTATTACAGTTGTGGTTTATTTATTGATCTGTGCCCATGTGTATCTGNAGGACCACAGCCCAAGCCTCTCCTGAGGCAGGGTTATTAACCTGAGCTCCAAAGCTCACAGAAAAGGGCTGGGTGCTGGAAAACCTGATTGCTGTGCTGGAAATTCCTGCTGGCTGGGAGCTCTGCTAGTTTGGGTATCTCTGTTCCATGCCTGGGCTTTCTGAGCCTTTCCCCAGGCTGGAATAATTAATGTCTGTCTGCAGCACAGTATTTAATTGCATGGCACAAGAACTCTCCTTTGACACAAACCAGTCCATTCCCTGCATTTTGCATTTGTGCAAAGCACTTCTATGCACAAGGAAAACACAGTGTGACCTTCACCTCACTAGCTGCAACTTTGGATTTCAAACAACTTCTTTAAGACATTGAGGACACAAAGAATTGCTGCTGGGGAAAGTCTGCAGATATAATGGATTTCTCTGAAGCAAAAGGGAGATCCTAGAAAGGTTTTATAATTCTGTTTTGATTCCACTGGCTCTTATANACAATTTCCTGTATACTTGACACTTGTCATTAAAGGATCCCCATTCTTCCTGAGTTTGCATTACAATTAATCCTCTTTTAAGCAAATCACCAGAGGCCAGATGTCCTCAGCAANGCTTAAAAACATCAAAATGCATCCCCCTCTTCCTTTCCTTTTTATGAGCTGCATTCATTCTGACAAGACTGGGGATTTCTGGCCAGCAGAGGTTTACACATCACAAGTCACAGGATGCAGAAGTAGCAAAACTCCAAATCAGGGGCTGAAGCAACAGCCTGGCCCCATTTGCTTCTCCTTGGGATGGTGTAAAGAGGCTGNGAACACAACCAGGGCCTTCCAAGGGGAAAACAGAGAGAAAATCAAGAGAGAGAAGAAGTTTCAGCCCAAGTCTAAAAAACCCTAAAGTCTGATAGGAACATAGGAACACACACTTTCAGCCTATGTCAATCAATGTTTTTGCCCTGAAACTAAACAAGAAATATATCAAGTCCCAGAGAGAATGCAAATGTAATGATTGTAAAACAAGCCAGAGAGAATAGAAAGAGGAAAACCAAATAATTCAATTATTTTAGGACTGTTTCAGTATTAATCAGTAATATAATAAAATATTAAAAAGTAATGTCATAAAATAATTGAGTAATAATTTGGAGGGTCTCAGTTATTTTCAGTTCATTCTTATTTTGCTCCACACAGTTATATTGCAGAACAATTATTTGAAACACATGTTTTCCACAACACACTGCAATGGGTAGTTTAAACAGCAGTAATTTTAATTTAGCATAACCTACAAACTCTGTGCTCTGTGTTACAATACCCCAACACTCAAGCTGCTGAAGGTGGAGAAATCCACATTAAAACATTAAATTTCTGCTTTCATTTTCCCCAGAAGAGCAATGTGTGTGTGATGCTCCAAGGTCCTTTTGGGGCTGTTTTTGTCATGCTCCTGGCAGGGATGGCATCAATTACCTTTCCACCTCACCTCTCCTGCTGCAGCTGACCACTTGTCACCTGCATCCAGGCAACACCCTCTGCAAGCTTTCCATCTGCTCCATTTGCTCCTTCCAGAAGAAAAACCTGGTCAGGAGAACACTTACTTGCTAAGCAACATGGATTTCTATGCCAGATTCCAGACCTTCAGTTGAAAGTCATACAATCATAGAATGGCTGGGGATGGAAGGAACCTTAAAGGTCCTGTTGTTCCAACCACACTTCCCAGGTTGCTCAGGGTCCATCAGACCTTGCCTTGAACACTTCCAGGGATGGGGAGTCCANAACTTCTCAGGGCAACTTGTGCCAGTGCCTCACAATAAAGAATTTCTTCCCTATATCTAATTTAACACTGCCCCCTCTCACAATTCAAAGCCATTCCCTCTCACCCAGTCCCTGCATGCCCTCTCCTGTATATTTATAAATATATAAATTNCNTATTTCCAATAGGAAGGTGCTGTAANCTCTCCCCAGAGCCTTCTCTTCTCAGGGCTGAACAACTCCAGCTCTCTCAGCCCACCTCCATAGAATGCACAGATCCAGCTAAATCAGCACACTTTTAATTCCTCTGCACTCCCTATGGAGGGAAGGGAACCTTCTGGAAAGTAGCAGGATACTACAGATGGCATCACCTAGTGCCTCTCTGAATGAACACAGCACCTGCAGAAACAGAGCCCTGAACAAGCTAATTCAATTATCCCAGTCCTTGGTGAATTTAATGCATCATTATCCTCTTACTTTGGCCTCTTTGTAGGCATGAACACATACACAGCAAGTCTTTTATCTATATATATAAATAAATTGTATATACCACTAAAGCACTTTCTTTTGGTTTATAACAATTTTATTTTGATGTTTGATGCTGTGTTTCANTTTTAAGAATGAAGGTGTAAAACTAATGTATGTACTACAATCAGAATGTATGATTAGTGAATGAAACTATGAAGAAACNGAAATATTTATTTAAAATTTTCATTTAAATACAATACTGCTGAATAAATCAACATATGTCAGGTAAATTCACCCTTTGCTGAANTAAAGGTGCCCCTTGAGTACAATTTTGAACAATGGTCAGTGACTGCACTCAACCAGAGACCTTCCAGTAATTGATAAATTATTTTCTGGTGTAGCTCACCCAAAGCCAAAATTCCCTGCAAGTATAACCCAGGGAAGCTGATGGAGCTACTGAGAAACTTACATTGCAAAAGAGAGTTGTGTGTGACTCCAAATACCCAGTTAAACACACAAAGAAGTTCATCTGGATGGCCAGTGCTGTTATCTGACATAAGGGGAGAAATGAAGAGAAAAGGAGGCTGAGGGAAGACCTTACTGCTTTCCAAACCACCCTNAAGGATGTTGTGGCCAGGTGAGCTCTCCTCCCAGTAGCAAGAGGAAACAGCCTGGAGTTGTGCCAGGGGAGATTTAGATNGGGTGTGAGGNAAGATTCCTTCATGGAGAAGGNTGTCAAGGCTGGAACAGGCTGCCCAGGGAGGAGGGATTTAAAATGCACATAGATGTGGCACTTGGGGACATGGTTTGGTGGTGAGCTTGAGAGTGCTGGCTAATGGCTGGAGTCAAGGATTTCAAGGCTCTTTTCCAGTTTAACTGGTGCAGTGATTCCACTCTGTGTGGACTAGTGTTTCCCACCTCTTGAATCAGTGAAAGTGGTGTTTTACAGGGGGAGTGTTCCATCACCAGTGTCACATTCTGCATTTGAAGACGGAACCCCTCCCCTGTGCCTGCCCACGCCCTTCCCAAAGGCTCTCCCCTCCATTCCCACATTCCCTCCAGCTCCTGGCCAAGCCACCCGCAGGTGGCAATGTTGGATCTGTTTTTAAGGGCTGTGTTACACAGAGAGGATGTGGCACAGCTGTCCTCTCCTTGCTCACATTTCCCATTTTACACATCACTTGTTACTTCCATCCTACACATTCAACATCCAGTGCTGAATTCACTTCTAGTTTGTTGATGCTTGTGCCTAATCTTCCATCATTTACAGGTTTCCTTCCTGTGGAGCAATAGAATTTTGGGAGTATGGAAGAATTAGACTTGACTTCTCTACTTGGTGCTTTCTGTAGCCAATGCTGGGCTGACCTTGACAAGGCTCAAAGGAGGTGCAAATCTCCATTCAATACATTTAAGACTCCTTTGGGCCAAGGATTTNTTCCTCAGTACTTTAATTACTGCTACAAGGAAGTGAGAGCATAATTTCTCTTCCTTTTATTTTTTCTCCACAGACATGAAGCTGGCAGATGCTAAGTTCCCCCTAGACCTCATTGCCAAGGACTCTGAGGACAGCAGCAAGGGAAGATGACAACAGCAGGAACTCCAGAATGAATTTTGGCAATCTATTGTAATGAGGAGGTGAAAAGGAGCTTTTGCTCAGCTGTAGCATCTCTTCTGGAAGCCACAAGGATCATACACATCTCAGATCCCAGCTCTCTTAGCTAAATGATTATTTTAAAATCTTAGTNCCTTTTATAGCCCCCTTAAATCTAATATTACATGTGTAGTGAAGATCATCAGTTTATATTGCTTAATTATCCTGAATGTGTTGTGGGGCTGGTAGAAGGCTGCAACTCCTGCATTTTGGTTATTTTGAATCTATTTTAAACTGTCTGAAATGTATTCTTTCTTGATAGTGTCCCAGTTTACCAGTGTACCTCAGTAAGGCCTATATCCAGCTCCAAACAGGGTGAGAAAGAAAAAGAAGTAGTTTTATTTCTATCACAGATTTCAAAGCTCTGAGGAACAGAAGCAAGCCCCAGAAGGTGCCAGCAGTTGCAAGGGGAATAATTAAACCCATGCAAATTTAAGTATTGAATTTAAGAACCTAGGCACAGGAGGATTCTCTTTNTGTCATTGGAGAAAATTAACTTTTTTGGAGGAAATTCAGCTGTTAAAGTTTCTACAAAGACTGTATCAGAGCTTCTAATTCAGGCANCTAAGGGAGCAGGAATTCCTGATTTCTCGATTCTTGATACTCTGTTTTTATAGAAAAACAATCACATATCTTCTATGATTTTTTCTCTTTTTACACTAATTTGCATGAGCATGGGAAAAGTAGTACAGAAGCATTAATAACTAGACTAGAAATCACTGATTATGCTTCAGCTGGGGGCAGCAGCTGAAAAAAAATATCACTGGGTAGCTTATTTCAGATATGGAAATGATCTACTGTGAGTATTGCTATCCCACAGGAGAATATGCCAACATTTGAACTTTTGTTTCACACACTACTAGCAGCAGGACTGTGATCAAGAAAGAAAAAAGCCTTAGCAGTAATCCCACCCTCAGAAACTCTCTGCTGAGAAACCATGTCCAGAAGCTCTAATCAGCTCAGATATCAAAGCTGGAGTGCAGCCTGTCTGCTCCCCTGGTCCCAGCAAGGGTTAAAATAATTCTCATGGGTCAAGCTACAATTCTAAGAATAAGCAAGAAAATATGCATTACTACACTCTGCAAGATTGTGAATGGATGATGGTGATCAAGACAGTGCTTTGATGCTGCATCCAATACATTCCTACATATATTCCAAATCCTGCTTTTCTGTGGGTTTAGTGATCCAGGGGGGAACAGAGGCATGTGGTTTACTTCCATGCTTTATGCCAGGCAGGCATGCTCACATTTTTTTGCCTTTGCTGGCATTCAANCAGGGTAAACTGTCACTTTAACAAAGCAGTTAATTTATCATGGGCTGAGAGGGTGAACTAGGCTTCTACAGTGGGAGGCATTTCTTCCCTTTTCCACTGCAAGCCTTTAAAAGGTCACACAGTCCCAGCCAAGGAGTCAGTACCAGCACCAGGCTCCAGGAGCACATGTGACTGTGGCTGTGCAGCTCCTTCCCACTGCTNTCACACAGTTTCTCACATGTGGGGATGGATTAAACTCCTGATTGCACTTTCATCTTCATAAGCCCATCCGAGTTGACTTTCTCAAAATATGAAGCCCATTCAGCTAACAGCAGAAAGAAACAAAAAAACCCCCAACCAACCAGCAAACTGGACTGCCCCCTGAGACAGCACCTTTATTTTTTGTGGCTTGTGCAGAGTGAGCAGCAATTTCAAACCTAGACACCCAAGAGGCCACCACAATTCCACTGACAGCAGAGTATGGGATTAATCCCAGCACTGTACCCAAGTGTTTGCTTGAGGATCTTCCCCCATCCTGAACAACAGGTAAAAGTTGTAGGATGATCTATGTGAATCCTTTAGTCTTCTTAAGCCCTATAAAAATCCTCAGATTTTCAAATAAGGATAAATTTCCTTTTTTTAAGGAATGCTGTTGATGATATGGGCTCAAATGGGGGTTTGGATTATTTTATTTTTTACCAGCTGTAGAATTTCCCTGGCAAGTGTCTTGATCAAGGAAGCAGCATTATCAGAAGNACAGCCTTGGTACTTTCACACAGTAAACTTGACTTTCCTAAACAAGTAGCCAGCCCTACAAGTTTCACTGGGGCTACTTTTAGAAAATATTATTCCTCAATTGAGATAAATCAACCCTGAAATATCCTGTGTGAGGAAGTGGGACTAGAGGTCAATAACCTTGGATGTATTTTATTCAACAGATCAAACAGCTGTAAATTATCCCTGAGGTGGGCAAGATTAAGTCAGATAAGAGCTAAACTCTTGTGGTCATGCAGAGTTTCAAGACTCTGTTCCAAGCCTAGGCTTTTTGGAAGCCAGTGATTAAATGCTGGGAAGGGAAAAAAAAAAAAAAAAAAAAAAAAAAAAAAGAGAAATGTTTCAGATAATTAGAACCATTTACTCAGTGGGAAAGGGCATGAACTGCATTTTTGTAAGGACAAGCAAATGCAGAAGGACCACTACCAGCTTGGTTGAGCTCCAAAAGCACATCTTCCATATAAAGGTTAGATGATTCCCATGTGGGGTGGTAGAAAAAGGACTCTTGCTNGCTTTTTGCTCTCTAGGGCTTATTTACCACATATAATGAAGTGTGGCATAAAGGAAAACGAGGCAGGATGCTGTAGAAATTTCCTTTGCAGGCATTTGGGTGGTCAAAGCCTTGGTGGGGGGCTTGCAGTAAAAGTTAATTCTGGGGCAACCCTTGCTTTGCATAATGAGAACTTGAACAGCTGGAGGCCTCTGGGAAATCTGGATGTGGCACTCCAGCAGCTTGGGGACCATCTGCAGTCACTTTCATTCCTGTCTTCCTCTTAACCATCCAAATGATTAGCCAGTAAATCATCCAGTGGGAATGGTAAAACACCATAAGCCATAGATTCTGAATCAGGAACTCATGCATCACATCAGTAATTTGTAATTGGTTTATAGCAGCACTTTTAAAAAAGATCTGTTNAGAAAGAGGTCCAGTTTAGATCAAGATGTAAGGAGATGGTCTGTTTAAATAATTTGGAAATTATTTCAAATCTCTGTCTGTGAGAAACAGCGCTCACTTTTAGAATTTCAAGGGTTTATTAAACCCTTGGTTTGAAAGATACCTGTCTGCTAAGGAAGGTCCAGTGATGGTGTACAAGGGTCTGGTTTTCCTCTGGAATCCAGTGGAAAAAGGTTGCCCTGATGTTCCAAATCTCAGTTTTTATCTAGGTAGGATAGGCTTGGTTCCTCTCCCCTGGAAGGAGCATCTCCCAATGGGATGATGTAATTGTATCAGTCATGCACTGGGACTCCAGGCCCATTAACAGAAAATATCTTCCTGGAGGAAGGATGGGTTGTGGAAAAGATAAAGANCACTGCCCCACCTGGTTTTAACATGGTNATAGAATACATACTTTTGGTCACATCCTGCNTTGCAGCCCAAGACANNTACACANANTATTCATCTCTTACTTGTGAGGGCTAACCACCACATCACCCATCTATAACACTGTCCAAACACAAGTGAAACTGAACATGANCACAGAAATTTAGTCACTTTATTTACTCTCCATTTCTCTTCCTCTACGTGTGTTCATGACTAGAGACAGCTCAGATTAAATCTACATTTAAACTCTATGTCTGGATCNGAGTATCCTCTCTCAAATGGCACAAACCACAGTCCAAAATAGAAATAGCCAAGGAAAAAAAAAACAAAAACAACAAACAAACATTGGATGCTAATGCAAATCTAAGCTCTAAACCAGCTNGCTGCAAGCCAGCAAGTGTGAGCTCAAAATTGGAGCTGAACTCTCACCCACATATGAGCTGTGGACTCCTGGGTTATTTGCACCAACCACTCCTTATAAAGTAACTTTTTATCGCATTTAGTCTGAAAAGGAACACGCAGAACCCAAAACACAGCAGCCCCACAGTGAGTTCCAGACATAACTGCAGCTGAAAGCACCAAGCCCAGCTCAGGGTCACTCTCCAGCACCTCTGTCCCTGGCTGGGGACACAGAGCCTGTCCCTGGGCTGGAACACAGCCTGGCCTCACAGGGGGACAGCCCAGGCACAGCTGGCCACCCACCTGCAGTGTCCCCAGTGTCACCCCTGGCTCAGGCTGCCCTCCCACCTCACTCAGCTCGGGGCTCTCACCTCACCCACTCTGTGTGCCAAGCAGTTATCTGCAATCTATTTCCATCCCCACTGATGCTGAAAAGAAATTCACCATTTAGGAGCTGCTTTTTTATCCCCCCCAACAGCCAAAATGCTGCTCTTTTGTCTGCCTGAAAAAGGTGGGAACCATGGAACAAACATGATTTTAAATGGTTCAGTAAAGATTTTGGCTTAAGGAGCAGCAATTCTGCAAAAAAAATGGGTAATGGTACAGGCTTTATCAGTATGCTGATAGCAAATATTAAGAATATATTACATATACCATTTATACACGTGTACCACTGGATTGTGCAAAAACAAGAGTGGTATCAAATAACCAATGAACCAGAGGTATTTATTGGAGAAGAGATCCTAGCAACAACCTCTACATCCAGACAACAAAGGTGGAGGCATTCTANCATGCATGAATTCTGATTCTCAATTGTGACCTAACAACTTTGGNGAGCAGGTTTGAGGACAAAAAGAAAATAATAATTTTGCCACAACAACAACAAGAACAAAAAAAAAAAANANCCAGTTCTCAAAAACAGTTGNATTGNTTTAAAACCTACTTAGAAATTATTTTCCTGGGAAAAAGGTTGAAAATATTTAAATATTAGTAAAGCTAATTTTTTCAGTAGGTTTTGCTCCAACTTCCCTACTATTCCTCACTCAGCTTTACAACCCATTGATTTGCCTACAGCCAGCTCCTTCCATCTCTCACAAGTTCAGCTCATTTCCAGTCCTTATCACTTGACCAAGATNATTTCTTTGAGGGCTTAGCCTTGCAAATTACTGATATTCTGCCCCCAGCCTNCAAAGCACTTGGACAGACATTAGGCTTCAGTGGAACTGCTGATGGAGTTAGAGTTAAGACTTGAGTACTATTTTGGACCAGGGCCAGAGCAGGTTTTTCTTCAGAGGATTAAATCCTAAATCTCCCTGCAGAAATGGTACTGTTCCATTTTTTTTTTACTCATTGGTTTGTTCTCTGAATTTCTTCATTTGCTTTCATCTTTTAGAGGAAAATCAATGCCTAAGGCCTGGCTCACTCATATATTGTTGCTCTCTTACATGAGCATAATAACTTCAATGGAGTGTCTTAAATCAAATGTGGGAAAATGATGATCTGGGTGAATGGATGTGTTTATGCACTGCTGGTTTCAGACAGCTGGTCACTAGGAAAAAAACTCTTCCCCACTGTACAGTTGTATTAAACTGTATCAAAGTACAATTTTTCTCCTCTTTGTGATAAGAATGAAATAAGGACAGGATCTTGGCCAATAAGATAATCACAAGCTCTTCTTGATAACAAGCATAAACCAAGAGGGCCTGAACAAGGAAGAGAGCAAGGGAATTAAAATCCATTATTCCAGAAAGGTTTGGAGGCCAGCATGGTTAAGGGTGGTGATTAATTTTTAGCTGCAGCAAGTTTAAAAAACAAATTAATAACATTTCTGGAAAAAAAATCGCTGAGGCAGAAATCTGTGGCATGCCAGGGAATAAATCCTCATTTTTGTGGGCAAGATGTTGGAAAATTTTTGTTTTCCTTTGTTCTAATTGATTTCAAAACATATCAAAGTGAGCCCTTNACATTGCTCTAGACTTCAACTCCCAAGCAATTTAACCATGCTTTTTTTCAGTTCAAAATTATTTGACAAAATTTTCTGAGTAATATCTTATAATTTCCACAGGGAGCTACACTTGGCACCATTTTATTGCTGCTGATGGGCAAAATCTGCTCTGTCCCTGCATGAATAGGATGCAGAATGAGTGATGCAATCTCTTGACTTCCATGGACTCTCTCCATAGCTCTTACAAAAGCTCAGCCTAAACTTCAGCATGGGAGTGGATTTTTCAGCTCACAGCAATTTTTTGCAGTTTAATAGAGCAATAGAAAGTAATCACATCTCGTGGCAAAGCTCATCTCAGACAGGCTGTGTAACAGAAAAACTACATAAGGAGCAAAGCAAANCCTTTCAAAGTCAATCATCTGGTAAAAGCTCCATTTTTTTATTGTCTGAAATGCATCTTGTCTAATCTAGTAAACAACAATACCAGCTCAAGTTCACTTTAAGGAAATCATTCTAAGCAGATTGTTCCTACNTTCATCTCAAGGAAAGTGATAGAATTTCCAATATTTGGTGTTTTTATTNAAGATACACAGTGGTTCTAATGTAATTCATTAATGAATCCTGATTTTCTTCAATATTTTGAGCTGTTATTTGACCATCCCAACACAGCCCAGGTGACTANTGAGCAAGTGTATCCAGGCACACATTTCAATGAGGAAAGAATGCTTCTGGCTAAATTAAATATAATTAAGGACTGTAACACATGATCCCTCAAACAAAATCTGCTTTGGTAGAAATCAATGATAGGATGTTAATTTTTTTATTGTCAAAATTAATGCAATCTTGTGCAAGCTGCTCCTTCAGGGCATGTTTTAACTTAGACATGCAGCAAGGCAGCCTTCAGCAAGAAAAGCAGGCTGGGCTGGTCAGAGAATATCTTGAGAGCATCTCATGGCAGANCAGTGATATCCTGAATAATTGGATCAGTTCCACTGCCAGCACAAGTCCCTGCTAGAGCCAGGGCCTGTATAAGCATTGATAATCCTGGGTGGAGATAGAAGATACCCTGGTGTTGCTGCCAGATGGCTCCCAGATGCCTTTTGGTGGAAAGCAAGGCAGAATTTGACTGCTGGTGCATGCTGGGTTCTTGCCTTCTGCCAAAATACAGCTGGACCTAAAGACTATTCCTATGTTCTGGAGGCTGGGTGTAGCCTAATTTAAGCAAAAAGTAAAGAATGGATTAAAAAAAATAAAATTAGAAATCTGGAATTCTATTAGTGTGTTCTTAAGTAATTAAAAATCTATTTGTCTGTGTTCCCCTTCCTACAGAAAATATTACAGAACATTTTTGTGGCCCCTTTACTGCATTCAACTCCTACAAGGAAAGCTCCCACCTTGCACAGCAGCTGCAGTCCCCAAACCTACTTGGATTCTCTCTCTGTTTATAAGGTATTGCAATATTAATGTCTTCTGTGCAGTTTCAGATCAAATATCCACCTTGTGAACTGTTTAAATATATTACATTTTTAAAAAATGCAAGAAGAACACATGCAATATGAAATTCCAGATATAATCTATCCAAAAGGCTCCATAATTCACCTTCACTAGGTGTATACCCAGTGATACATTCCTTAATTATATGAAGAAAATTATTATTTTCCCCCTGGAACTCAGCCTTTCCCACCAATCCTCACCCTGAAGGACAGTGCTGCAGATAATCCACCTTTGGAGCACCTTCCTCCCAAAAACTGCCTCTTGAAGCCTTTAGGACTAATTAAGGCTATCAGCAATCAGCAAATCTTGCCTATTGGCAAAGAGCACAGCTCCAGGACTACATTTCCCATTCCTTGCCAAAGTGAGCTCTGGCTGGAGCTCTAAGGAGCAGCAGAGCTGTAAAATACCTGAACCCAGGTCAAAATTCAGTTTTG
>OAMK01000082.1:155595-168251 GCA_900205225.1 Saxicola maurus maurus
CTCCAAACTCAGCCTCTGTGCGTGTTCAACCTTAACTTGAAAAATTTCCTTAAAAAGTTGAGATTTTTCACAGAGGAAAAAACACCATTTGTTTTCATAACTGATGTTGATTCTACTCAGTAAAAGTCAAACCAAGAATTATTGGACAGATAAATTCTATTGCTGAATAAAACTGCCTTCCATTTTTTCCACTTTGGCATGATTTATGTGTAATCTCAATAAATGTATTATCTCAACCTTCAACACAAATAAAACTCATTTTTGCAGTCGTATTACAAAAAAATATTCACTTATATTTAGTCACTGAAAATGTCTCCCCATCATTGCCATTGNTGAAGAATTTCAAAAGTGCAACAGTCATTCCTTTCTGCAATGTAAAAAAATATATTCTTCTAATCTTTGAAAAACATTGGACTCTCCTCATTTTCAAAGCCTTCAACTCTGCCATTCAAGTCTTCAGAACAGCCAAAGGAGCAATGAATTAGTTATTTTTCAACAGTGANAAATGGACAACTTGGATATATTGGATATATAAAATGGATATATTTGAGTAATTACCTGTTTTGAAGGATCAGNGGCCAAAACCAAAAACACATCCTTTAAAATAGCAGTAATTGTTCTTCCATCTGAAAGAAAAATGAGAATATTGTAGCATAAAAAAGAAGCTTTAAGCTCAACATGACTCAACAAGTGGGTGATTATTGGAAAGCAAAACTTGTATGTGATATCTGAATTGTTTCTGCTCCAGCCTACTCTTCTTCTATAACAAATATAAAAAATGGTTTTAGACATTTATACTTCTTAAACAGGATTTTTTTTAAAAAAAAAACTTTAATTCTAAGAAAGTATGCTGCAATTATTTTAATTATTTTTGTGATTTTTTTTTTACTCCGTTTATAGGCAATTATCTTAGTCTGTCATTAGAGATTGGTGAAAAATTTTCCTAATAAACAAAGTAGGCCTTATGGCAATATGTGCTATCTTTAGGAATCTACAAAAAAANNCAAAACTTTTGTCTAGTCCTGCCAGAAAGCATGACTTCTTTTTAATGATACAATTATCATAATTATAGAATATTTCCATTACAGTCAACTCATGTAAGCATGCAACTTTATAAAAAAGAATTGCACAAAGGCATTAAAATACACAAAATCCACACTCAGACTGCAGACAAAAGCCTCAAGCACAGAGATGTCTTTAGTGAGTGCAATTCAAACCCAATCCTTGAAACAAATGTTTCCAACACTTTTTTTTCAGATATTCCCAACTAATTCAAGCTTTTCAGAATTCAAGTACTAAACTGGGCAGAGGTATGTTCACTCAGACAGTGTCACTGTCCTAAATAACAGAGATAAAACATTTATNATAGTGATTTGGCTGCAGAGCTCCACTGCTATTCTACAGTCTCACCAGTTTGAAACCCAACACATCACACAGAAGCAACTAATAGTCTCTTTTTTTTTGTTTTGTTATTGTTGTTTTGGTAAGGTCCCTTTCTAGAAGTTCCCTCCCTGTGCCACATTTCATGCAATGAGCCTTTCCCAATAAATTCAGAGCACTGATTTGTGGTTGATGCAGCTATTAATAAATGTTTCTACAAGTCAGCATCCCCTACATGCCACCTCCTTACCTGGCACATCTCCTCACCTCCCTTTCCTAAGGGAGTTATGAGTCCAAACAGGCAAAGGCATTAATTCCAAGAAATTGCATAAGGAGGTTAAACACCTCCCTTTGTAAGCAGAGGTTGGGATTTGCTGCTGTTAAATCAGAAATCAGGCTCTGCAGGTGTCCTGAGTTACCTGCAGGACTCCTTCCTTTTCTCCACTGACAACAGACCAGCACTCAGATGAGTCTCATTTCCTTAATTAAAAGCTGTCCAAAATTATGAAACCACTGCAAATTTTTTAATNAATAACACAGCCTTCCAATTAGTCATGTGAAAAAATGAAATAAATCAGGAAAATATGTCAAAATACAGGATGAGTGCTCAACACTTGTACAAATGAAAGAAAATTTGCACCCATTAGGGAAATTTCAATGCATGAACAGTCTAATCTTAAGACCTCAGTATGTTTCTTTCATAACATTAATCTAAATGCATTTTAATTGCTCAAAGCAGCACCTACACCAGGTTTCTGTATCATTCAAAAGAAGCTTGCAAGCAATTAGGAGCTTGAAATTTCTTAAAACCATCAGTAACCAGTAATTTAATCAGAGTTTTAACACAGTAGAAGGGTTGCAAAGAATAAATTGCTTTTTCTCTTGAAGGCAAACATTTTTACACTGGATTATTTTGAGAGGTTATTTTTAGTTTGGCTGGATAGCCAAACTTGTAGGATTTGTATAAATCATGGAAGAAGGTGGCTTAATGATGCAGATGGCACAGGGCCATGGAATGCACATGCTGCCTGCCTNAAAGAAGACATAAAACACGTTCCTCTCACCATGGCATCCCCAGAAAACCTAAAAGGGTTTTTATCTTTGTTCTACGTGAAAGCCAGCCCAGTAATTCAAATTTCTAAACAGAGCTTGTGCCTTTTCAGAGGTGCCACCCTGTGTGCCTCTGGTCATTTGTGGTTGTCAGGGGGATGGCAGGGGAGTTCAGCACTTCAGTGGTCCTCCTTAAAGCCAAGCTGTCTGCCCCATTCAGACTCAAAAGAAAGGGCAATCAAGCCCTTTATGTATCTGCAGGTGATGGTGGTGGTTGCCTCAGATCTTATAATAAAGCCAGACAGACCATAGCTCACAATTAAAGTGGCTGTAAAAGGTCTTGATTGTAAAAGTGGGAAGAAGACAAAAGCAGGAGTTGAGACAAAGTTTGTTGAGTGAAAAGCTCTTAGGTGTGACAATAAGAAGCTGTTCAGAATGATGCTGTTGTGGTCTGGAGAGCAAAAAATTATCCATGGAGCAAAACTGCATACAAGGTTGTACCATAATATATTTAATTTTAACAGATTTCTCNTCTTCTGTAAAAACAAGAATGAAAGCCACAAACTCTCCTGGTAAGTTACATTACAGAGAATAGGAATGCCAAATTTTGANCTCCTAGAGAGGAGTCCCACCCCTCCAGCAGCAGGACAATCCCTTCTTGGGAAATAGGGATGGACCTTGAGAATGAAACCTTCAACACTTCAGGTGGAAATAGGATTTATTTGATCGATATTAAANGGCTCCATCTAACTAAAATCACTTTGCAGCCAATGGGGGACAAAAAAAAAGAAGAAAAAAAAATGCATCTCACCAAAATGGGTGAGTGACTGTAAGCAGAGTTAGGGTTCCTGTGCCCAGTCTCCAGCTAGGTGAGAAGGGATGCTGCAAGTAGATTATATCAGCAGCAAAGTCAGGTTTAACTGAAGCACTGGAGCCTCCAAGGTGCCTTCAGAGACAGAGGAGGTGAAGTTAGAGGTAACTCCAGGGACTGCAGAAAATTAGAGCAGTGGTTGGAGTAGATGTGCATTAAAAGGTGAAAGGTAAATGAAATANCCATCCAGCCCTGGCTGGTTTGAGCAGGAGCAGCCACAGCCAGGATGGGGACAGCAGTTACAAACACTCTCTGCATTGTGATCCTGCACTCAGGCTGGCCCCAGCCTGATTCCTGACTGAACCAGGAGGGGAAACCACATCCAGCAGACACACATCCAGGCAGGATGGATGGGATGGGGCCCCCAGTCTGGCTGGAAACCCTGAACACAGAACCAGTATTTACAAAATACTGAGCCACCATTCTCTGAACATCAGCCTCATAGGAGAGATGTCAGATTCCACATCCATTAATTAAACCACTCACNAGATGAATACTGATCCAATTAACAGGCATTTTAGGCAAGAGTTGGTGTTGTCAAAAGCAACAGAGAACTCACAAAATATATACTTATTAAGAATTCTTCATTAAAATCATGACCTCTTGAAGATTTCCTAAACACACATNAAAAAATTTGGAATGCAAATGCCTTTCAACACTTTTTTACCAAGATTTTTATGGT
This sequence comes from Saxicola maurus maurus, assembly GCA_900205225.1. Taxonomy (NCBI): domain Eukaryota; kingdom Metazoa; phylum Chordata; class Aves; order Passeriformes; family Muscicapidae; genus Saxicola; species Saxicola maurus. The sequence goes on from OAMK01000082.1 coordinate 159,579, forward strand.
AGCAATGGATGAACTTTTGTTTTGTCAGTAGTAATACCTAAAACCATTTCTGCTCTGCTCACCAGTGTTACTTCACCAAAAAGAGCTATCCCTTGTCTCNTTGTTTTGTCTCAAGGTCACCAGTGAGCTCTTTTTTTTGGTGTTTCAGTCTGGAAACAACAGAAAAGTCTTAATATTTCATCCTTCTCTGCAAGGATATTCTTCAGATAAACTCTGTCCTTCACNAGATGGAAACAGAATATATAAACAGAAATCATCTTGACTGTGGAACAGGTACTGATTTTTTTTTTTTTTGTTCAAGATTTCACAGTTTAGAATAAACTACACCCACACCAGCCAAAATATTATAAAATTCTTATTACAAAGCTATTTCATTTGATATATTCTTTCCCAGTGCCCATTTTCTCTGCACCTGTATGCATTAAGAGGCTGAACTGCAATCTTGTGGGACTGGAGAAAAACTGATATTTCTTTCCTGAGACAGAACATTCAAGTAACAAATGAAAAAAAACAAGGTACCATTGGACAATGTGTTCTTTAACCATGCAAGAATATTGCAGCTATATTCATTGTTCTAAATTATAAGTTTCCTGTAAAATTTGTATTTCTAACTGAAGCCAAAACAAAAAATAAATTCAACTAATTTAAAGTATTAGCTCTAAGTATTTCAAAATGAAACATTTATTCTTTTAATCTTTCCAATTACATCCCAAAACACTTAATGAATTTTTAAAATACATTTTATTATGGATGATACCATANTAATTAAGGGTATATCACAGGCATTAGAGAATACTGTTTCTTAGGGAGTATGCTCAATTNTGTTCCTGCAATCTTACCATCAGTGGATACTGAAATAATGAACAGTTTATATAAACTAGTGACTGCTTATTTAGTTAATCTCCATAAAAATGTTACATGTTTTCCATGGGATTTGTGTTTATATGAAGATGGGAACCCTGGGTAAAGAACTAGAGACTTAGTCTTAGGGTTTTGTTTTTTTCTGCAGTTTTAATTACTGCTTTTTATTGAATCCTTCAAGCTGTGCCATCCATTGAGCAGGGAGTCCATAGAAATTGAACATGTGCTTAAAAGATTCTGAAAATTTGGCATTTCAAGTTGCTTTTTAAAATAGGTCCTTTCAGAGGTTCTCTACCCCNCATCATAACATGCTGGGAAGTTTGGGCTTGTAATATCAATTTTTTAACATTTTCTTCCCTTTCATTGGAGGGTATCTCTGAAAGCTTCTCTCTTTCTGTCCTAACAAACTTTTATGTTGGTTTATTAATCCCTCATGTACAAATTGTCTTTGTTGATGCCTGAAACTTCCAGTGCACACAGTCTCAGAAACCAGAAACTTTGACAGGGAATNTGATAACAGTAATTAATACCCAAAAGCCAGACTAATTAGCAATAATGATTTCCAGATGAGGATGGAGAATCCACCAGTGCCATCACCTCATGTCCTGCAGTCACAGAAATCTCAGCATTTGTTAACAGCTACAACTCTTTCCTAATGCTGCAAGAGCTGATTACTTTTATCAGCTCTGCCTGAACAGAGGAGTCTGAGGCTCCCAAATTCCTTGATCACCTCATATAAAATGAATTCAAGGATAGCTCTAAAGAAGTATTTAGAGGACACCAACATGTCAAGTATTTCAACAGTTGGTTGGGTTTTTTCTTTTAGAACTTGCACACAAATATTGTGGAGAGAAGTGGCAGTATAAATCCCAGTGCATNATTCTCTAAAACAGCACCAAAGAACAAGATTACACTTTAAGGCAAAATTACATAGTCCAAGCACANGTGGGAGGAGAGAAGAAATAATTTAGTCCCCAACAGCCCTGGGTAGGTGTCCTGGTTTGGAGGACAGGCATCTGCCAAGAAAGGCAGGAGCTTCTCTTTGAAATGGAGAATGTAAACCCCCTCCCTCCAAATTATTATAATTTTGAAATGAAGGAGTTCTCAGGCAAAGATAGGGGAATTAGGAATAACAGTTCTTTACTAGGAAAATTAAAATAGAAATGCAATATTCCAAAGAACAATCCCAACCCCTGCCAGAGTCAGAATCCAAGCTGACACCCGTCAGTCAGTCAGGGTGTTGGCACAGTCCCATTCAATGGTGGCTGCATCCTCCTGCAGTGGCAGATGTGGTTCAGCTGGAGCAGTGCTCCTGGAGAAGGTGCAGTTTCCTCTGAAGCTCCAGGGATGATGTGCAAAGGTCTGGTTTTCCTCTGGAGTCCAGTGGCAAAGGCTGCTCTGCTGTTCCAAATGTCAGTTTTGATCTGGGTAGGAAAGGCTTGGCTCCTCCCCTGGCTGGAGCATCTCCCAGTGGGATGATGGAATTTTATCAGTCATGCACTGGGACTCAATGGCCATGAACAGGAGATATCTCCTGGAGGGAGGATGGGCTGTGGGAAGATAAAGATGATTGCCCAGCTGGTTTAAAGATGGCCCATGAGCAGATAATGTGTGCCAGGAGATCAGGGTCACTGCCCCACCCAGTTTCAGCAGATGGGGACAGAATCCACATTTCTGGCCACATCCTGTATTGCAACCCAAGACAGCAGGTGAATCAGATTTGAGTTTGCAAGACTCAGGGGCAGCAGATGANCCTTGACTGAAAAGTGTACTTGGTCCTTTTTTGTTTACAAGAAGTGTCACCATCCCAGTGACATGAATTGCACAGAGGCCATTCCAGCTGTGGAGTGCTTGAGTGCACTAAGGTTGGTTCCCCACCACAACACACTCCCAGCCCTGGGAGACAAATGGTGGATTTGGATAGAAGGAGCAGGGCAAATATTGTAAAATATTCCTTATCACAATAGGCAGTGGTCAGAATATATTTGCAGACAAACATTTATCAGATTGANGTTAGGTATCATGGTAAGGAGGAATTTTAAGGGCTAGACTCAAAGGAGGATGATGAATTACCTTTATGTGAGCNCTTCTCAAGTGCAGCAGACAGGACAGGGGAAAACACATCTCTGGAGAATTTATAAACATCCATGTGTCTCTTGGGCCAAGGTCACACTCCCACAAAGCAGTGTATTGTCACACTGTAAGGACACACTCTAACCCAAGGAACACCCCACACTCAAGATTTACCTTGCACTGCATTCCTGAGCTCATTTAAAACCCTGGCCCTGAGAATGGACTTGCATCTGAAGGATTTGGGTAAGAAAGGATCTGATGAAGCATGGACAAAGATTCCTATTTAAAATCTGCCTTTATGTCTCCCCTTGATAGAAGCACAGAACTTTTTTACAGAAGATTAAATGGCCCCAGTGAAGGAAACAGGGAATATGCTTGCCAAGACACTCTTCTGTGAAAGGGCATCCCCTGTCAAAGCCACTGCTTGGATTCAGATGGAAAAGTGCCCTCCTGCCTCTGCAGGCCTGCCAGGATGGCTGGCACTGAATTAATCCAAAAGCAGCTGCTCCTCAGTGTCACCTCCTTGGACAGACCTGTGTCCCCTCCCTCCTAGGTGTAACCAAACTCCCAGCATTCACNCAGTGTCTTGAAGATATTAACAATGGCAGCAATTTCCCCTTCCCATTCTCTTGATTAAACAGAAGGAAGGAGGTAGAAAAAAGATGAGAGGCATAAAACTCCAGATGTTGTCGACACCAATATCTGGTTCCACCAGGGAATCTGAACACTGAAGCAATGATGAATTGCAGTGGGGTCCCTATGGCAATCCAGATTGCAATCAGAACACCACTGAGGCAGAAGAAGGGCTAGCATTCATTAATGTGAACAGCAAATGAATTTATGACAATTTCCACTGGTCCTTTCAAAGNANGTGAACACATCTGTAAGAAATTAAGATGACACACCAGTGTAACTCATTCATTAATAAAGTCTGGGATTGCACATTTGTTGCAAAATTTGTTGCATTTGTTACCNGTGGGTTTTAATTCTATAAGTGTACTTTATTAAAACCATAACACAAATCTCTCTAGCAGAAGAGTTCTAGCAGACTATTCTGCATGTGATTTAATTTTTAGTGTAAATTTACTTTGGTGCAGAAACAGAACTTGTTCAGGTTTACAGTAAGTAGATATTTAATCATCACAAAATATGTGGAAGAGAGTTACAGTCACTCAGTTTTCCTTTTGATAATACAGCAATTAAATTTACATTAACAAAAACCTATTAAATGATCTCTCTGTGATCTAAGTGTGGAGGGTGAAATAACAACACCAGAAAAGCAAACCCTACAGGAAGAGCAAACCAAATAACAGCACACCAAGCTGTGATGGGATCAGAGCTGTGTGGCCATGAGTGTGGACTCTCAGCTTGCCCATTTTAAGGACAGACTCTCAGGACACAACTTACTCAATGGTGAGAACAAACAGAGGTTTAGCAGCATTTTAATTTGGGCAATATGAAGTGTTATCTGCTGGCTGTGTATTTATATCTCTGCACAAATGGGCCAAAGGGCTACTGAGACACAAGGTCTGCATTAGGACAGAGGCATTTGCATGTGTGAGATCCACACTGTGATGTGAAGAGCAGCCCATTAAACCTGTCCATGGAAGGTTAAACATAAACAAACACTCACAGGATTGTGGTCTTATTTATTCCATTAGAAATAAACACTTCTAAAGAATAAAGCCTCTGTCATGTGTTTGATTTTTCTTCTATATACTGCAGAAAAGGTTGAATAGAAAAGAAGTTATAAGTGCTTAGCTTACACTCAAGAAAATCCATCCCTATAAAATCAGCATCTCATAAGCTACCAGGGAAAATGAGAAAGTGCAATAATAATTTAAAACAGCAGCATTTCATATTGACTACAAGCCAAACTAACAGCAAAGTTCATCCATAATTTAATGACAAAGTTGCAATATTTTCCACTGTGCTAGATTAGTGTAACCAAGCAGATTTATGCACATTGCTGAGAGCCAACACAAAAACATTTGGAAGATATTCTATGAAAATTAAGAAAACAATCTGAATGCCTCCCTGTGAATCTTTAGTACTAGCTGCAAACACTGTGTTAACATGCTATTTATTTGGCAGTTTTTCTACCAGCTACCAAATATCACCTCAGCTCCCAGCAGAAGGGCTGAAAGGAAGGGTGAAAAAATAAACCTAGTCACTGATTTGCTTTTTAATGCAAGCTCTGACCAGATGTGCTTTGTTCTAGACCAATCCTCATGGCAGCAAAGACAGCAGCCCTGAGCTGAACAGNCCCTTCCTTACTGCAGGAATTGTTCCAGAGGGGTCTCTTCTCTCATCCATCCCACCAGTGGCATGATCTGCTCCACAGTTTGCAGGCACAGAGGTGCTCAGAAGATGAAATGCCACTCCACAGCTGCACAGGATTCAGAGACTCCTGAAAGACCTTCTGGAATCTGTGCCTTGTTTTTTGTCTCTCATGGGTCTCAANAAACCTCATACCCAAATCTCATTTTGGAAGTTGTTGACAAAATTGCCATCTATAATGGGATTTCCAGCTTCAAAAGGAAAGCAAAACAAAACAAACAAACCAAAAACCCAAACTAAAAACCAGCAACCCACAACTTCAGCTCCTTTCTTGCTCATGTGTATTCTTCACACTGCAGTGTCACACCAGTCCTCTCTCCCACCTTTCAGGAATCAAATGCCATTGGCTTTTACAGAGAACACACCTCCAGAAAACACACCAGAAGTATCCAGGATGAAAAATTATGCCAGTGGATGTGCTTGACATTAAAAGGTAGCACCTCCAGAACAGGCAGAAAGAACTCTCTGGATTTTGGCAGCACCTNGATATATCTTTTTAAGCCTATAAAGTATTGTTTAGTGATACTTAAAATTGTGAATCTTTCTAAAATACTTCTGTAGCTGCTTGGATGAACTTCTGTTAATCAATCCTGAAACAGCATTCTGTTTTGACTTAAGAACATGTGGCTTCATTGGCATTTCCAGNTGTTCACACTCCTATTTCCTTATCTGCTCCTCAGCCATCAAGGTTTCTCATGAAGAAGGGTCATCCAAAGCTCTGACCATAAATTAACCAGAATTCTTGTTGTGGACTACTGGTGGCATCTTCCTGAGTAAAAAGGAAGGTCTGGATGTCAGAGAGCTGAGCCAGACATATCCCACACATCTGTAGGAAAGGAATGTACCAAGAGGAGTGAGTTTCCCTCAATTTCAGCCATTAATTCCCATAAGACAGCTATCTGCTTGTGGGATTGTTCTTCCTTCTGGGGAAACAAGAATAATATTTTTAAATGCCAAAGTGCTGTTTTCAAAAATTAATTAAGCTGTGAAACACTATGTGAAACNCACAAAGAGGCAAAAGGGAGAAACCTGAGACACTTTCCTCTGATGGATGGGAAAATAAGAGGGTTGCTGCTGGATGAGACTGAATTCAGACTGACAGCTCATCAGGGATCAGACCCCAGCATTGCTTCCCTTCTCTCAAATGTTCATAAAATGGAAAAGCAGAAAAGATGAATCCCCATCCTCCAGCCACATGATGNACTGCACTCTCTGATCTCACCACTGGTGCTAGGGTAACACCCATAAGCACATTTTTTGATCAGCACAAATGGCAGAACTATTGAGAAAATGTCAGCAACAACAGCCAAAAAACCNTTGCTTATGACAAAGCAAGGTGGCCCTTGAGCTACAGGATTAAANACTAAGGCCTTCAAAATCAACTTTAGGTTGGAAAAAATCACCCAAAACCTCATCAACATTATGAAACACAGTGAGTGGACATAAAAAAACAGCAACTGGAGCACTCCTGGACCAGTCTTGGGTCTCAACTCTCCCAAACCTTTGCCTGTGTCCATGATTAGTGTTTACTGAATTCTTCACCAATAAGAGACTTCAGCACAAGCTGGCTGCACAACCACTGGGATTTTAATGACCAATAAATTATCTGCTGTTTTGGAAAAGCCAGTTATGGTATTTAATTTGACAGCCCCATGCAGGGTGAATTCCATAGACACAAAACAAATGTCAGGCCTTGAGACTAACACACATTTCCCCAGATGCAAAATACACATCAGTTGCTCTCTTAGGAAGATGGAAAAAGCTAATCCCTCTAAATTATGCAAACCCAGCAGTGGGAGAAGCCTTAAAGCCTTTGCTTTTAAGAAGTAAAGCATAAACCACACTACTGCTTTCATACCTGCCTACTTTTTTTTTTTTTTTTTCCTTTCTGTGATATGCAATGCAACTTTTTTGAGATCTGCTCCTGAGTGCCTGCAACTGGCATTTCTTAGAGNGAATTAGGTTCTCATTTCTCCTCAGGACTGCCACCCTGCCCCCCAAANACTTATCTTGCTCCTGTAGAAAGACTTGGACCTGGGAAGATCTTTTCCAATCCAACTTCTATTTAATTTTGCATGAAGGATGACAATGCGGGAACAGCTTTTTCTTTTCCTCATCTGGTATCTCACTCAGGTCTGAGTTGGAACAGAAACAGAGGAGGAACATCCACTGAACTCTAAGTGCTTTCCAGCTCTGCTTCACATCTGTTTCTAATGTATCTTTATATCACTGGATAGTTTAATAAACAAGGAAGCAAGAGCTGCCGGGTGAATTCGGTCCTGCCATCTCAGAACTTGATCCCCGGCTCTGACACGAACCTCTTTGCAGAAGCTGATGTATTTACATGATTCATTCTGCCCATCTGCAAATTGAAATAACAACACTTTCTTCTGCCATAAGCCGAGTGCGGAAGTCGGGAGGAAAAGCTCAGAGTAAAAAGGAAAAGCTCAGAGACAAAAGTTGGTGCTGGTGGAGATCAGCCGGACGGGGCAGCAGCGCTGCGGTCACTGTGCTGTCACTGTGTCGGGGCTGGGAGAGACAGGGTGGCACAGGCACTGCTGAGCAGCACTGAGAAAGGGAAGGAGATGTTAAAATAAACTGCGGGGCAGCCTTGGCCGGGCCCGCTACAAGCGCTTACTCACAATCCAAGCAAGGGAGCAGCAGCTGCTGTGCCACAAAATTAAAGGCTGCAGGGCTGAGTCCCTTCCTGTCGGGCACGGGTTGCGCTCCCAGGACGACACCGAGGGGACCTCGGCCGCCCTCTGTGTCCCTTCCTCCCGCTCCCTCTTTGCTGCTCGGCTCCGCATCCCTCCCGCATCCCTCCCGCGTCGCTCCCGCTCCTCTCCGCATCCCGCCCGCATCCTTCCCGCATCCCGCCCGCATCCTTCCCGCATCCCTCCCGCTCCTCTCCGCATCCTGCCCGCATCCCGCCCGCATCCTGCCCGCTCCTCTCTGCATCCCGCCCGCATCCCTCCCGCTCCTCTCCGCATCCCTCCCGCATCCCTCCCGCTCCTCTCCGCATCCCTCCCGCTCCTCTCCGCATCCCTCCCGCATCCCTCCCGCTCCTCTCCGCATCCCTCCCGCATCTCTCCCCCTCGTTCTCTCGGTCTCTCGCTCCGGGCCGCCCGCAGAGGGCGCGGCAGCTCCGCGGGCGCTGCGGAGCCGCGGCCGGGCGGAGGGGCGGAGGGGCGGGCGGCACCGAGAGGCACCGGGAAGCACCGGGCGGCACCGGGTGGCACCGAGCGGCACCGGGAAGCACCGGGCGGCACCGGGAAGCACCGGGAAGCACCGGGCGGCACCGAGCGGTCCCTCCGCAGTGCGCGGCCGTGCCGCTGTGCCGGCGGGAGCGCCCGCAGCCGCTCCGGGCTGTGCCGTGCCGGGCTGGGCTGTGCCGGGCTG
>OAMK01000082.1:172942-210165 GCA_900205225.1 Saxicola maurus maurus
GTAAGGTCCTGGAGAGGCACTGAGAGCATCTGTGGGGTTACAGACAGGCTGTGTAAGGTTCTGGAGAGGCACTGAGAGCATCTGTGGGGTTACAGACAGCTGGGTAAGGTCCTGGAGAGGCACTGAGAGCACCTGTGGGGTTACAGACAGGCTGTGTAAGGTTCTGGAGAGGCAAGAAAGAAGGGCTGTGCTTCAGGACATGTGGGGAGCTAAAGCTGTCCCTACAGGAGTCATTTGACCTGTTACCATCTCTGAGAGCTGAGGAACATCCCAGTCTCATCCTTAACACCAGGCATCTGTTTTAAGGGTGAAAGACTTGCTGTTCAACACAGCAGTCCCTTCCAAGACTCTCCCAAAGATGAGGTGGGAAACCAGAGCACTGTTTACAAATCTGAATAGTGATAGCACCTCAAAAGAGTTAAATCCAGGGAAAACAAAATGTTCCTGCACTTTCTTGCTGCTCATCAGGTTTCCATGGTTCAAAGTTTTAAAAAACAAACAGGGGGCAATAGCTAATGTGAGTGTCAGCTTTTCACTGTTGTCCTTCCTTGCCTGCTGGAGGAGACCAGCAGAGNGGCTAACCAACTCACCTGTCCCATTTTGCCTTTTCACTTACTGCAGACCTAAAACTTTCCAAATAGAAAAAGCAGAGAAATCCAGCACAGAAAGAGGCACACAGGAGTTCCCCCAGCTCAGATTTACACTAAACTCATTGGGTACAAGCATCCCAACCTGGTTTGTACAGTGATGCTCCTCCATTCACCCTGTTCTCACTGTGCAGAAGCTGCATAAACACTNTTTTAAAACAGCTGAGAAAAGCCAGATGAGGAGCTGTGCCTGAGCCAAGGAGCACTTTGCAGCTGCTTCACTGGGGAAGGGGAGGAAGTGCTCTGTGGGTGGGAAGGGACATTGCTAAGACCTGCTGTAGATAACAGGGCTCTACCTCCTAATTTGGGCTGGAGTCAAGCAGCACTGGGGAGGGGAGAGAGCTCTGAAAGTCATTTTCTTCACAGCCAAGAGGAGCTTGGATGGAGCAGGGAATTAAAGTTGGAGTGAGCTACTTAAACACTGCTGTTTAAATTGTTCTTGCTCTGAATCCTACAGCTTCATTCCTATGGTAACAAAACTGAGGATTTCCTAAATAGCTCCTTTTAAAACTACAGTAGTAGCAATTAATAAAGACTTAAAGGCCTTGTTCTTCCATGTCATCACCAGACACAGTATGTGCCCAGAAACCTAAAGAGGAGCAAAAATGTATGAGCTAGGAGGAGAAAAACTCCTGGATAACAGGATAACACTGCATGGCTGATGCTTTTCCAACTCATAACTCACTTGACTATGAATGCTCAAAANACCTCTGCTTAGGAGCCTTTATATTTTGGCCAAAAAGAGACAATGTCCAGCTGCAGCATGTGCTGCCCAACCTGCCTTTGTGCTGTGTGTGTGCCAGGCTGAGCTCCAGATTTCTGTGTAAGCAGGGGGGATTTGCCCAGCCCCTGGCAGATGCAGTTCTGGGTGGGACATGGGAATGTGTGTGGGTTCAGCAGTGGGGGAGATAATGAAGATCCCCCCCAAAAAAAATGTATCAGCTTCTAAGTAAATCACTGCTTGTGCACTCAGGTATGTGGGGCAGAGGGCTGTTGTCACTTTTTTCATCCAGCAGCAGCTTGGATGCTTCCATTTGGGCAAAAAGGTGACCAGAAAAGAGATTTTAATAATTGTCACAACTGTTCACAACAATTGTTCACAACTGGGAAAGTCCTGAGCAGACATATATTTATATGTGTTGGCTTATGCTATTTTCCCATGTCTAAGCCAGGATGGGGGAACATATCTGGGAGNAACATACCTGGTTTTGAAAGTTCCTACAGAAAAATTCGAGCAGCAGCCAAAACAGAGAGTCCTTCAANAAATCTGTGTTTTGTTTTCATTATTTGGGGATATGTCTGAAACACACTTCCAGGGATCACTTCCCAATTGCAAGGTCTGGGCATGTGGGGAAATAGAACTGCATTCATTGTCACCCCATCCCCCATCCAGAAAACCCTGTGNGTTACTGGGAAAGAAGCCCAAAGTGATTTTTCTACTTCACAAATCCCTGCTCATATATTTTCCCCCACTAGTTGCATTTCAGGGACTTTTGCAGNGGAAACATGAGTTATTAAGGAATGATTAGTTATCAAGCTCACAGCTCTGCTAGTAAGGCAGGGAAAGCTGCCACAAGATCTTCAAAGTCCATGCTATAGCAACTGATGTANGGATTACTGCAATAAGGTACCTCTGAAATCCAGAAATGTGGGTGGAAAGAAACTGGATTTTCTGTTGTTTGTTTTGGTTTTTTGTTTGGTTTTTTTTTGTACTTACACTAGTATAGTAGATCAGTTGGCTTTTTTTCCCTTTGTTCTTAGGAATGGCAATGACAACCAGATGCTTAAGTGATTACTCAGTGCCCATGTTTAACACCTATTATATTATTGTCCTGTACTATTTTGCTGGTAAAANANCCCCCTTTTTACATTCTCTGGTTTTACACTTTTCAACCAGCTCCAGCTCCTCTGAAGGGACTGTGCATNTGTGTGTGTACATCAAAACAGTAACTAGATCACTAACTTTAAGATTATTTCTTCCCCAACAAGAACACAAATGTGTCCCCTTGAAGCAAGTAATANTGCAAGCAGACAGTTGCATTGAATGACCTTCCCCATCTCCTGTTCAGTGGATGATGCTGATGCCTGTTCAGAGGGTGAGCCCCACTTTCATGCACTGGTGAAATAAATTGCATTGTGACNTTAGCACACAGGCACAATCTCTTTAGCCAGCAGCCTTTCTCAGAACTGCATTTGTTAACCTTCTCATGCTGGAACTAAAGAGAAGGAGCACCAGTAACTTGGGCTAAGTACAAACATTTGCCCTGTTTGTACCTGTCACCTCCTCCCTTTCCTCTGCTTGTTTGCTGTCCCTGGTTCACCATACCTTGCCCTGGTGTAGTAAAACCATTCATGCCCTGCTCAACACTTGATCCTCCTCCTGGCTAACCATGAAACAACAAAATGCAGAATTTCTCTAACCCAATGCTCACACTGTTCANTCAAGCATAGCTGCCTCCCCTGTTCCATCTCATTTAACTACATCTGACATCAGCTCTACCTGTGTCCCCTCCCAGCAGCTGGTGGCAGCTGTTAGAGCTGAGACTTGTCCTGCTGTTCTTTTTTTGTTGTTGTTTAGGTTGGGCTAAATGTAGCCTGCTGTTTGATTGCTAAGGAAGGAATGTAGGGTTCAACTCCCTGATATCTGAAGTCCCTTTGCCTTGCATATTTTTTTTTTCCTTGTTTCTTGTCAGCTGTCACCCTCCCCTTTCCCCCTGCCAGTTCCCTAGACCTGTACATGTTCCCTAGAAACTGCATATGGTGAAATGACTTTGTACTTTACAGGAAAACTTTGTACTTACAGTTCCTTGCTCACCTTTCTCACTNTGGGCTTCCTCCCACCTCTGTTCCTCATCCCAGCTCCTCTTTGCCCACACTGTCAGTGCCTTGTGCCTCATCAAATGCTCAGGGCATGAGATCCAGGTGAGCTAACCCTGGCAGCTGTGCTGTGATGCAGCAAAGAACAGGCACCCTCAAGTGGTTCCAACTCCAGGAAACCATTCCTTAGTGTGCACTTGGACTGCTCCAGGCTGTCACTGCATGAAGCCAGTTAAAAAGTTAAAAAGAGAAGCAGTGTATATCTGTACATAGCTGCTCTTGGTCATAGAAGTGGGTGAATTTACTTATTTTGGCTTTGTGGCAGAGCAGGAGAAACAAGTTATGTCTGTATTTCTCAAGCAAACTTTTTTTTTTTTTTTTGCATTTGCTTTTGTGCCACCCTTGAGCCTTTTACATTTGCAGCACCCAAAAATAAATATATTTGGTGTATGAAAAACTAACACTGCCTTAAAGTAGGAGGATCAGTGAAAAGCTTTAGGCTCCAGCTGAGCCCTGGTTGCAGGGCTGTGATTACCTGCTGCTGACTGAAGGTGTTTGAACCCTCTCACCACACACCTGGCAGGAGGGACAAGGAATTGCTNTGAGGTAGCAAACCTCCTCCATTTGCTGCTTCTATTCACAGCCTGTGTTTGCTCAGCCTCTTGTACAGCCCCTTGCAGAGGCAATTACAGCTGTGGGTGAGGGCAGCCTCAGCTTCCCTTCCCTCTGCACAGGCAGCTGAGGGTGCTGATGGAGCACTCCAGGGATGTGGAACTCCCTCCTCCCCAGATCTCAACCTGCTGTTTGAGCCCACATTTCTTTCCATTCCCCTCCAACCAGCCCCTCCTGCTTTCATTAACTCCTGCCTCCTCCTGGAGACAGGAAAACAGCTGAGGGAGGTGCATCTGTATCATAATTCTGAATGGGGAAGGTTCTTTTTCATGGCTGTTTCCCACCAGGTCAGTGTGCAGCTGTTGCAGCTCCTAATGGATGTGCCATGGAGGTGTTGGGAAGTGCCACAGATCATGGCAGTGACACTGGGGATAACTCACATTCTGTGCATCCAGCATGAACAGATGAATGGCAAGAGAAGCATGAAGCCCTGGGGAAGGAAGCAGTAGATANATTAAACATATGTGCAGCTTTAAAATGTCATAGAAATTGGCTGGGGCCTCCAGCTGCCTTTCCAGAAATGTTAGACAGTAGTCTGCTCTGAGGAAAATGAGGGAATCTGTTGAAAACATCCAGCCTGGGTTTGGAAGCAGACAGAGCTGGGTTGTTCTGCAGCACCACGCTGGGGTCAGCAGCACAGGAGCTGCACTGTGACTTTTGTNACACAGACACCATCTCTTTAGCCAGCAGCCCTTCTCACACTGCATTTGTGAACCTTGTCAGGCTGGAGCTGAGGCAGCAGAGGCAGCAGTGTGTTACCCCAGGGCAGCTCTCTGGGATAAGAGGCTGGAGGAGTGTCCAGGGTGGAAGGATGCAGTGGGATCCTTCTGACCNTTCATGGCTCTTCCACTGACATTAATTATTGACAGCAAAACAAAGCACAGAAGCAACATTTCTTTCCATTAAAAACATATTTGGCAATCCTGTCTTTCACTGCTTCCCCAGTAGGGCTTAATTTCATTTTGACCCACAGGACCACAAGCACAAAAGGAGCTTGACTTGACTTCCTTTCTGCCCTTCATGTGGCTGTATTTTCCATCCAAGTCTCTGTCTGACTGCAATATAGTCTATCAGAGATTTGCACAACCCTGCTCTGGAGAGCTGCTTTTGTCAGCACCTCCTCTCTGTGCCTGCCCTGGGAACAAAAACCCCTCTCCCCACACAGGGGAAGCCAGTTAGAGCTGTCACCATGATCTTCTCCAGCATTTGAGCTTTACAAGTGAAAACTTCAAAAGTGTCACTCAAAGCAGCAAAGTGTAAGAAGATCAGAGCGAGCTATTTTATTTTTTCACTGCAGAATAAATGGAAAATTATTGAAGAGTCACCACAGAAGAATGCAGTATTAGACCCATGGGTGGCAGAGAAAACACACAAACAGAAAATCCCCACCAAACCCCAACTCTACAAAGCACTGGACATGGGAGTGTGAGTGCCAAAACAAACACCTTGTTCACCAACCTCAGTGGCACAATCTGCTGCTTGACCCAGCTGGATTCCTNTGGTCCTGTGCACTGGGCTTGCTTCTCCTCCAGGCTGATTTCCAGCATGGAATAATTGAACAGTGATCCACAGTATGTCTTGGTCTGTNAGATCTACTTCCAGGCAAAAGTTTCCAAAAATTTATCTACAATTAAAGAAAATTTGACCTTTATCTATGTGGAACATGGTAGCTCTCAAGATATTACAGTAAACTGTGTCCTTGATGATGAAACACTCATATACTAATCTTCAGTCTCCCATGGCAATCTCAAATAATTACATCTCATGCAAGAATACTCTTTTGTTAGTTATCAGTGCAATTAAACCACTCNAGTTCTCACCTCAGTATCACTTTGGTAATTTCTTGGCAAATTTTGTTTGGAGTTTCTGACCTGGCATGTGGAATAACCAAGCCACTCTCATGAAAACAAACTCCCTCTATTTTAAACATACTCAGTATGACTGTTTTCTTCATTAATTTGAACTATTTGGGACCTAGTATGAAAGAGGCCCNTGAGATTTAGCTGAGTACCAGTGTGGTGGGAATTCACATAGTGTTCACTGCAGACTGGGAGGAGTTTGGGAGCCTGCACTGTAAGAAATGCTCCTGTAGTTTGGACAGGTCTTATGTAAAGTTCTGCAGACTTCTAGGACTCCACAGGAAAGACCACACTCTATTTCTACTCCTTCCTGCTTGAAAAGGCAGATAGATTGCATTCTCAATTAAGAAAGGAGCTTTCTTAGTTCCTACTCTGTTNTCCTGGTCTCCCTCTTCAGCATAAAGCACCAAAATATATAGGATTTTTAAAATTTTGTTTTCCTGAAGAGGCCTCATTAAAGTTGCCTTTTTCCTAAGCAGCTCTAGCAGCTATGATGTGTATTTATCTTTAAAATCACATGCAGCTTCTAATGTTCATGGTACAATCAACATCAGCTCTGGAGCAGGATGGTTTGGCACACTGGTAAAGGTGAGGTGAGACACAGACCAAGGAACCTGCAGAAGAACCTTTCAGCAATTTAAATTCTAACATTTTACAGGTATGAAAAGTATCATGATTTGCCTGCAGGTCTTCACAGCCAGCTGGACAAAGTTTCAGTGTTAATAAGATTAACTCCATGCTCAATATCAGATATCTCACCTCACATTAGTTCTGTGCCTAAAAGACTTTTTATTCACCTAGAATAATTTTGCATGGCTCATTTCATCAATTGCTAAATATTTAATAAATGGTGCCTTCTAGTAAGNTGGGAAAATGTTAATATCACCCAGTCTGAGGGGTTTGTTTGCACATCAGAACACTGAAAGATTAATTTCTGTTCCCAGTGCCACAGCACAGACAGGGACTGGCTGCAAAGAGAAGTGAGGGACTCCACAGAAGAGAATGACCTTCAGAGCTGAGTTAAANCAGCACATTGCCACCTCAGATCCTACAGTTTCTGCACAGGGGGTGGCTGGCAGGCATGTTCAAAAAGGGAAATACAATAAAATACAATGACCACCAGCAAGGGGTTGGAACAGGAAACATGCTCGTGACAAAAGCACCTTGAAGCTTAGTTGTACACTGTTATTTTTCATTCATTCCCATTAATACTGTCACTCTTGGTGAAGGTTAAAATGTTTTTGCTGTGGATAACCTGGCAGAGGACTGAAAAAAGGCTTTAGTTTCAAGCATGAGCAATCTGACATCATGTGTTAGAAGTATTTGGTCATCATGCAATTCCAAGACTTCTCTGCTCACTTCAGCAGGTGACTCTTAACAAGTCAGCCCTGTGGCATTCTAAATGTATATTCAGAACTCTTTAAACCTGCTGATTGCAAAAGTGCTCTCAGATCTCAGGCTGTTCTCAGGAAAATGTTTGCAGGCCAGCCACGAGCAGAGGATGCTCAGGGTGACTCCCAGAGCACTGAACCAGAGAAACCAGTTCTGCACTGGGTCACTCTGTAGGGCCAGTCCAGCTGCACCTCTACACTTTCTGAAGAGTCTTAAGGATGCTTTCAATGATCCTGCTCTTGTATGTGGAGAACAAAATGAATGTGGTGGGTTTGGTTTGGGTTTTTTCCCACATGGAAAACTTACCTTCCTGAAGCCTGGAGCACACAGTGGCATCCTCTGGTTCCCAGCAGGAGTTTCTGAGGAGCAAGGAGTGTCCCAGTGGAATGCACAAAAAAGCCTAGAAAAGTGCAAGGGTGCATGGAGGTGCTGGGTTATGTTGGAGTGGGGACTGTCCCTTGTGTAATTCCACCTTCAGTTTATCCCTGTGCCTCTCAGCACAATGTCACAGCCAGTGCTTCTGAAAAAATAAAAACTGCACCATGAAAACAAGTGCTGTTCACTACCCTGTGTCTCCAGAAGCTAAATAAACCACAGCAGCTCTCTCATCCCATGCATTTGAAAGAAAACCTAAATATTGTCACACAGGGGATGCCCTTGGCACCACAGCTCAGTGTCAGACCAGCCCAGTCTGCACTGTCTGTTCTGTTGTACCCTGCAGCCAGTGAGTGTTCAATTCCAGGTGCCTCAGGNGTTTACACCTGAGGATTTTATTCCTCATTAAATAATTTCCCCATTTTGTTTTATGTCCTTCATTGCAAGGGGTCAGAGAAGATGACTGCAATAACCCTTCCTGACTTGAAAAAGATGATCTTGTTGACCATGAGTATATTAAATTAAGAATCTTTCCCTAGTGCTTAGTGGATTTTTATTTCCTCTTGAGCTAAAACACTGCTATAGTTATGATCCTCTCCCCCTCTTTTTTCTTAGTAGTATTGGTATTCTATATATCTGTTTATTCCTACACACTAAGCACATGGAGCCCTCTCTTCATCTGATGAGGCAGATGATCTTCATAACCCTGTTATGAAATAGTTTTTAAGATTTAATATTAAGTATCTAAAGAAAAAAATTATATAACTTTCTGTATTTGTTTTATTTAACATTTAACTTTATGGCACTAGGTTGAAAGCATTCACTGAGTCAGTGTTTGGACTGTGCTGCAGAGATGTTAATGAGAACATCCAAATTTTCTGCTTTTGAACTCATTAAAATGAGCAACACAATTTGTGCAGCAGTGGCTTTTTTGCCAGAACAGGGATTAACAGGAGCACATAGAAGAGCAGAATACAGATGCAATTTTTTTTTTTTTTTTTAACATGGAGATCAGAATAAAAATGCAGAGGTTTCCAGTGAGCCATGCTAAGATGAATATTTTTACCTCTGAACAAGGTGCAGGATTTGAAAACACACTGGCCAATAAAGAGGAGGAAATGTATCAAAGAGGAAATGCAGAAGCAGATTTAGAAAGACAAACCTCAAAAAAAAAAAAGCAAAGTCATAGAAGGTGAGCTTTGGTTATGACTCTTCAAAACTACATGAAAGTTTCAAGGGATTATTTGCAAAGCTAATAAAGAACATTAGTTATGGAAAATTGAAGATTAATTCAAGGCTCCACAAAGTGCTAGACTAAATAACCTTGTGCTGTGTCCAGAACAAATGCTGTGGCCCTCAGAGACAGAGGGAGGCTGATTTATGGAAATAAATGGGAAAGNCTGTGTTTGTTTCTGAGGGCTTTGGATCAGTCATGCCATGGACTGTGCCCACTCTGCCTCCTCCCAGGGAGGAAGGAGGATGTCTGGGGTGGCCTCACACCCACNACCAGACTCCCAGAAAGTAACAGAATGAACTGAAAGACAAAACAGAGTTTAAGAGCAAGANCTGTAAGGGCAAAACCACAGACCCAGGGAGAAGCACACAGTAGAGTGCTGTTTGCTCAGTCACTGCTTAATTTTTATTCAAAATTTGGAGCACTTCCTACAAATTCTCTGAAAACACATCCTCTGAAAAAGNTACAGTTCACACATTTTTTCCACCCCTGCACTAATATACCCTTGCATAGCATGGATTTCACACACTGAATAAAACCACAGAGGAACTGATACCAAGGTGATCTAAGCCAGACCATTCCAGCTCAATCTAGACCCTGACTCCTTGGACCAAGGATGATTCAGACTGCCCCTATCAGCATGTTTTATTTTTCAGTCACATAAATACAGGCTTACCCCAACCTTCTCTCTTCATCTGCTAGATGCAAGCTCTTGNTAGAAGGCTTCTTATCACAGGACAGCAGGAAAATGCCCACAGCCAGGAGATTTTCTGTTCAATAGCAATGTGGTACTTCTACATCAGCCTGGCTTGGACTGCTCAGAGGAGTAAAAAGAAAAAAAAAAAAGAGTTTCTAAGAGCTTTGGCAATTAAANTAATGAGGAGACAGTGGTAATGACTAGCACAGGACTTGTCAGGATCATAGATATAATAACAGGAGCTATTTAGCTGAATAGAAGCTCCAAGCTGTTTGTCACATGCTGGAGATAGAAGTTAAATTTCTATTAAAGAGTTTATCCTTATGGAAGACATTCCAGGCCTAGATACAGGACACTCTCTTTTCAAGAAAGCTGTGTAGGGAAAAAATTGGGCACAGACTCTCTGAAGACAAAAGCTGCAAGAAGTGAAGAGCAAACAGCAATGTAGGATTAAGTTTGNCTTTCCATTAACCTGAAATAGAATTGTCTTGGGAAGCAGCTCTGGAAGCTAAAAAAAATGTACATCACTGTGAAACTTTCCTCCACATTTGGGCTTTGGTGGAGCTTTTTACACTCTGGATCTTTTCTCCATCCAGTGCAACTAGAAGTAGCATAAGGGTGTAATTTATTTTTCTATTATATTTCTATTTATCTACTGTCCTACACAGAAGCCATTCCAGAAGAGTTATTTTTTCATTGAAGATTAGTTGCTTGTGGCTTCTTGATTTTTCTTTGGAATTTTTTTTTCTTTTATTTTCTTTGGTGGTTTTTTTTTGTTTTTTTTTTTTTGTTTTTTTTTTCTTTTTTTCTTTTCAGTGCCAGGCTGGAATACCATATTCAAGTAAGGACAGTGAGCAGCTTGGGAAGCAATTATAATATCCTGAGTATAAACCATGNAGCAGGAGCCCCAGAAACCACTGCCAGTGCATCACTTCTAGATGTTTTTCTTAGCTAAATGCTTTTAGGGCTCTTAAAACAATTAGTGACCCAAATGCCTGTCAAGGTTTAGCACTTTGTTTATGGCCAGGCTCCAGTTTGGGCTGCCCCAAGCCATGCTCACAGGGCACCCTGCACTGGCATTTACATCAGCCCAGCAGGACACTGCTGTTTGGCTTTGGTGGAACTTTATAGCCTGTTTTATTGCAGCCAGGCCAGCAGTGTGATGAATCTTTTAAATAAATCTCCTCTGATGGATTTGCTGGTGCCTTGCTTAGATTAGGGGTGAAAAGTATGAGCTTGAAAGCTCATGACACATTTACCACCAACACAGCCCCATTTGCCACCATTAGTGCAGTTTTAACTAGGAAATTGATGTTAAAAATGCATTTACTCTGTGGGGATACAGCAGAGAGGGGTGTTGTGTGCATGCAGTGAGTGACACAACACTGACATGAGTATTTGGTGTTGCCCAAAGTCAGAGCCCCAAACACAGCTTGGTAATTTTCTCCTCTGTTGTGTTTTCCCCACAATGCAACAAGTGAATAAATGAGTGCTCTGGAGTTTGTCTGCTGCTGAAACAAGCTCTGGGGGAAATAATCCATTTAAGGGCAACTTCAATTTCATCTTCACTCAAAAAGTGAGTTTAATGCAATTTTCCTTTATAAACTAACTTCCTCTGCCCTTCCCTCCAGTTCCCTCCACTTTCTGCTTCAGTGCTGCAATACTGAAGCAAACTGTTTGAATGGCAAATTTTTCACCTTGTCCAAAATTGCCATGATGAAAAATTTGTTATCCCAGTGAGAATAAGAATTTCAATTTTGCAGAATCCTAAAACCCTAAAACATTTGGACTCTTGTTTGTGTATTACTAAGAGAAAAGCAGGAATTAAAAAAAAAAAAAAGGGCCTGGGTTGGTATGTAGTTCTTGATTTTATATGTCATGATATTCNCATTAAACTGTACCTTGTTTGCTTAAGCCCTAATTCTGTGGAACTGAAAACTTTTAAAACCTATTTATAGGGAGCATCAGCAGCCTCTGTGAGTGTTAAGTTAATCATTCTGTTGCCTGCTGCATCTGCTGGGTGGAACAAAACACCCCTTCAGCATTTGTCCCTGTGCACAGGAGTTTCAGGGTCTGAAATTCCCTGGGTTTTCTGTGCAGCATCACAAAGGAGGTTTTTTGATGGATTGCCATGCCTCCCCTCAGTATCTCTTTATTCCCTTTGCTGAAGGCACATCCTTCCACAGCCTTTGTGCCAGACTCCTCCTGATCAAACCTTTGCTTTGNAAAATCTGCACTGATTCATTTCCCCTGGGCCTTGCAGGGGCATGGAATTAGCACTTATATTAATCTGAGGCATATTAATTTCAAACCTGTTGCAAGTGATAGAAGTCTGATCTTCAGCAAATATACAGGAGATGTCTACAAATTTAGAATGTCACATTATTTTTCTCTTTCCTTATGGAAGCTTTTTTCCCTTGACATATTTCCATATTTTTGGATATGAAAAAGATACAGGTGGTTTGGAGAAGAGCTTGAGCCTTTTTGAGCAGCAGGCTTAAAGTCTGTTTATAAAGGACAAAAGTTAACTGCTTTATTAGTTTGATGCAGAGTATTTAGTAATTTTCATCCTCCCTGCAATTTTGAATCTCCTAGGGAATCATAATCTGATTTGTGGTGTCACTCAGACCAATTTGCCTGAATTTTCCAAGCTACTCCCAGTGAATTTTAAGTGCCAAAGAGAAGTTTTAAAATGGATACAAGTGCAAGGATTGTGTTCATGTGCACAGTGCAAATGAATGACAGATCTGAAGTCCATGTGTGCCTACCCCTACAGTTAATTGGCAGCCAGAGAAAATGCATTCATTTCAATATTTAACCTTGAAGTCAGGCTGGTGGAAAGGTCTGAAGTAACATTNCCATGTTCTCCAGTAATTGTGTCTCAAGATGAATCATAGTGAGCTGTTGTTGACAGCAAGAGACTTTGGTCCTAATTTTCCAGCATCTCTTCTTAATTCTGCTGGTATTTATTATATTAACTTCAAAAATCTTTGATCAATTTGGAGTTATTTACCATCTCATGCTGAGACACAAGGAGAAGTTTTATTAATTTCAGAGAAATGCTTAAAGTCATTGTCTTGGGCAGCTCTACAGGTGCAAAGTGTGGGTGACAGAGAAAATCTCCTGGGAATAAAGTAAAAAATGGGGAAGGTGGAAAGGAATTCCTGCACTCCTATTTCAGCTATCAAGAATCTTCTATTTGTGTGTGAGGTTTTAGAACACACCTGCATGACATCTGCAAACTTCTCTGCATAATCACAGTGGCTAAATAAACATCTCCATGGGCTTTAAAACAAAGCTGAGATTCTCACAGTGTCTGCTGCCACCAGTCAGGGCTGCAGAAAAGGCAGAAAATCTCAAAAAACCATTGCAGTTAGGTCATGAGAATGACAATACTTTTGTGGCTATAAAAGATTGCATCTCACTCTCAGCCATCCAGATGATTTTGTATGCACTCAGCTCCACAAATCACAAAGCTTCTTGAATTAACCTATTTCAAAGGTCTCCATCAAAGCAAACCAGCCAAGTGGCACTTGGAGTCTCAGCACAGGTATTAAAACAAACAAACAAACAAAATTGGCACTGAAATTATTGTTTTTTCTGATATAGGACTCCTTCCACCACAATCACAGCANTATGGGTTAGCTCTTCCTGAGGCTAAACTCATAAATTGTCTCTTAAAGTCTGTAATCTGGAAACCTCTGCAGCAGGTTGAGCACACTGCCAGTGAAGNGGAGAGCAAAATCTGGGCAGCTGCATTTTGTTTTACTGTGATTCTTAAATTAGTGGCTTATGTTTCATTCTGCCTCTGCCTGGCTGCTTTCTTTTGCAAGGGCACTTTATCTGGCAGGCACAGCTCTGNGCTGGCTGGGCCATCCATGAGGTGCTCTTTTCCTTTGGAAGCAAGGGTATTCAGCCCTTCTAAGAAACACAAAACATTATTTTTCAGATAATATTTCTAGCTGGAGCTATTCAAACTGTTGCAGGTTTGTGTTTTGGGTTTTTTTGTTTGTTCGTTTTTGGTTTGTGGTTTTGGTTTTTTTTTTGTTCATTGTAGAAGTTTTTTGGATTTTATTTCTTTTTTTTAACCACCCAGATTCCTAGGTGTAAAAAAAACCTTATCTGTCTGTAGCCAGGCAGCAGAAAGATTTGTCTCACTGCAAACAAATTCTCCAGCTACACCACTGTGCTTTAAAACATCTTTATCAAAACCCCTGCAGGACCACAAACCAGTGTTCTTAAAGGAGCTCTACCAGCCTGAGCACTCAGGATTGATAATTTCAAGTCCCTCAGTTAAAAGGGACATAAAGTCAGTGAGGAAGAAGGTGTGCAGCCACTTGTGCCCCAGCCCAGGGTGTTTTTCTCTGAGGAGCTGAGCTGTAACCATCCTGAGGGACACAGGACATGATCCAGGCTCAGTGCAATTATCCACTTGCCAAGTTTCCTGATGCTTTTTGTAGAACAATCTTAGTTTTAGTGCAAGAAGTCCCATGTCTCCCAATGGGAAACTGGGAAATGGAAATCTGAGGGTTCTCCCACTCCTTGTGTGGTCCTGGCAAGTCACAATCCTTCTCTACCTCAGTTTATCCCTGTCCCTGGAGAGCACAGTACCTTTTAATTTCCNGCTTCTTCTTCTTTGTGGCAGGACCCAGCAAGCCCCAGCAGAGATGAGAGGATTTTTGCTAGAAGGCAAANAGAGATGTGCAGAAATCAGCTGATGTTTGTACAGCAGTGAGTGCCTTGTTTGCAGTGCACCATATGATGCAAAGTTTTACAGAGTCTGGCATAATCCTACAAGCAGATGCCTGAAGAAGCAACTGCTCATCTGAGGTTTTCACTGGAGGAACCTCCCATTTCCTTTGTGCCACAACCTCCTCCTTCTCAAACATATGGAAGTTAAGTGTAGTTATGACTCAGGGGAAGTGTTTCTCCTTAAATTCATAGAGCTTTCCCTGACTGCTCTATCTGTGAGGAGTTTCCTTTGTCACATTTCTTAGAAACCACTTGCAGAGTTTTCTGTATTTTATATGTAGCAGAAAGCATTTGCTTGTACTAATGGCACAATTTTTGGGGACAGGTTTGCTGATCCTCAGGCTTCAAATAAAATCTTCAACAGCCCAGCAGAACAGTTTTGTTCTCCCACTTTTCTGTCTGCANGAAACACTGTGGAAGATGCAGGGCACTCCTCATGGGGGGCAAACTTCTTTCTTTATTTGGGAAAATCTACTCAAAGTAAATGATGTAGTGCCTACCTGAATTAGTTTGGGGTACCTGTGTTTTATGATGCACATTGAGGACTAGATGTCTTTGAAAACCTTTGAAAACTTGAATTCAAATTCTGTATCTGTCAGAGATTTCTTGTACAACCTTAGGTCAGTCACTTCAATTCTAGTGTAATTATTAAACTAGAAGTTTACTTCAAAAAAGCCTGGGGGCAATAAACACATTTAGACTTTAAATAGTTGAATACCACATCAGTGGGAGGCTCCACACATAAGCATGTCAGTTTGTGTTGTAATTGTGTAGAAATGGTTGGGAATAGATGAGATCTCTTTTGTGGCAATCTCCTTGGCCTCCACATTTCAATTTCTCTCCATCTATTTTAATGTCAAAATAAACTTCTTGTAAAAGAAAGAGACCATAAAGATCAAGTCTGAGTAAAACATCTGGGGGTGAATGTGTGAAATGCCCATTTCCCAGGGGAGAAAAAGCCATAAATCAGAATTNTTTAGGCTTCACTTGTACCTTCCCCATTTTGTCCTTCCATCTCCAGCAGTATCTTCAAAGTCCATCCCCAGCTCCCCAGACTTTGGTACCTGGTCCAGGAATGCACCAGGACCCTTCTGAACACCAAAAAGCACATTGTCTTCCAAGAGAAGTGGAAGAAAATTCTGCTCTTTATGTGGCTAGGGGCAGGCTCATANTCTTGCTTTAAAAAGACTGGAGGTTATAAAATGTTTCTTAATGGAATGCAGGAGACTCAGCAAGTTGGTTCAAAGAAAATGTTTTTCCTCTCAGTCCATTTTAAACCCTCTCCCTATGTTTTTCCCATTGGCACTGAAGCATTCATCTGAAATAGCTCTCTCTTGTAGAAACTTCTGTCCCAGAGAGCATCTTCATGCAATATCCCAGTGGTGCTTATTAGCCCTCAGATGTGTACCTGAGACCCTTTTTCTGTGGAAACCAGGAGGGCTGGGACACTAAAGCTGCCTGCAAGCATCACAGTGCAGAGAGAGTCAAGGATGCAGAGAGAAATAAGGATGCAGAGAGAANTAAGGATGCAGAGAGAANTAAGGATGCAGAGAGAANNAAGGATGCAGAGNGAANNAAGGATGCTTCCTCTCAAGAACCAAGACTATAGACACACACTTAGTCAGAAGTCAGTCCAAAGCATNCTACTTTTCCTCTAAGTGTGAAAATTTACTATTAACACATGCAGACACTCTGCTTCACACAGTTTAGTTAGGACAGCTTAAACCAGATGAGAATTTTAAACATGCTGCCCATGCCAAAGGACCTTCCTGCAAGTATTTCTGCCTGCATGCAAAGGGACTTTGCAGCTACAGGTGTGTCAGAGGAGGTGTGCAGAATTTGTTCTGCTAATGGGCAAAGNTGAGCAAGCAGAGCCTTAGAAGTGCTTTAAACCTAATTCATCTTCAGCACATTGCAGTGACAGGCAGCTCTGAGGTGAGCACATCCTGCAAGGACTGTCCATCCTGCAAAGAGCATTCCCAGAGCANAGGGAAATTGCTCTGAAATAAGGAGAGATAGTGTTAATTAGAAGCATAATGACTATTCTAGAACACTCTGCATAGCTCTCCTGATTTCAAGCCTAGTATTTTATGATTTAGTTCAATTCCTTTTCAGGTATTTATCCTACTCAAAAATGCAGCTCCAAGAGCTCAAACTGTCTATTTTTCATTTCCCACCTCAGGGATTCAGAAATAAAACACAGGTTTACAGTATTGCTTGTGTGGTATCAAATGGCTTTTGGAACTGTCTAATTGAAGTTTCACATCCTGGTTTATAAGCCACCATGATCACATTCCCTGTCTGAAGGGGTTTCAGTGCCCTTACACAACTTTTCTTACAGGTTCTGCAACAAGATTTGCAGAGTCAAGATAAGTAAGGAGGCAAAGTTTTTGGTAGTTGGGGTTCAGAAGTATAGAATTACACACTTAATTACTGCTTCAGGTAATGTCACCAAGATTTTAGTGGCTGACACTGAAATGTGCAGAGCCTGCACTCAGGAAAAGGGGCAGCTCCTTCCCTGGAGCTGTGGGAGATGGTTCTGTGTCAGGAACAAGAGGAACATTGATCCTTCAGACCTCTCACACCAACCTGCATCTTGTGCTGTCCCTCAGCTCTTCATGCTCTGCCATGGATATTGAATTTACATGTGGCACACCAAGTGTCTCACTGGGACAGGCTTTGTGCCTTCAGGGAATTCATTTGCTGCTCAACTCCACAGGTTGTCCCTNTTTCCTATTGTTTATGTGCAGGGATCAGAATCCAGTCCCAAATATCAGGCAGTTCTAGATCACACAGTGCATACAAGGAAAGCAGGATTATCAGATCCTGAAAAAACCTGGGCTTGTTGTGTATCCCATAGAAACAGCATAACATTTTTCTTGGAGAAAGGCCACTCATGAATGAGTCAAGCCAAAAGTCTTGGAAAACAGGAAAGAAATCACTGACTGCTTCAGGCCCAAATGCTAAACCTTCAGTGCAGAGCATTTTCTACCTAGAAAGGTTTCTCATTGACTGCAGCCACCTTTCTTTTCATGGTACCAAGCCATTCACATCCTTTTAAAACACAGTTTTTCCTAAGACCTGCATGTTTTTAAGGTCAGACAAGCCAAGGCAAATCTCTGGTAAGGACAACCAAGAAAGTGCTGCATCTCTGATGTGCCTGGGGAAGCACAGGCCAAAAATCTCATTCTCATTGTGGCTCCTAGGAAGAAGCTGATTATTTAAATGTGTTTTGCAACACAGCTCATGATTTCCTGGACAAGTGTTTTCTCAAAGCAAGGAGCCCTAAGGGAGAAACATTCTCACAAAGCACTTGGGGTGTGCAGGTGATCCACAGCATGTGGATCTCCAGTACAGGAAATAAAGTAACCTCTTTTCCATCAGCTAAACCAAAGTTTAAAAAAATAATCAAGGAAATTAGGGGGAAAAAAAAGCTGCTAAAGGCCCACGTGTTCATAAACCCACACCATAATGAATTAGGAAAATTTAGATAATCCCAAGGGTTTTTTGACTAGCATATACAGAGATCAGCTTTTGTTTGCTATAACCCAGGTTGTGTGTTGAAGCTNAGCACGAATCTCTGAATTTTAAAAAAGCACTTTATTATCTACAAGTATTTTATGTTCACCTATATTTTGATCTCCAGGACAAGCATATCTTCTAAAACTTANTGCAAATGCAAAAACCAAACTTCAACCCCTGTAACACCACTCACTCCTGCTCCACAACACAAAAACCCACCCCAGTGCCCTCCAAGAAATCAAAAACACTGTCCTAATAAAAGGAAAAACACAGGAGCAGCTAGAGAACCTGAACTTGCTTAGTCTTGTTCTTGAGGAGAGACCACTAATTAAAAACAAAATTGGTGGTGTTTTATATCTTACCAGATAGGATGAACACAGGACTGCTCACAGAAATGGGCTGGGAGCCTCACTGGCCACANCTGAGGGTTTATTGGAGTCACACTCCTACAGGACAAAATGGGACAAGTAATCAGTGTCAGTATTTGAAAGGGATAGGTGTGAATTAAAGCCTGAGAGTTAAATTAAATTAAAGCCAGACAAAGCATCTAATCCCAGGGCTTGGATAACACAGCTGTGTGCAAGGCATTAGCAAGGAGCTGCAGCTCCATGCCTGGGGTACACAATGATCTGATTCCTCCTCTAAAACTCATTATTAGCAGCAGCATCTTGGTTCCTCAAGTGGGCATTCACAGCTCTGCCCTCTCCCATTTCAAGCTCCTTGACCCAGGATAAAAATCCCTAGTGAGACCAACAGCAGGACAAAAGTCCTGTTATTTTCAGCACACCCTGTTTCCAGCTCCACAAGTTAACCATAAACTGATTTTCTTACTTAAATAAGCCATGGCTCATTTTTGCCTCTGTTTAAAATTTCATGCAGGATGAAATGTTAAAGCTGACAAGCTTGAAATGAAATATCAGAACATTCCTTGACCTTGTCATCACCATTTGCTTTTTGCTCTTCTGTGCAATGAAAATATTTTATTTTAAAAAAACAGCATATTCCCATGAAACTTGTTGATTTTCATGAATTGGCATTTTCCAGAAAAGGGGAAAAAAAAAAAAAAGTTAGCTGGAAATTTGTCAAGTAGCTCTCTACACAAGAAATGCAATGTCAGTCCAGCCAGTCCAGTTTGAATTCNCCAAGAGTTTCTGATTTGCCAGAAGACAGAGCCTTCCCTGGATTCCCTCCTGCTGGATTTATAATGGGAAATGGCTCTCACTGCTTTCTGGGTTGCTTTGCAGTGTGATAAACCCACAGGTGTGTCACATCAGTGATGTAAGCAGTGGGAAATCCCTCTTTGGTATCCAGACACAAAATCAGTGTTTGCTGCAGGAACACTCNCAAACTGGTTTCTGTGCAGGACTTACCTTGTTTGTGGCTCCNATCTTTCTGTCCCACTCCCAAGAGCATCCTTGCCAAGCTCAGACTGCCCCTGCACCTGTTCTGTTAGAAATAGAAATAATTTTGATATGTGCAGCAGCCTGTTTCCAGCTATTGAAATTGAGAATAAGACACCTGCAGGGTACTAACCCCTACACCCAAGAAAATCAGCAAGCCCTGAAAGTTACTGTGGTGCTGAAATANAGTTTTTAAAGCCATGGTTTAATTATTCACTCTTGATGAGGAAAGTTGTTTGTCTAANCATAAATTTTCAATATTACAAGCCATGAGGTATAAATAAAAGCTTTCTTTTCATGATTTACAGCTACATTTGATACTGGCCTTGCTAATGATGTGATGNTTATGTCTGTGTGACTTACAAGTTATCCAGCAAAAGGACAATATTTCATTTCTTAATAGCTGAAGGGGAGTTTATTGGGAGAGTTTATCAAACTGTGCACTTCATCAGAGTNAAAAGGAATCCTTTCTTTATAACACTACACAAGTTATACCAGGACATGGGCACTGTCAGCCTATTCTGCAGTATTCCCAGGGGGCTGCAGATTTTAGAAGTATAAATATATATATAGTATATATATATATACTATATATATATATACTATATATATATATATATACTATATATATATATACTATATATATATATACTATATATATATCTGGCCAGTATTCAGCTTCAGCTTTTCATAAATCTTGATGGTTTCATTCCTGTTTTCCCTTTGTGCAGATGGGAATGGTGGAGCATTTCCAAGATGGAGATGAAGTAGTCTTCCCATCACTATGGCTTTTTTTTTTTTTTTTTTAAATAAGATTTGGTGTCTCAGTGCCCAGCCTTGTACAAAGGGTCAGCAAATGCCCNCTGCAGTGTTTTTGTCCTGCATCATTACACCAGGAATCATGCTGAACTGAACACTGCTCCACTCTATGCAAGCATATTTCACCTTTTGAAATGCTGAGGAAGGAGATGGCTTATAAATCTCAGGTTGTTCCTTCAAAACAAAAGAAATAAAAAGTTTTTTTTATTTTAAAACTGTTCTCTTGTGTAAGAGCTTTTGCTGTTAGAATGGTATCTCAAACTTTCACACAACCTGGTTAGGAAGGAACACAAAAAATCTGTTTTGATTGTATTTCTCGAAGGTTTCAGAACAGCCTAAAATAGTTTGGAAGTCTTGCAGGAATAAATTTTATAATGGGATTTGTGGTATTCTTTGCTTCTGCTTAAACTGGAGTGTAGAGGAAAAAAAAANCCACAACAATGTTTAAGAAGAGTTTGCTAAGTCTAACATAAGTCTGATTTGAGATGGGAATATAGTTTTGTTTCATCTGTACTGTCATGGTATATATTAGTGAGAAAGTATCTTAAATGTGCTTTGTGTTTACTCTNCTAACCTCACATTAACTTACTGTAGTTCACTATTTTTTACACTGTAATTCTGTCTCTGGGAAATTGGGAGGCTCAGATTTAATTACACAAGAAGCACAAGTCTAAGGGGAAAGCAGTAAGGGGAGGAAACTTCTGGAAAAGTGTGAACTGTCACNAAAAAAAATTGTGGAAGTAGAAAATACCTGAAACCAAATGTTCCCATTCACTGTTGTCTTTGTGATCCTGGTTTCCTAAGGAAACTTCATTTTTTTCTCCCCATCATTCCATCTTGCTCTATTTAGCCATCTGTCTCTTATTTTAATTATCTGCTGACCAAACTCCATCNAAATTTGACAGACAGACACAGTTACCTGATGCATATCATGTCCTGATAGTGCATGTAAAGCCCTGGTTGTAGAAATGATTCATTGTAAGCTCTCCTCTTCAGACATCTGAGCTTAATCTTGGGAGTCACATCTGAAAAATAAAAC
Organism: Saxicola maurus maurus; assembly: GCA_900205225.1. Lineage (NCBI taxonomy): Eukaryota > Metazoa > Chordata > Aves > Passeriformes > Muscicapidae > Saxicola > Saxicola maurus. The sequence goes on from OAMK01000082.1 coordinate 194,168, forward strand.
AAACCAAACCTGGACTCTGTCAGTCTTGCTGCTCCCAGACTGAATTTCTTCCACAGTTGTAGCACTGGCCAGGTTGTGTTAGGTGCTGTGCAAACACAAGAGCAAAGATTATCATGGGTGGTCTCACAGGGCAGAATAATTCCTAAAAAATAGCTCTGGGATAAAATACATCCAGACATGCAAACTGGTATTGCTGTGCATTCCCACATTGATTCATATTTGTAATGCAAGAAGTGACCAAGAATTTCAGGTGCAGCTGTTCATCACTTGTCATATTCCCAAAAGTGAACCAAAGAGAGAANGGGAGGAATCCATCTGAAATGACTCTCAAGTGCTGAATTCAGCTGCAGCTCCAGCCCCAAATGTCTCTGCCAGGGCAGATGCCTCTGTTGCAGAACTGAAGTTAATTATTCATGGCCTGTGAGCTGCAGTGAAAACAGACCTGGAGATGCAAGGGTCATTTNATGCATGCAAGTCAAATTCTCCAGCACTGAGTTCTCCAGAAAATCTGGGCCTGTGTTGTGGGTGCAGGTGGCAGGAGGTTTTGGAAGGAAAGGATGTGGNTGATTTGCTTTCTGTGGCACTTCTAGTGCAGTGTGCAGCTTTATGCTGTCTGTTTACTCCATCTTTCACTTTACTNCAGCTGTTCTTTCTGGAAATGAGCACTTACAGGCCATGGTGACAGATGCTATACAGACAGTGTGTTTCACTGGTTCTAAAAATGCTCAAAGTGCTAACAACCTANAATGCTGAAGTTCTGTGCACCCTCTAAGATGAATGCCAAGCTCCTGAGGAAACACTAGAGTCCTTTCTGCAGCAGAAATGGAATATTTAGTTCATTTCCAGTCAGACTTTGTCACCTGGGTGGCANTGAATCAATGGGGGGAGAGCTGTTTCATGTGTGCTCTAGCAAGACACTGCTTTATTGTTTGTAATATTCCAAATAGCACTGCTTTGTACTGCTGTGCCTCTGGCAGTGGTGTTAAGTGCATAAATATTGCATTTCTGCATTGAAAGGTGATGCTGCTTAACAGAAAATTTAGATGGTTTGAATTTTGNTAATATTCTGATGAGAGCCATGTTTTAAAACCCTCTATAGAAAGAAAAAGCCATGCTGCTTGGGCTCTGAAGCACACATCTCTTCCCCACAGGCAGNGCAATGCCAAGAGCCCTAAGACACCCAGCCTTGTGCTGACTGATCCCAAAACTTCCTGGGCTGTGAAGAAAACCTGTCACAACCAAACCATCTCTTCAAAACTTTGACAAATAAGCAAACGTTAGTGAAAAAAAAAAGGTAAAAAAAAAAGGTAAAAAAAAATCCCAAACCAAACCCTCCTGGAATTTTTCTCAACCATGCTAGCAAACACTGAAGTGCAATGGCTCCAGCTAAGCAAACAGGAGAAGCATGCCCTGCTGTCTGACTGTGCAATCTGGCAGTGGCAAAATAAAGACTGGATTAAAGGTGTGTTGGACCACAGCAACCAAGNGAGGTCTGGATCTCTAAATAACACAAAAATAGTGCCTGTTTCTGAGCTAAACCCTGTTTCACCAGGCAGGTAACTGAGGCTGATGTGGTGAAGCCATCCAGGAGGGATGGAACCTGCTGGAATAATAACTTCAGGAAAAACACACTTCTGTTCCCTCCTTTTTGGTTGGCAAAAACATCCCTGGTATTCCAGTGACCAGATTAGCCCTGGGGATAATTCTGGCTGTGCTGAAGGGCTGAGTTACACAGGTGCTGCTCTATCCATGAGGTGTTATTCCAGCCCTGTTGCTGGGATACCATTCCATTATGGGAGTACTCATGGTGGTGATGCTAAAAAAACCCCTAGAAATATCTTCCCCACCCACCCTTGGTTTTTAGTGTGATTTTGTAGGTAATNGCTGTTCCCTCTTTCTAGGCTGGGTAAACATCCTGGCTGGCTGTGCAGAAGGCAGCTCCCCATGGGCACTGCCCTCCTCCATCCATCCCTCCCTGCAGGACTGGNAGCACAAACTGAGGCCCATCAGTACAGCTCCAGCCATGTCCCAGGTCACCTGCAATGATTCACCTTCCTCTGTGGCTAAANCAGCTCCTCAGCCCAATTCCCTGGGTGTTCTGCAAGCACAACACCATCCAGGTCTGCAGGGATTAACAGCAGTGTTTGCTCTGTCTGCCTAATCTATATTTCTCCTCTTCCCATTTCGTTGTTTGCTTTGGGACTCATGTTTGAAGAGCTATGACTCACTCTACTTGTGCTCCTACTGCTTAAAATTAAAATAGGAAAGCTTCTCCCTCTATCCCCTCCACCTCCCAGTTTTTCTAATATGTTGCCTTCTGAAGCCATACAACATCTTATAAATGTTTCACCAGAAGGGAGCTGACAGAGAATTCCCATCTGTCACATTAACACAGCCTGCTTGGGAGGATTTTTTAAAAATTAAGATACTGTACGAAGGGAGGGAGTGGACAAGGAGCTGCCTACGTGACTGGGAAAAGGAGAGAGAGCAGGAAACTGTGAAGAACTGCTGCTGTGGGTTTGAGGATCCAGGCTGGCCNTGAAAGTGGCTTTAGCTGTGTTTACAGAGGGTGAGAAACCACCACTCTTGGTGGTCAGCACATCTGTGACTGTGGCTTTTGCCATCCTGCTCTGGACTCTAAAACTGAGACACTTTTGTTAGAAGTGAAAAAACATGGTGCCTAACAATTTCCAGGAATTAAATAGGAATAATTGAAAATGAGCTCTGCCCACATTTTCAGATGGGGGAGGATTCTGTATCCTAACAGTAAGGTTTTTTTGTACAGTCTCACCTTTGAGCCCAGCCCCTCTGCCACCAAAACCTTTGTTTTGGGCATGGCTGGGGTGGGTTCTCAGCCTTAGGTGTGGCTGCTCCATGTGAAACAGTAAGTTCAGATCTCACCAAGGCAGCACTGAATATGGAACACAGGAAAGAGAAGGGGACCAGCTGAGATGTGTGCATGCTCAGAGTAATGAACCTTTTCTNTTGGCAAGGCTTTATGGCTTTGAACTGTCCAGAACAAAATGGGCANCCTGATGAGTGAGCAGTGTGATTAATTGGGGCTATTTCCCACTCTTGCTCTCTTCCCCTGTGTCATGTTTGTTCTTACCACTTCAGTCTGACCTGTGGGCTGTCCTGAGCAGGAGCCCTTGGTGACCTGCCCTCACTTCATGGGCTCACACAGTTGCAGTGGATCAATCTACATCTCAGGGCATTGCATTCAAGCTGTAAGCCAGAGACAGTAAAAGATAGTAATCAGTACAGGTAAAAAANCAACAAAAGAACCCAAAAAACCCAAACAACTGACAAACCACCTTTTTCCTTTGTAGGATTGCTTTAATTCTGAGACCTAAGCACAGACAGCACATCTGTATGTCTCAGTCCCACTGAGTGGGAGGAGGGCAGAGTGTTCCACTGCAGCTTTCCAGGAACTTCTGCCTCATCCCTGTGTCTCAGGCAGCAGCNCTGCCATCCTGCAGGATGCTGCTGGGCTCGTGTTTCAGCCCAGCTCTGAGCACAGGAATGGGTGAATCCTGATCCCATCCCCACCTGCCACACCAATGTTCCTCTGCTCCTNGCTCTGGCTGTCAGTTTGTCTCCTGCAAAGCTGTAGTACCCTCACAGTAGAACTCCAGGTTTTCAAAAGAGCTCAGCCTCCCACTCTGACAGCCAGACTTCACAAGGAAATTACCTCTGCTTTACCAAAATGTTCTCAGGTAGGAAAGAAGTTTAGCACATGGGTCCTCACACAATCTGGGCAGCAGACTGCTGCTAGGGTTGTTGGAAACTTGGAAAAATTTGCACCTAACTAAAAGAGAACTCCTTTTTTTTCAGAAAATCTGGCTCCAATTTAGGTGTCGAGCACTCAAAAATTTGAGTCTGAGCTCTCTGAAAAACCTGGCATCTAACAAAGGATGGATTAATTAATGTGAGATCCTGGGGCAACTGTGTTGACAGGCCTGCTAAACTTTGCAAAGAAGGGAGGAAGAGTTGCATGTGTTGAAATTTCAGGGGAAATACCTAGTGGGTGAGGAATTATGACCTGCTGTGGATCTCTCACAACATAAGGAAAACCACAGCAAGTTCTCCCATAGCTGAATTCTGCCAGGGGCAGAATGAATACTATTGCCAGTGACAGATATGATACTGTTGGCACACAACTTTAAAAACATTGCAGTACAGGCTTTTAGTGAAGCAGAGAAACACAGTATATCTTTAGTCCTGGCTCCCTAACCAAGCTGTGCAAAGAATGTTTGGAAGCTGCTGNTGTGTTGCTATTAGTCTCAACCAGAAAATTTATTGTCAGGTGGATTTAAATTTTCCAGATGACAGTGATATCCCTGCAGGAAATGAGAAGGNGATGAAGCAGCATCTTTGAAACTGCTAAGGGACAAGTTTTGAAAAGGAATTATGCAAATTAGAGAATTGTCAGGGACAGCCAGATAACTGGTTTGGAGGAAGAACAAAGGATCTTACTTCTGCTGTAGCTGTTTCATTTCTGGTAACTTCTCCAACCCAGCTGAAGAGCAAGGCTGCACCTGGCACATCCCACTCCAGCAGGTTAGCAACATTTATCTACAGCTTCATGTTCCAAGGACCTTCTGTCTCAGTTTTGTAGTGAGATTTCTCTTTTGCCCTTGGGACACTTAAATCTCTTGCCTGCTTCTGGCAATTAAAAAAAATAAATAATAATTTAAAAAAAAAGAGGTGGGAAAATTAAATGATTTCTGGAATGTGTCAGCAACAAGTAGAATCTCTTGGGACCACCTTTGACATACAGGAACAATAAGTCTGAGAGAGGAAATTGGTTTCCCCACAGCTGNTGGTTTTCCTGGATTGGTTTACCCCACTCCCACAGTGTTGAACTGTTGAGGGCTCAATTAGTATTNCCCAAAGTTTCAAATGAATTGAACCAACTCCAGAAATTCTCCACTGCAGTTGATGTATCATTTTTCAGGCTCTGAGAAAAGGACCTAGTGTTTCACTCACTGCAGCAAACAAGTCCTCCCCTTCTCAACCCTGGGCTGGTTTGATTTTTTCAAACATGGTTCAAGGACACCTGCAAAAATAAACAGGAATGGCAAGTTACTGCCTCCAGAATGTGTGGAGAACCTCAGCAAACTAGTTTATAAATAGATAGGCAGATGGATATAATGACTGTAGTATCTTGAAGTATTTTGGTTNGGTTTTGTTTGGCTTTGGGCAGTTGCTATAATACCCTGTGTGATCCTGACAGTGGTAATGGATNCCCAAAGTGCAGATGGCCAGCTCCATTTCTGAGCTACAGGCCAAAAATCATGCTGCCAAGCCCAAGGACTCAGGAATTATGACCCATATTTCACCTCAAAGGAAGGGATTTCTTCACAACCTGACAGAACTGGGCTTGTAATGTAAAAAAAAATAAAATAAAAAGCCTTGCTTGTATTTCATATTTATATTTTTGAGTCTTTGTAATGTGTTTGGTTACATTTTCGTCTCATCTTTATATCCAAGAGTCATAAATTTCTTGCTTAGTAATAAAAACAGGGACCACAGTCTGACTCCAAGTTTCAAAGCAAAAGCTTTCACTAGAGTAGAAAAAATAACAGAAGTTAGAAATTAACTTGTCAGGCTCAAGGGGGGCCCAAGGATAACTGGTTCTGGTTCAGCCCAGTGCACATTCCCAGAAAGTTTCATCTCAGCTTCAATCACTCCCTAAGGTACTCAGTGCCAATCACTCTGCAAATCTCACCTGCATTAACTTTGTTAGGTTTGCTTATTCTAGTCATCANCCCCAGCCTTTGGTAGGGATGTTGGCCTCCTTTCTGTTGGCCAGGCTTGTTTTTGTGGTCAGAAAAAGCTGATAAATAAAAATAAGATGTAGCTATGCCAGGTGCTGGACACAACTGAGTGCATTATGCATCAAAATGCTCAGAAGAATGAAAAAGCAGAAGTTGTCTGAACTTTAAACCTCAAATCACAGCTGGATTTTAACCTGAAGTACCAAAGAATTTTGCAGCAATTTTGCTGTTTATTCTGAAGTGATTTTTAGTATTTTTGTGCTTTGCAGTGAGATGGAGGATGGTTTTTTGAGAAGTGAAACATTCAGCCTTGAGTAAATAATAAAGAGCCAGTCTTCCCAGTTCAGCTGAGAGCTGTTTATGAGAAAACTGCATGCACAGGGAAGTATCAAAGAGGATCTACTTGGAAAATGATTCAGAGAAGAGAGACAGGGGCAGAGAGACAAGGGCTCAATATGCAAATACCCTTTTTTACTCCCTGAGCTCTGACTGGCATGGGGCAGCTAAATAATTGATAATGTCCATGATGGGATGNAAAATATGATANAATNCTGGGATGAGAGCAGAATAAGAATTCAAAATGATCCTGGTGATTTGGAGAAGTGGNGTAAGATGACAATTTTTTCAAGAAAAAGACCACTTCAGTTTAGGAGAAGGTTGTCATACAGCATTGGCTGGTGGAAATTGTGGCAATGAGGCAGAAAATATTAATGGCATGAGCACAGCCTGGGGTTGTCTGGCTGAGAATCACTTTGTCCAGCAAGGANTTGAGGGTTAGAATGAATCAGAAGCTGTGACCATGAGTCAAATCNGCCTGTGGCAAGTAGGGAAAATATGATACCACTGTGTTTAAAACCAAGTGTCATCTGTAGTAATCACTCCACTCTACTTGGAGCTCCTTAAGGCAGCAAGTAGCATTCCCCAACATTTAAAATGTAGTTGTGCTTACAAAAAAAGCAAAGCAAAGCTCTTAAAATTGCAGTAAGGAGCATCCAGTTAGACCAAACATCCAACAGCAAGGGTGACAGAGCCCTGGAGCAGATTGCTGTGGGGAGGTGGAAGAATCCCAGGATGCTCACAGCTGTAAGAGCAGCTACAGCTGAATTGTCACNGGGCAGACTGGGTCACCTCAGCTCCTTGTTCCCCATGGTTTGCAGGTAAAGCCCATACAAAAGAGGAAAACACTGTCACCATTTCTGGGCAAAGTGGCTCCTTTGGTAGTGAGGAAGTGAGAGGGATGTGAGCTGCTCAGAGCAGAAGGCAGCTGGCACAGAAGCAGTGCAAGGGCGAGGGGAGGGTGGGCTGAGATTGACTCAGCCTCTTGTCATCACAGGATGCTCAGGAAGAGAGGCAGGGGTGGCATCACTGCCCACCTCCTGCTCCCAGCACGATGGTGGTGCAGCCACAATCCAGAAGGATGCAGAACTCAACTTTTTGGGTGTTGCAGCACACGTGGAGATGCAGCTCCCTGGCCCAGAGAAAAGCCTCCCATTATTTACNCCCAAATGGTGTAACAGGCTGCTGCAGGAAACTTTGCCCGTGTTTGGCTTTCTAGCAGGATTCCTGTTGAATATCAGGGAGAAATNCAGTGTCCCACCTGCCTCACCTGCTCCTGGAGCCCCTGCAGGAGCCAGAATGGTTACCTGGAGCTTCAGCCCTCACAGGCTGCAGACCTTATTCTAGCTTGGCTCCTTATCAAATGTTACAGGTGGAAGAAAAAAACACTTGAACAAGCCAAAAGAAAGAGATAATAAGAGTCGAAAATAGAGTGTTTTCAGGCACAGGGTGTATACAACCCCAGGAACTCTACCTTCATCTTAGTTTTCAGCTTTCTAAGAGTGACAGAAAGTTCTAGGAGAGTGGGAGAGTGCTTTGACATGCACACAAAGACTTGTTCCTTGGCAGAAAAAAATGCTGTTCTGGATTTGCTACTATATTGAGAGCTTTACTACACTGGCCTCAGCACATACACAGTGTTTTGTAAAGTAATATNTCTCTTCTGATTTCCCTCCTTTCTTATTCTCGTTTAAAAACTATTTGGTCAATAAATAAAACATTAGATAAAATCCTAAACAGAAATAGGCATCAAATCAAAGAAGAGGGGGTGAACAAAACAGTGGCAATAAAAAAAAAAAAAAAGGGGGAAAACTGGGATTAAGGCTACACAGAAATTTCTTCTATTTGAAATAATGTTCATAGCATTTTCTCAGCCTGTGTTGAGTTCAGCTATGCAGCTAGAAGAAAGGTCATGTAAACCAGAGCATCTGAAACAATCAAGCATACAATAGATCATTTGTAGTCTCACAGCAATGAAAGGAAGTTTCCATAAATAAATCCCTAACAAGCCTGAATTGCTGTTAGGANGTGACAACGATCTGACTAAATATGGAGTGTAAATCTGGGGACTTTAATTGAAGGGATCACCCAAAACATTTAGTTGAGTTAATGAAAGGATCAATTACCATCTCTGTTTTCTCATCCTTGCAGAGTTTAAACAGTGTTGAGGGTANTTGAACACATGCTGTTTAAGTTGAATTTGCCCAATTTGAAGTTGAATTTTGAGCAACCCAGACTATAGCTACCCATAAGGGAAAAAAAGTTGAAATGGAGATTTCAGCCTGTTTCTAATGTCTCCATGGAACTTGCCACCAAGAAGCAGCCAGACAGTGGAGACTCATGTTTTCCACACACTGTGGAGCTGCAGGGATTAAANACTTCTGGTGAAAAGCTTTAGTAGCACCTCAGCTTTTGTGTGCTGGTGACAGAAGGACTACCTGCTGTGAGGAACTGCATTCCCACACAAAATTTTAGACCTGAAATCTTAATTCTATTTTATTTTTCCTTCAGGAGTTTCTCATTGTTTCAGGACTTCTGGTGTAATTTATGCCCTGTTATTTGATTTTATTACACGAGATGCCAAGATTTATGCTAACAGAGGAAAATGCATTTAAAGTGTCTCCTAATATATTTCCCTTGAAACACAGGAAGATTACAGCTGCTGCAATAAACTCATAATCTCTGAATGCTAGAATGGAAATGTTTGACATTAACAGGCTGCTTTTAGAAATGAAGTATCTGTAGCAAGGACATGGAGAACTTAAAACTGAGGTCTGGTTGTGCCTGCATTTGAACTTTGTGGGTTGTTTGAGATTGAGAGGAGGGAAATGTTAACTTTTTACACATACNTCAACACTTCTTGATGTCAGCCAGAACCAGAGGCAGCAGAATTCCTCAGGAGAGACTGCTCCCCTGTCAGTTTGGAGCTGGCAGGAGCCAAGGAGAATGTGAAATCTCGTGAAAAAGTCTAAGTGTTCCTATTTTCCAGTCTCAATNACTTCCATGGAAAAATGACTGCTGGNAAAAAAAAAATGAAAAATGGGAATGCACACAGAGATTTATATCTCAACTGCAAGCACAAGGTTGAAAAATCTGGAATGGTGTGGGACAGCTTTGGGAACAGCTGGGTTTGAATCAGCCCCCCTGGTTGAACATGTGCCTGGGAGACCTGGAACGTGGCAAACCCTCCTGCACAAAATTTAGTGCACAAAATAACACTTCTAGAGCCTGGCTGCTCATGTTCATGTTCATGTTCATGTTCATGTTCATGTTCATGTTCATGTTCATGTTCATGTTGCTGTGAAGCAGCAGATGACAGGGAAGTGAAGAGGTGTCTCTGACCACTCTGCCATGGCACTTTTGTGCCAACTAAGGATTTAATAGCTTATATCACTGTAAATCTGATGCAGCAGAGACTTAAGGGTAGGTTTAGAAAATCTGAGCACACTTTAAATTATTGGGGTGGAACTGTAGCTCTTGCTTCTGTTGTAAATCCTTTGGGCTTAAATAAGGTGAAGCCCATTTTTGTACCCATGGAACTCCTGCTGAACTCTGCTGGCATTGACAGGCCAGTGACTAATTGCTCAAAATAAATTACCATTGCCTGCTCTGCATTCCTTTTGCTGATAATCTAGATCTTTTTGATATACACAGGGTTATTTAAATCATCCTTTGGAAAATGAACGTCAGGGGGTGGGTCTGNGCACGACCTCTGCTTTTGGACTGGGGAGACCTTGTCATAACAGACATTTCTCTGCTGAAATTAAATGTTTTAATTTGCATCCTAGGCATTCATTGCACTGTGTATTGCACAAAAAAATGGTGCCTTTCCCTTGGTATTTCCTCTACCAGGAGGAAATGGACCTCAGAGTGGTTATAAAGCCTGAAGGAACACAATGGATTTTGTGCAGGAAAATCACAGGTACAGCCCTGCCTATGTCAAGAGAAACAAACAAAAACAAAAACAAAACAATCCCCAATCTGCTTTAATAATATCAATAACTTGCTATTTTTAAATAAAGGAATAATTTTAGTGCTTAGCTTATGAATATATTCCATCCCAGAAACACAGATAACAAAACTGAAACACATCACAAANCAGCCCAATTAAAAGAAAAATCATACATTCTTATCTTCACANTTCCATCCAGTTAGAATAACAATATTAGGCCAGCCTCTAGTTNAAACAGGGTCAAAGTGGTTTCAAAGAAATCAATAAAATTCATATGCAGGTTTCTATATAACTGAAAGCAGAATTTCATCCATTAAGTGTTAAATGGGCACACTTAAAACAGGAAATATCAGACTCCAAGCACATGTATCATCAGTTCAAATTAGATTTTACCTCCTGGAGCTTTCCAGCACAGTGAAGAAGCAAACAGGCATGGAAAGGAATTTCACAGTCAGTGAGAACAGCATCTCTTTTACTATTTAATATTTATTACTGCCTTTCCTATATAGAACCACTGAATGTTTGCTTATGTTCATCAGAAATATTTCATGATTTTAATGTAAATTCTTTTTGTGTTTGCTTTGGGCATTTTGTGTGTCTCATTCTATAAAATCTAGAGTGATTTTTTTTCCCCTTTCTAATCATTATGCATTGCCACCATTATTTTGTTTATNCTCTAAAGGGCTTGGAACTGCTTCTGTGCTGTATACAACTATAAAAGAAATCACAGTCTCATCTCTCAAAAGCTTAGGAGAAAAATACTAAAATCTTTGGGTCCCTTTTCTGGAAACTAAAAATAGCCTTTAATATCTTTTAGAGAGAAATCACAACATTTTGGTAAATTATTTCTTCAAGNCAGAAGAATCTTAGTTGAGGGTTGAGTTTTATCTGACTTCTAAGACTTCTGAAAATGTTTTGTTTTCCACTTTGAAGGGATAAGCTGAAAAACATTTTGCTGGGAATTACAATTCTTTGCTCCTGAGTTTAAAACAATGCCCAGAGTAAAGCATCTATTAGCACAATTTATCCAGGAGAGCCTGAAGGCAAAGATTCCAGGGTTAATCAGGCCAGCAAAGCTGCTATGTTATTACATCAGTAAAGATCTTCATAATAATAGTAATATTAGTAATATAGTATATATAGTAATATAGCACAGAATAGGATATTTGGATGAGTTTTGCAATTACACTCTCTTTTTGGGGGAGTCATGTTCAATTTTGGTTTCTTTTAAAAGAAACATGGGATCTGAATATTGAAGTGTTTCATTTGGAAGCTCATTAGATGAAGTGGAATAGAGTAAAACTAAAAAAACCACAATTTTTTAGTGTTCATACCTGTGAGTGTCCTGGTCTTGGCTGCAGTGGGAGTTGAAGCTCATTCTCTCAGATGAAGCAGAGCATTGCTGCAATACTTGTTTTACNGTGTAATTCTCTCATTATATGAACCTGGTTATACACAGGAATATTTAATTCAAAATATGGCTAATNAAAAGTCAGTTTGCTTTTGATTACTGTAGTCCACAACAAAAAGGAATTCCCAGGTGGGAAGCAAAGACCTTCCTTTTACTAAACATTTTCACTGCCATGGCACCAAAGGTATCAAGGCCATTTTTCTCAGGTGGAGCTTCACAGAGTCAGATCCAGAACTGAATTTCATGGTGTCCACCTTCTGCAACCAGTGAAAGTGATCTCTGATACACAAAATTATTCATTATCAAGAATCTGTGCTCCACCCTCCATAGAGTAAAGTACTGAGGTCTGGGATAAATAATACATGATCATATACATAAAGATTATATAACAGACTCAAATTAATGAAATTAAGATATAATGGACAACCTGAATGCTAAATACCTAAAGATTGCTTTCTTACCAACTTAGCAAGCATATTAGCAACAAAGATTAATTGGGTGTCTATTACAACTAATATTTTAAAAATGCTTGTCCCATTAATTTCATGCACCTAGACATTTACATTATATTTCATGTGAATAAAGCTTTTATATGCAAAAGGTGTGGAGATACAGGCACAGAGAGTTAGAAGATATCTTGGTTGGTCATTGAGCCTAATCTTTCATGTCCTAGCAGGTGTTTGCCTTCTATGTGAATAATGTATTAAAATAAAAATTGCCTCATCCATAAGTTGTTTTCTATTTTAGATTAATGTATAGTTTTTCAAGAAGGCATTGCCCTGTAGAAATCAATAGCAGACTGCTTTGATAGAATTAAAATAAAAGAGATTAGGAACATGAAAGACCTCAGGAAGTGCCAAAGCTGCTTCTTCAGTCAAAAATTACTCCCTTGTTGAAGTTAAAAAGGAAGATGAAGATTGCCTCAACTCTTTCCACGTGTGCCATAGGTATAACAGTGTATATTAAATNAAACATAAGGCATTTTAGGAGTACTGTCATACCTTGGACACCTGTGTGCTGTCTGATGAACACTGAACCAAGCTGGCTTTGCAGAAGAATATTCTCTCTGTCTCAGCCTTGCTGGGTTTTCAGGGTGCTTTGCCTGGAAAGAATGGATGGAAGCATTGAGGATATGGCCATGATGGACATGGCAAGGACTGACAAAGGGGACTTGCCATAGCACATTCATCCTCACCAGTCTGACAGGCAGATAATGTAAATATGCTGTGACATTCATCCCCAACTGANTGCCTGAAATGCCCATCCTAACCCCAGTTTACTCCAATTGATTAGTTCTTCTGTTTGTAATTTGAGAAAATCACTCTCTTTTCAGCAATGTCAGCTGACAACCAGGAGAATGATACCAATGATATTTAGATTGACTNAAAGGCTCTTGTGATGGCCTGTGAGGCAAAATCATGAACCTGCTGTTTCAGGGGGTGCTGGAGGATGTGAACTGCAATTCCTGCTGTCAGAGGAAGCAGACAGCTCTGCTCATGGGCTGCCACTCAGCCATGCAGCTTTTAAATTGCTGTGCAGCACAGCTCTGGAGGTTAGTTCTCCACCAGGATAATTATTCAGACTGAATTATGTGTTCAGCCCTTGGTGCATCTGAATGTCAGCTCCATGTGCAGACTGTCAGCTCTGCACAGCCCAGAACTGGGTGGGATAATTTAGTTATGGCTGCAAAACACTCTCCATCCAAAACTCAGCAGTTTGGGGGTGATCCACAATGACCAGAACCTCTGGAATTCTCTCTAGCTTTTCTGAAACATGTTCTCCTTTCTTTCAGAGAAGACTGCTTGCTGATTTGACAAATGGTTTCAGCCTCCCTAAAGCTGAATTTTCATTTAATTACTATTTTGTTTACAAACCNTTGGTATCTACCTCCCCTCCTGTCCCTGGACTGATATTGCAGCAAATTGTTTCATCCAGTCCATCCCCATCCAGCTGTGGGAAGTGTCTCAGCTCCACTTACNCCCCACAGTCCATTCCAAACAAAACCCAGCTGAGTTGTCAGCACAGGTGAGAAGAGGCTTCCTGTCCTTTCCCCTCCAACTTGAAATCCTAATTAGGAATATTTGTTTCCCCCTTGATTAAGGGAGGTTTTTCTCATCCCTGCTGGGTTCCCAGGATGGCCACAGCAATACATCCATTACATTATTGCCTGGAAAGGCTGACCTGGANCAGAGACTAGACAGAGAAAAAGGAATAAAACAGGAATTTATTGAAAGGATCCACTTTGGGAAGTGCAAGAGCCCAGCCAGGGCTGCACCCAAATCAAACCCCAGATGGATCCTGGCCATGAGTTTTTACACTTTTATAAGTTTTGGTNCATCTCCATATTGGGGTCAATTATCCAAGCACAGCCCCAGGCTATAAAGTCTCATCCCCTTAGCTTGCCCCCCTTTATTTTGCCATTGTTTTTGCTTTTTGGGTACCAGTTGTCCTTGGTTCTATGGCTAGAAAGGAATTGTTCTGTCCAACCACCCCGTGAAGAGACCTTACTGACACCTAATATGAGTTACACACTAAGCAGCAGAGATTCTGAAAAATACAAAAGCTAAAGCCCAAGGCATCNTCTGAACTGATGAGGGGAGTAAAAATGAAAAGGGAAACAAAATATTTGCAGCTGTTTGAATAGGAAATTTCTGTGTCATTCAGACCTCAAAATCAGGTTTTGTTCAGGCATCAGCACATGTTGCTGCACTGGTTTTTATAAGACACCAGATGCTGATCTGATTTGCTTCACAGAAGCCATTAACAATCCAGGAGATTTAGGAGGCTGCTGATAAGGGAAGGAACAGCAGCTCTGTAAAATTGCCTCATTAAGTGTCAATAAGGTTGAAGTGGGAGTTTCATCTACATTTGATCTCTTCCCAAATATGTGGAGCTGTTGAACCTGCCCATTTTCCTGAATTATGAAACTATTAAATTAAACCTTTCAGAAAGNAGTAGATTAATTCACTATCCTTCACTGAAGAGGCAGTTGTAGAGATTTTTTTTAAACTGCNNNTTTTTTTTTTTTAAATATCAAAGCTTTAGAGGCTACCACTGACATTTACTTACCTGGTTTTAATTATTATTTTCAATGCACCTGAAGCTGTTGTCAGAAGATTTTTTTTATGTATGCAAAGCTAAGCAGTAATTCCACTTGAAGCTGATAAGGTATAAATACTCTTAAAAGGAGGTTTTACAATTAAGAGCAGCCTTTTCCAAGGAAGTTACAACCAGTGGACTCACATTTCTTTCCTCTGGGGTCACAGTTTGTAGTTTGCTGAAATTTTAGAAGTGGGGAGCTGATGCTGTTCTGAGTTTTTATTAAAGTTGTGGTGGGTTTAGTATTTGCCACAAGGCTTTTCTAAGTGACATTGTCAGCACCATGGCAAAAACCAACATCCACAGCTTGCAATAGCTGAAATGTTTCAGTACACTCAAGTGATTTAAGTGCTTTGGGGATTTCCACCCTAATTCCTTGACAGCAGAACTTGAAATGTCACTTACAGCAGAAGAAATTACAGCAAAGACACATATGAATAACATCATTTACAATTAAAGGATAACTAAACATTCCTAGGGATGGATATAAACCAGAACAATTGGATCCAAACATAAGCAGCCCTTCAGACAGACTGAGATCTGGTTACAATCTTTAGAGCTGAAGCATCTCTCNAAATATCCCTGAAAGGAAAATATAACAACTTGCACTGAAATTTCTGTTACCTTTCAGCTAAGGAGGTAGAGGTGTGAAGGCACCACCTTAGGAGGTGTAAAATAAACAGCCAGTTTGGGGATAAGTAAGGGAAAAAGTCAATAAAAAACTCAAATTTCACAGGTTTGCTTCTGAAGCTACAAAGCTGTTGAATTGTGGGCAAATAAAATGAAACATTTCCCTAGCACAAATGGCAAAAGAGANTGAGTCAACCACATGAGAATTCACATTATGTTTGTGTAGGTAGAGTCCAAAAAANCCCCCAAAACTGTTCAGAGTACATGCAGATTAAAAAAGTATATTAAAGTATATTATAAAAGTATATAATATAAAGTATATAAAATAATAACTATATAAAATATAAATACAAATATAAATATAAATAATATAAATAATATAAATATAATAATATAATATAAATAATAAATAAATATGTTAAACAATACAGTGGATATATAAACTTAATTATGAAGCTCTATCCATAGTTTTAAGCTATTACAAGCAAGCATTGTTCAGAGCAATTGTAAGTATNCTAACTGGCCTGAACAAATGCTTGTCAGCTTTTAATATTATGCTGTTGGCTAGAAAGTTTATNAAAGGTTTTGTAACAAAGAGAAGTTGTCTGCTGGCACAGCCAAACTGGGCTGTGTAAAACTGCTGATAAAAACAAACAACCCTTNACATGGGGCTGACTGATGGCATGGGTTGAGGAGCACAGAAAATCTGTGTGAGCAAGGAAACTGCAACAGGATTTTATGAAATCATTGTTTCTGTTGATAAACTGAAAGAAGAAGGCAGACTTGGTTT
>OAMK01000082.1:210664-280573 GCA_900205225.1 Saxicola maurus maurus
AGAAGGCAGACTTGGTTTAAGAAGAAGGCAGACCTGGTTTCTACACACTAAAAGATTTGCTGGGCAGACTGGATAAAGCTTATGATTGCAGACAGCAGAGATGAGCTTTTGCACAAGGACAGCCAGCCCTGTCTAGGGTAGAGATGAGATAATTACATTTATCTATTTTAATAAGCTGTTTCTCACCATGCATAAGTATAGCCTGATCAGTAATTAAACTGGGGCTGTACTAGGAATTTTTCTTTAAACAGGCTCAACCATCTTTTGCTGCCTGTTCATTTAGGTCTCTCTTCACATCACTGTGCCAAGTAAATAATAAAATTAACTTGTTGGGAGACCAAGTGTGAGCACTTATCACATCCAGCAGTGAAGAAGTGGTTCAGTGGTTACTAGGGCTCATTCCAGAGACCTTTTGTCTCCATCAGTGGTGCAGATGTTGAAGAGACAAGCTGCACCTTGTGGCTGTGCACAGAGCAAAGGCCACACAGGGCTCTCAAAAATAAATCACTTAGTTTGTAATGACAATTAGTGTAATCATCAGTGCTTATTAACAATAAAATTATAGTAAATAATAAAATAATAAAATGCACAATGATCACACNTCAGGGGAAGACAAGACTCTTAACTGCAATTTTATCCTAATTTGGCTGAGTGTGAAAGGATAAATCAGTGAGATTTTAGGACAGGATGATATGCTTTATGTGAGTGCTCCTGTGAAAGAAATAGGAAATAGTATTGCCANAAGCAGTAGCTTATCCTGTTGAAATTGGGAAGATTTCAAGATATCTTAGAGGGTATTATTAGTAGAGGGTGTTTAAGAAAATAATAATTTNGTCCTGGGAAAAATGTCAGAAAATACAGGACTATTCATATTTCTAATATTTTTTTCTGGATTTTTAAATTATTTTTTGGTGGTTAGTAATGGAAAATGAAAATATTTCATTTGATAATGGAAAAGGAATATGCTCCTGTTAGGAAAAAGTTTAGACTATTCTGCAAGCTGGTTAAAACTGTCAGTGGAAGAAGAACAGCTAAAAACCAACAGGTTTCCCCTGTGCTGGTACAGAAATGGACAAAAATCATCAGATCATTTAAGCTGGGAAAGACCTTTGAGATCATTAAATCCAACCATCAACCCAACACAGCCAAGGTCCTCAAGTGCCACATCCCCACATCCTTTAAATAAATCCAGGGATGGTGACCCAAGCACTGCCCTGGGCAGCCTGTGCAGGGATCAGCAAACAAATCAACACACAAATCAACACACAAATCCATTCTCAGCTTGAACAGAGCATTGGACTGACTCAGAAACTCACCCTTATTCCACTATATTGGAGCAAAACCAGCATTTCTCATTTCTCTCTGAACTGGCTTTCACTCTTGTAGAGGTTCTGCACAACTTCCAAGTGCATTATTTTTCTTAAATGAAAGGCTTGTGATAATATGTGGCATTAAAAGATAGGGGGNAAAGAACAATTCCATGAATCAGAGTCTGTCATGGCTTAAAAAACAAAACAAAACACAAAGTCCATCTTCTCTGAGAAGAAAGAATGGAGAAACCATTGAAGACAGAGAGAACAGAGTGTGTTTTAACTTGTTCATGTGTCTGAGTGCTCACTTCCACCCTGGGAGGAATTCCTCTATATGGAAAACATTCCTCAGACACAAAAAATGTCATAATCTGACACAAAATAGAGCAGAGCAATGAACTGACTTGGTAAAAGGAATTAAAAATCGTGAGGGAGGTTTGCTGANCACTAGCAGACACCATGAGCCAGATTCCATCCTCATTCTGTGCAATAAATGTTTGGTAACAAAGCAGAATNGAAGTGAAACATATGCCTGTATAATTGTAGGTAAGAAAGAGGTGCAGCAAAAAGAAAAAAGTATTTTTAGGGGAGAACCAGTGTGGAGGAAAGAAATATATCATCAAAGTTGGGATACACTGTTGTAGAACTGAAGGAACTGAAGATAAAGCAGCTTCATGAAAACTGAAAATACAGAGAATAATTTTTCATAAAAATCCACTTCCACTGTCTATCTCATTATGCCCTTGGGAGTTGCTTATGTATTTTGTCTGCATGAAACAGACTGAAATTCATCTTTGGAGTATTTTGCTGCTGGCTGTGAAATCAAGAAGATGCTCATAAAGAGAAGCTAATAAGTGCATTTCCAACTCCCTGGACTCAGCATTTCCAGTGGGAATGACCAGCTTTTAGCTAACAAATGGTATGTGGGAAAGCAGCAGCAAGATTATGCTGCTTTCCATCCCTGTTTCAGATCCATCCCACATGGCTGTTGGTCAAAAGCCTTTTCCCATCCAAATGCATCTGGAGATAAGCCAGGACACTGGAGAGTCACTGCAGCTTGTGGCTGCCTGCATCACATCCTGGCTGGGATTTGTGCTCTTGGCTTGAGCACAGAGTCACACATGCTCTCCAGTTTGCCCCATGCACTCAGGGTGTTCAGGAAAATATATCTTTTAAATATATATATTTATATATATAGTTAGAGTAGCTACAGAGCAATGGGATTATCACTGAGACCTTGCCCAGCAGAGCTGTCTCTGTGTCCCAGCTCCAGCCCCATCATCAGGGGCAGGGAAAGGTCCCCTGCTGGTTTGGGAGAGTCAGAGGAAGATGCACTACACAGGGATTTTAAGTTGTTTGTGTTCTCTGTGTTGTAACAAACTCTGAGGCAATAATTACTTCCCTGAGGTAATATAACTGCACTAACAGCATGAGAAATTTGATCTGCCCATTTCCTGGTTTTGGCCACAGCTCATGAAATCACAACTGGATAAAAGGGCCATTCTCCTNTACCTACACAGCTATTTTTGGTTCTTCACAGCTTATAAATAAAATAATATCTGAAAGTGAAGTTTCCAGAAAGTTCTTTGCCTTTCAAGCTCTTGGAGAGGCAAGAAAAGTCAAAATAATGTTTGAATCACAATTGTGTGTTTGAAGTATTCAAAAATGAAGCCATGTTCCTACAAAAACAAGATACACAAATACTCTGAGTCTGATCCTGAAGCATTCATGGCCTCAGTGATTTCCATGGGGTTATGATAACCAAATTATGTGAGCTGGATATTTGCTCCAGGCCATTTTGCTATCACAAACAGCAGCTACATGATAAGNATCACAAGATATTTCTGACAGGAGGACAAGTGTCACTGATAGACTGGTTNCAAAAACTTCATCCATTAATAGAAAGGCCACGAGTGAGTGCAAGGGATACAAATGAAGTATTTCACTTTTTTGGGGCTTCATTTTGAAATCCTGTTAAGCTGTACCTCTCAAACATTTTCCTGACCTTTTCAAAGGCCTGTCTTCCTGCAATTTAAGGTCTGTGTTTGGGAGCCCAGGTTAAAAGGAGCCTCCCCTCTCATCCCCTGAGCCTGAGTACACACTGGGAAGGGGAAGGGACAAGGTGAGAGGGAACCTGGGCATTGAAAGGCACCTCAGACCCAAGACCAGTGTGTACAAAACACTGTACAGCAACACTGCTGCTCTGAAAAGTAGGTAATTACCAGTTCAGGTAATTACAGACTTCATTTTGAGCCAGCACACTCCCAGCAGTGTGAGCATGCAGAGACTAAAAGCATCAAGTGCTTCCCAACCCAAGCAGCATCTTAGAGAAAAGGGCTCCAAAAATTAAATCAAGAGGTGCAATCTCATNGCTTCAAGCATAAAATAACTGAACACTTGATTTCCTCAGTCATTCCTACCTTAGGCAATGAAAGCAAGCTTACACTACAGGGTGAGAAGGAAAATTTATGAGAATTGTGGACATAAATCACAGTGTTTTATTTGTCCATGGTGTGCAGAAATTTCTCAGAATCCAGAAAAATTTTTTGTTCTTGTTTTGTTTTGTGTTTCAAACACAAACAAGGAATGTGTCCTGAATCAGTGCAAGCTTTTGGGTATTTTTTTCCAAGATAAAGAGCTGTAGCATAAGTAAGAACACTCTCAAGTCCTACTTTAGGGGACACAAAAACTGTCTAACTCCTTAATTTGGACAGCAACAGAGGTGAAGGCCTCCAATTCTTACACAGTACATAATCCAAACAAAATTAAATTGTAAATCAATTGCAAAACATTGAAGATTTTTTACCATGTAACTTTACCCCCTTTTTTCCCCACTCAGCTGATGTTAATGAGCAAGTATGAATGTATTAGAATCAAGTAATGGTAGGGATAACCCCCAAGTATTTGTACAGTTTTTCCTGTTCCCTGCCTGACCTGCTCTGCTTCATGTCAGTGTCTACTTGAAGGGGCAGGGTTTGTCTTTGTGTGCTGTGGTTTATGTAGTGTCACAAATGCTGATATTGATCTCTTGCAGTGGAGGTTTCTGTTTGATCTCCCCAGTGTGTTATTTTCACCAGGGCCTTCCCACCCACTTGATTCATTTGTTTTGCACAAAGCAGGATTGTAACTGGGCAGTGAGAAGGGGGAAGTTGTATGTGCAGAGNAAGACTTAGTAATTCCTATATTTCCTGTAAGACAGAGGTTATTTTGAGTTTGGGCTTTTTATACTTTCTTTGGGGAAAAAAAGCAAATGGCATCTAATTTTCCCATCCACTGGTTGTAAAATATTTGCTAAATAAACTTTTACCTTCTCCCTTCTTAATTCTCACACAATTCTGGGATAGAGTAATCCTGTTCTGAGTGCAAATGTCATTCCTCTCCCAGTCAACAACTGCCTTTGACAAAACAGCACATCTTCATTTTTCCCAACAGTGCTGCTTTCCCACTGGTTGTTTAAAAGGCAAAACAAATGTTTTGCCTGTGGGAGCAATTTAAGATGAGATAAACTGTGGGTATTGGCTTCTCAAAGGTCATCCCAAGCTGATGCTGTAACCTTGTTCTGGTGGTTTGTGAACTTCCCCCTAGCAGTATCCATAGAAATGGTTTAGTTTTGGATCATCCAGCAGCACTNTGAACCTGCACCACTGTCACAGGTGGGTATTCTCCTAAGTGGGCTCTGACTCACTTGCCATTTACAGTCTTGGAAGGAGGAAAATCCTTGGAGATGCAAATCAAAGGTATTAGTAGGAAACAACTCATGTTCATCTGCAAGAAGCAGGAAAAAAGTAGAAATCCCAATGTTTTGGGATTACATCCTCATAGGATCAGCTGAGCATTATTATAGGTCCTCTCCTCTCCCTCTCCCTCTCCTCTCAAACTTTTAGACCTTCTCTGACACTGGGAAACCAGGAAAATGTTGAAGTTCTCTGTGGGGAGACTGAGCCCAGCTCAAAATCTAGGAACCAATTTGATATCCTGAAATGTTGAACTGTGACAACCATCCATCCTACCTGCCTGCCAGCTCCTGCCCTGTTCCCTTTACCTCTCTCAGATATTCTCCCAGATACCATTGGAGGCTGCATTTAAGACATTTTTGACATTACTCAGGAGGACCAGCATGGTTATTCCAGTGCTTTACAGCCCCCAAGTGCTGCAGAGCCTCCAGGAGTGGTTGTTTGCTGTGCAGCAGGTCCCTGGTGCCTAATCCTGCAAGTAAATATGTGACTCATTCATCCTACAGCAGTGTGGGACCATAAATATCAGGCATTTATTTGCTCAACAGAAGGCCATGTTCATGTCTCTGGGTAGCAAACACTCAGGCCTGAGACAACCCCAGCCTGGAACTCAAAGCCAGAAATTAAAAGTTTTGCTGTTCTGTAGAATTTCATGTTCCAAGGTGCACTGTGTAAGTACACCAAGAGTGGTCCCTGCTGAGAATTGTGCTGACTTTCCTAACAAAAATATATAACAAGTTTGTTGTTGTTCATGTCTTAGTATCCTTTTAAGGTAAAAAAAAAATCATTGTGTCATGAGCTGCTTCCAGTCAAAACATGCTTGACAGATTCTAATTAGCACTTTTAGCAATTTCCCACATTCACTTCTGCAGCAATAGTGTTCCAAGGGGGCAATAAAACCAAANGGGGATTTTGCACTGTAAGAACATTTGATTGTTTATCTGTGCTCAAGCTTACCTGGGTGTTATATGCTCTTTCCTGGCAGAGAAGAATGAATTTAAATGGGGAAAAAAATACTAAGAATCTTTCAGGTAGATGGGCTGCATCATCCTGGAGATATTTCCATAGCAAATCAAATTCAGTGATCTTAGCCCTAGCAGAGCTAGAAAGAGCTCAAGAACACATACCTGCTTCTTTGAACTGATTTAATTTCCACCTGAAGTATCCACTGTGTGATGCAAGTCAAACACAGGCTGGAGATACCTCTACAGAAGTACCACTAGAGACAACTGCAGCATAAAAATCCTGCTAGCTCACAAATTAATGGTAGCTTTGGAAACCAAATTCTGACACAATAGCTCTTCAGGGGACAGTCTGGAGGAGGAAAAGCATTTTAATTTGGTTTTGACAAGCTGACTTGGTTCCTCCACCCCCTTTATGCCAGCATCCCCTTCAAACCCAGCACTCTGAGAGTGCTCTCACTCTGTTATCTGAGGATATAAGGCACATTTCAAACCTTTAATCACAGCCACTGAACAGCCTTCTTCAACACCAAATTTAGTTCTGCAAACAAGACAATTGAAATGTGCAGCTCAGTTGCACTGATTTTCTAGAGCAGCCTCACACTCAGCTTGGACAGGGATGTCACCTCACAGTGTTTGCTCTTCCCTTTTCTTATTCAGATACTAGGAGCAGTCTCCAGAAGCAAAATCTCTCAGCCTGAAGGACTTTATAAGTTGTGTGCAGACCCTGGTGACATCCAGAGGGTGCAATAGGTGCAACTTTCCAGCAAACCCTCAAGCCCTGCTGCTCAGGAAAANACAGTTCTCTATTATAGGAACTGCAGCTTCTCCCTGTGATGAATTTCCTGCAGTGCAGCAACTTTCCAAGCTTCAGTTTCTAACTAGAGAATAAAATTTAATGGGGGCTGAAGCCCAAAGCAGGAGAAACAGCATCAAGCAAGATGGGCAGAGAGTTCACCCTCCTCAAACCTTCCTATACTGGAAGAGAAATAGGCACCTATGTTTTGATTCCAGGGTGAATGTTGTCCAGTGGGTACATTAAACAGGTTTAGGGTCTAATATAAAAGCTCTAATAAAATTGTACTGCACAATAATTTGTTCTCATCATAATTCCTACTGAACTCAGAGCTGGGCTTTAAAAAAAGAATCAGTGGGGCACTACAGAAAATTAGAGTTCACACCAGAGTCTATCTAGAGTGCAGGATAAATACTCATCATGAATGGGAAATAAGAGAACATGTAATTGTGAAGGGAAAGGTGAAATCTAGTCACTTCTTCATGTTTCTCTAAAGTTACAATCTGAGAATATTGCTCTCTGAAAAGATTAATAACTACCAGTATGTAGTTTATGTCAGTCAGGGTTGACTGACCATTTTCCCCTCTGCTCAGAGCCTGTGAGATCTCTGACCTGCTCTCCCCAGGGCTCTCAAAACCAGGCATGAAGCAGCCAGAGTGGTCACTCCCTCCTTGAAACCTCTTTGTAGGAAAGCACAGAAAGGCACCCAGAGTGCTCTCAGGTTCTGTCACTGCTCCTCTGGGACTCATTACTGAAAACAATCCCATTCAATGTGTATTTTCTCTGGCACCTGGGAGCAGTGTCCTTTGCAGCTCATAGCTTACAAACCAGGAGTCAGTTTGGGGCTTGGTGACCATTTCATTGCATGTGGTTTTTCTGTGTTATCCACATAGGAACCATCCATGTGACCCCAATTTTGCTAAATACATATAGCCAGACACAGATCAGAAATACATTAGTACATTTTAAGGCAAGGTACAACAATAGAAAAAAGATTGTTACAGCATCTAGACAGATCACTGCAGGCACCATTATGAGCCAACTATTTTCACCCCACCTGCCCTCTGAGTTTTTGGCATGTCCTGCACCTTGCACTGCTTGNTGCTTTCAGTGCATGCTGTTGCTGAGAGAGAGTGATTTGAAGGCAGATTGCAGGAAGGTTTAATCTAATCCATTCTTGCTCTGAGCACTCTAAACCTGTCAGATTACAGTGCTCACCCAGTGCAGCTGCCCCTCCTGACCTGCACTTGCCTGTGCAGAAATATTTGGGTGCTTTGCTGTAACTCATCTCTGCTTGCTCAAGAACCCTAAGAGAACCTGCTGGGAGGAAAGTTCAGGATTTTCCTCCTGGTCTCACTCAAAGCCAGCCAGAACAGAAGCATGTGGAAGAATTAAGGAAAAAGTAAACTTTCCAACTTCAAAAGAAGTGCTGAGCAGTTTTGGCTTACAGAGAAGCTTCAAGTAACAGAAACACATGGATAGATTGGTCTGAGTGAAATCAGAATGGCATTCATAACTCTGAATGCTCTTTTTCCTCATAGACCTGTAATTAGTGAATGCAATATGCTCTATATTTTATGAAAAAAAAAAAAATGCAGGCAATAAAATCTTAACTTTGCCAAAAAATTTAGCCTATGCAGTAAAATGTCACAAAGGAGCATTACCTGATGGAGTCCAGAACTTTTTATGTCACCTCTGCAGGGGAGCTGCCAGCAAATGAATCCATATAACTCGTGTTTATCATGAAATGGTAAAACATATTCTTCTAGTTAATAAATCATCTTGCAGACCTGTGTAGATAAACAAAATTATCTCACAGCTCATGCCAAATATTTATATCAGCTTGCTTATATAGCTGAAAACATTACATGGAGAAAAGCTATGTGCAATTAACTGGAAAGCAGGAAAGATCAATTGCTTATCAGCAATAAACTGGCAAAATATTTTGCAGGATTTAAGAACCCAGCATTCAGTTTATATAAAATCAAGGTCACAGCAGAAGAAAAGCAGCACACTCCCTAGGTAAGAAACTCAGAAAATCAAATCAAAAAAGTTANAACATTATATGATTGTAAAACACAGCAGCATGCACTTGGGTTTTTTTGTGAATGGAAGTTTACATTGATATAGAAAGAATGTAATAAAAATATGAAGCATAAATGTTGTTTCAGTACTTAAAATATAAAAGTATTTATGCCAGGCTTTCTTTTATTAATCTCATGGATGGCTATAGGTAAAAAAAAACAAAGACAGGGGCTCAATGAGTGAATATGTAGCCAAAAAAAAAAAATTAAAGGATATGAAAAATCAGAAAAACAGTAATACTAAGAAAAACTAAAGCTATTCTCTAAGTCTTACTCTTACAAAACCTTGTTTTCATAAAGGGAAGACACCAAGATTTTTTTTATTTATTTACTTAATTTAGACTGTTCTAAATGCTATTAACTATAGAACAAACATCCCTGTGTTGTTTGTNGAAACCAAGTGAAAGAATGCAAAGCAAATATGCAAGTAAACTAATAAGCAGTGTTTATTCAATTACTGTTTTGTGCAAACAAGCAGAGTGATTTAATANCAGTTTGTAAACATCTTACCCAAACTGCATTTCCAGTTGATCAAACAGCAAATCAGTTTAAAATAAGCACATGGAAAANCAGGCCAAAATTCAAAGGAAAAAGCCCCTCCAAAAATCAGTAAGAAAGGATGAAAAAGGATGAAGAAAATAATGGAAAAGATAAAAGCAATTGTTCAAACTTTTTCTCGTTAAACAACGTTAGAAAACTGTCAACCAGAGAAAGACACACACACAAAAAATCCACTCATCTTGTATAAACTCAGTTGTGAATTGATAATGAAAGATTTTAAACAAGACTGTCTGCCAAGAAGAGAAGTGGAAGTCCCAGCTGTAATTAAATATATTGACTGCTCTTCCTCTGGAGCAGCAGAGCCAAAGCTCCTCTTTGATGTTTCTCTCAACTTCTCCTTTTCTGTGGCTCTTCCAGTGAAGACCACCTGGCTCAAGGCAGGCTGGATTTGGAAATGGGCACTGGAGGCTTTCAGGGCTTGCAGCTGTTTCATCCAGGTGTTNGTGAGAGGGGAAAGGATCTGCTTGAGGATAGAAGGAGTATCCCAGCTGAGGATCTCTTTTCCTGCCTGCCAAGGGAACTCAGGGAGGGAAAAAGGGCAACAATTGCCCTCAGCTGCCTCATCTCCTGTACCAAGAGAGAGTCTTACAGTGCCCATTGCTCCTGTGAAGGGGGTAAAACAGAAGAGAATCTGCTTTTCAAATATAGGGGTTGTTATCTTTGATGAATAAATCAAAGAACTGTAGACTGTAGTCAGCTATCCCCAGCAGCACATCTGCTTTCCTCACAGTTAGAGGATGCATAAAACTGAGGACATCCATCCTTTACTGAAATGTTGGGATTGTTCCCTAGGCAGTTTTCAGGNCTCTGAGTTTTTCTACCCAACAGCTTTCCTGTTAGGACACTCCAAGGATGGAGAATTTCTAGGATATGAGTGATTTGTTATTACCAGTTCCTGTCAGACTCACTTATCCTGTCCTCTCTCTCTGAGGTGCACAGTCCCAGAATCTGGTGCCATTCCCCAAATCCCAGGGGAAGCTGCTGCCCCTGAAGATGCCCTTTGCCATGTGGCCATCTGTGTGCTGAGGGATGCTCAGGGTGCTGCCTTCATCCCACACCTCAACAGGCAGCCCCTCCTGGGAGGAATCCAGGCTCTTCCTCCCAGTCTACCTTAGGCTGGAAATCTTCCCAGCATTATTAGATTCTGCAAGAGCTGACCTTTAAAAGCCCAATTAGCCAATCTTTGGGCCAGCTCTACAGCAGCAGCTCAGCTGGCCTGGAGAGGCAGGAACCAGACAGTTCACTTCTGACTAATGTCATTACAGGGGGACAGGAGGTGCACCCAGACACTCTAATTAAACTGCTCAGCAGGCTGTCANGATTGAGTGCACAGCTCAGAGACTCTGCAGGGCATGGCAGAACCCCTGGGCTTGGGCCAGTTATGTGTCACAGACATTTCTGAGGGCTTTGCTGCCAGTAGAGCCTGCAAAAGNGAGGGAAGGTATCCAAAGAAATGGGGATCTGTCACTGCCAGNGCTCTGGCCTCTGTCCTAACTCACCTTATCAAAATTAATGCATTAAAGCACTTGCAGNGTGGAATAAAATGCTTTCACTTGCAAGTTATAAACAGTCCTTCATGCAGTAGAGCCCCTGAAATAGAGGAGTCAGCTGCTCAAGTCTGACCCTCTGCTCCTTTGCTACAGGTCAAGAGCCTCTGGCTCTTGATGGTCACTTCTCTGTCTCCCATCTACTTCAGATATGGGATTAAACAGACAACCAGGAATCCTGCAGAGAGGAGAACTTTGCAGCTCTGTTGGAGTTTTTTGCTTTTTCTGGTGTGTCAGATGGATGGAATTNTGGACTGGCTGCATTTGTCTGTGTCAGTGTTTGCTGTCCCTTTCACTGGGGTTCTACTGACATTTCTTGCTTCTTTCTCTCTCTCCTGCTCACAGTAATTTGCCTCTGGTTCCATGCAGGCCTTTTCTGTTAACAAATGGAAAANCTCAGAGTTAAAATTAACTTGTGTCAAATAGGGCCTCACATAGAAGACACTGGAGAGATGAGAAGCTCTCTCTTTAGGAGAACACTGCACAANTCAGGAATTTAAGCTAAGCCTCCTTGGTTTCAGCTATTGCAGGCACTGGGATTTCAGTCTTACCTTCTTTCTTGTGTGGTTGGGTCTGCTGCCCATATCAATTTGAGAAGATCACTCCTCTCATTGCACCTAAACAANTCCCTGGGGCAGGAGCTTCATCCTACTCAAAGAAAAGCTTTGATGACCTCCAGCAGGTTGCACTCGGGCTGCATTAAAGGAAAGAAGAATTCAGCACAAAAGTCACCCCAGAAGGATATGAGCAATGGCAGGGCACTTCCCAGCTACTGAACAATCTAACACCCAGTCCAGAATAGCCTCCTGATGTGTGTTTCTCTAAGAATAACTTCAGTGGCATATGAGTTTNCTTCCTTTTCACTGTCAGCTTGATTTCCAGGANTGTTTTCCTTTTTTCCAGCCTATGCTCTCTGTCTCAGTGGCTTATCTGATAATAGCTTGCATTGGACTCTCTCTGCTTTCCTAACTCTCAGTCCTGGTCTTATCTGCTCTAGCAATGCATGACATATCTCTGTATGCTGTACTTTATCTGTTAAAATGAGAGTAGTTGTTTGCCCCTTTTCTGACCATGCTCATTGCTTTAGAGCAGTGAATTATTCAGCTCTTCTTGGGCTAAACCCTGAAGGATGGGAGGGAAGGGAATTCAGAGGATGGGTGGGAATAACAAGATTCCTGCTTGAGCTCTGGTGTTGATAACAGTGGGGAGAGAGGAGTTGCTGCCTTGACTGCTGATGCTCCAGGACAGCAGGTGGAGCAGACAGAGAGGAGCAGAGCAATTTATAGAGCAATAGAGAGATAGGAGTGCAGAGCAATGCTGCTGGGGGGCACAGGAGCAGCATTGCTGGGTTTTACTGGGTTTTACTGTCCCCCCAGGGCTCCATCACATCTGCCCTGGGTGGATGAGCAGGAGCTGCCTCAGCTCTTCCATCTAAAGATAAAACCTCCCAGGGCAGGACACTACCTGTAAGAGGAGTTTAGAGACCATATCTCTTCTTCTAAGTGAAACCAAAGCAGTACAGAAGGGATTTATGACTACTTCAAAAAACAACCCTTGCTTCTGTAAAAAAGGTCAGCCAAGCTTTCAGCTTTGGCTGAACCCAGCTGGAGCTGAAGTTCCCCACCCTGCAGCAGAGTCATTTGTTAGAGCACAAGGCTCATCTTNATCTCCTGGGGAGGCTATGCCAGGATGCATCAGGAAAGTTTAAAATGCCATCTAAATTTGCTTCCTCTTTTAAAAGCAGTAGAGAACCAAAAGTTACAGATTAGCTTCTAAAGGTACATTTGTGAAAGCATTGCTTCAGCATCCAAGTGCTATTTATATTTCTAAACCACTTCTGCTTTGTCAGCATCAGTCTATCTGCAGTGATAATCCATTTATCCCAGCAGCAGCAGCATTACACACAAGTTCCAGATGAAACTGAGGAATGGCCAGGGAAACTAAAGACCAAAATTTTCAACAGCTGCTTGGAGACTGAAAGAGCAAGACAGGATGCAAAAAAAATTCTAGAAATGCCCTAGTGTGAGAGAAATCTTCAGGTGTAGCAACAACAAAACCAATTCAAACAAACAAACAAACAAACAAGAACAAAGCAAACAAAAAAGCACAACACACTAATTTTGGGGAAAGAGCATCTTTTGAATCATGAGAATGTGATTAATTCCACACAGAGTCCATCCCCACACACAAGTGAATCAGGGTGGATGCACTTGGAGAGCTGCAGACTGGGGAGTGACAAGAGGCAGGAATGATGGAATTACACAGGGAAAGGGCATCCTTTCAGCCCAACACTGTTTCAACACTACTGGCATCATGCTGGCTGTCCCTCTGTTCTGCCAGTGCTGAAAAGGGAATCACCCATTCCTCTGGGCAAACAAAATGTAAAGCATGGTGAATGCAAAGCACCTCTTGGGCAGGTTCCCCAGTCACTGCATCAGCTTCCAAATGAGCAGCTGGAGGTTTTTTACCTTGTTAGATTGTAGAGTCTCAGGGCTGTGCTCCTTCATGTCTCCTACAGTGTCATGGTGAGCAGCTGAGCACACACAGATTGCTGCAGGCAGTACAGGGCAGGACCAGGAGAAACAAATCTATCCTGTTCTCTTCAACCACAATAAATGTATTCTGCTCTATTCTGCAGCCAGAGAAAGTGNAATTGTTTATNTGCTCTCTGCTCACTCTGAAAAGANCACAGGGTGAAACTGAGGAAGTGTCCTTAAAACAAAGCATTAGAAGGAAAACTTAGAGATTTCAACTTAGAGAGACTAATCACACTGGCCCAAGAAAATAGTACAAACTAATATCATCATAATATCATAATATCATCATAATTGCAAACTTCCCTGGAGCTGAATGGTCTTTGAGCCCCTGACACTGTTATCCACTAGTGGTATGTGCCTGCCAGGCTTGAGGAGGGAGGGGAGGATCCTTGATGGGAAAGATTCCTTGCAAAACTGCTGTGGGATCTTTAAAGTCCCCCTAGAACAAACAGGAACTTGGTGTTTTCAGCCTCATGTAAAAGGAATGAAGAAAATCCCATCACTAAGGTCACTTCAAAGTGGACAAACCACTGAATGAGATAAAGACTGGAAGAGCCCTGAATGTCTGANTTGTTATGTATATCTGTGTAATTCCTACAGACAAGAGAATCTCACACAGATAGCACCTCAGACATGGATAAATGTAGAAAAGCTCCCCCTTAATGCAGACTTTTAACTAAATACAGCTAATTACTCAGCTGAGGAGCACTCCCTGGAGCTCTGGCACTCTGGGGAGGCAGGGCCAGGTCTCCTGGCAGCTGTGATGAGCANCATAAACTAAGTTATGCTAATCCTCCAAGTTTCAGGCTTGAGATAAGTCAGAGGTTTTACAGCATCCATTATCTACTACTGTGTCTTTTATTTTGTTTGAAGACATGCAATGTTTATTAGCTGNATGCCCTTAAGCATTGAAAATGAAAGCAGAAATTTACCATTTAAATTTAGATCATGATTCCCCCTGTCACACACAGACATAATTTTAAAGTTTACTCTGAACAGTTCCCAGGATTGTGTGTCCAGATTCCAAGCACAAGGCTAATAATAACCCCTACATTATTACAGGCACCAAATGGGTGCTCATAAAACTGTAGTTGCAGCCAGAGATAGGAGATGATAGTTGTTTATCAACACAATTAATTAGTTTAAATGCATTTAGTGCTGTCACCAGCACTGGGAACAAAGCACAGCACTCTGTAGTGTACTGACTGCACTTAGCAGTATTTATTTTTGCCCATCATAATATGGCCTCATAGGAAATCANTGCTTCCAGGATCTGGGATTAATTAATCTCCCTCCTGACAGAGGTTGGATGGGATGAGCAGTGATGTGAGCCCAGGCAGATCACCAGTTACTTGTTCAGGCTGAGCTTTTGTCTTCAGATATTCCCTTCTATACTTGGGAACAGGTTTTTGGTTTGTTTTTTTTTACTGTGAGAAAGATGTGGTCCATGGTGTTTACCTTCCACACCTTCCATTTCACTTCAGTCGTTGNTCACAGTGTTTCTATCATTCACTTTTATCATCCTGCACCATTGCAAACCCTACTGTGGAAATACCTTTTAAAAGAGCTTCTCTGCTCCTCCTGCTGTGCCTCTGAAGCCTCCAAGTGCAATTGAAAAGCTGTTTGCTCAAAAAAAAAAAAAAAAAGAAAGAATTATTAAATTGTACAAACAGAAGAACAAAAGTTCAAGATTCCAGGTGGCAAGCATATAACAAGAGCAGGTGTCTTGACAACACAGAAAAGGAAGGAGGATAAAAAAAAAGGCATAGCTAAAATATGAATTTGAAAACTATGTGCCCCCCTAAATATTGTGTTGTGCACTGTGTTAAAAAGATGTAGCATTCATCAAGACTTATGTCATCAGGCTCATAAAAAAAAAAGAGGATAATTAAAAATCCATGAATCAGTTTTCAATGTATTTTGTTACCTTAATTCCTCATCTTCCTGGGACACAGGCACCTTCTAGGCATTCATCCATCAACTGATTCTATTGCCAATCATCAATCAGTAGGGCTGGTGCAAACTTCTGCTGTTCATCTTTGACACATTCCATTGTCAAAAAAAAGATGGAAATTGCACAGGACATGTGATCTTTCAAGATCTTCCTGCATATCCTGGATTGTAATCACAATGAAAAACTTTTCCAGGTTGTCTGAGATTTCCATGGGGGCAAATCCAGAAAGCCAAGGTGTGCATGCCAAAAAAAAAAAAAAAAAAATTATCTCAGAAAAAGCCAGGGAACAGTTTGTTTTTAATTTGATGCAAGCTGTAATCTCATTTGATATAGTATACATAGCTTGAAATCAGACAAGGAAATTATTANAGCCAGGCTGAGGAGGAGAGAGTGACAGAGAGTCTGTTCAGACTGACCACAGAGAAACACCCAGTGCTGTCCAGCAATGTGAAACATGGAGCCCAGCATCCCTTTATGCCATTTCTAGTCACCATTTGAGACAGCAGCAGGGCAAGGCACTCTGACAAAGGTGCATTTTCTGTTGGGAAGATTACAGCACAGGCAGTGATCCTGCATTAATGCCAGTGGCTTTACTCACCCAGTGTGCTGACTGCCCTCCCATTCNAGCTGACTCACTGGGAGCCTGATAAAACTGTATTTTTAAGCATTTTGAATTACTCTAAGCCTTCAGCCTAGCAGCTGAGAGTAAGCTGTGCCTTTCCAGAATGGCTTTGTCATTACCAGAAGGTACCACACCAAATAAAATGTCTTTTGGGCAGAGCAGCAGTCAGGAAGGTGTTGGAACTCCCAGAGGGAGGTGGATTGGATCCTGGGGTTCCTCAGGGCTGGGATTTGTGGCCAGGCTGCTGCTGGCAGAGGATGCTCTCACAGAACAGCTGGGCCCTGCTGCCCAAGTCTGACACAAAACTCTGTTTAAACTTTGTTGGAAAAGTGTCTGCATGTCTTGGTGCATGAGACCATTCCCCTCTCTACCCCTGGGAAAGGGGTCTGCACCCCTCCCCAGGTGTGAGGGCTGATAAAGCAACTTCACTTCTCTCCCCTTTCTTCCACTTCTTCCTGTTCATCTCCTGGCTTGGAGCATGGGAGAGGGAAGGGAGCAGACCAAAAACCAGAGGAGATCCTAAAAACAAACTGCAAGATCCCATTCTCCCACAAGAAACCAAAACCAAAACAAACCCAAACAACAGCAACATCACCACCAATACCAAAAAATCCCAACAAAACCAAACCCTCTTTATCACTGGCCATGTGTTTATGGCCTCTTCTTTCTGATCCTCCCTTTTCACCTTTGCAGGGGATGAGGCTGCAGCTCCAGACCATCCCAGGAGCAGTTCAAGGCATCTCCAAAACACCCAAAATGACTTTTTCCTTCAGGAGTGCCATTCATGTTGCCTGCANCTTGTTTCAGGCTCAGCTCTGACAGAGTAAAATCAGGTTTGAGCCCTTTTGGCACACAGGGATCAGGTGAAGCCAGGAGCTGGTGCAGGCTAAAGCAAAGGAAGTGCTTTTGTACCAGTGATAGCTGGAAAAAAGGATCCAATTAATCCCCCAGAATTCTCCAGTGTGATACAAAACAGCAGTGGATAAAGGAATAATCAGAGGCTNGTAAAGCTGGGCTTGTTTGTTTTAAATATGCAATTCCTAAATTGAAAGTTCTTTGAAAACAAACTGGGAGGTGTTGAGTCATTTCCTTTGAAAATCCAAAAACTTNACTTCCTTGCAAAAAATGGCCTTTCTGTTCAAAATACATTCCCCAANAAAAAATCATTCATGCAAAAATGCTTTGACAATAGTCAGATCACCCTGCCATTGAAAGCATTATANAATTCCCTCCTGTGTCCTTTTTCTTTCTTTTTCCTTCTTAAAGATGACAAACTAATTTGACCATAAAAAGAGAGTGGGATGTTTTCTAAATTCAGCACTGAAAGAAAAGTAAGGGAAAGAAAATACAAAAAAGTTACAGCCACTGAAAATTTTGACATCTTGCCATTTTATTATTGAAGTGCTGGATTTCTAAAGAAAAAAAGATTTCCACCCCTTCTTCCTCTTTTTTCTTTTTCCTCTCAGATAAATCTAACTTTTTAAACTTTCATCTTGAGAGGGAGGGTTGGGTTAGCATCAGAGTTTTGTATTGAGATCCCTGTTCTACTTTGCTCTATTCAGTGTCTTTCAAAAGAACATGGAGATCCAAACCTTGCCTGTGTCAGTTACCCAGAAAAGCCAAAAAGTTATTTGTGTGTGATTTCATCCCCAAGATTTGCCACCACAAACATCCTCTGTGTCAGACACCTGGAGGTGTTACCACTGACCAGGATTTGGAAAACCATGTTTTAGTAACAGCACACCANAAAGTTTCTGTTGGGCAACAGAACAAGTTACAGAATGAAGTCAGGAGAGAGAAATGGTAAAAAATGTGGATATTACCCTAAAATGATCACAACCATTAGACAGACCAGTCTGACAATTTATCTCTCACCTGAAAGGCAACTGGTGGAATAAACAGCCTTATATTGAAATTATATNTTATGGAAGGGGGAATTTAATGTAAATTAAGTCTCCTGCTTGAGTTCCATATGAAGCAACATTGGCAAAAAATTCCAAGCACTAAAAGCAGTGGGGAGAACATTACAACAGAAATCCTCCTGTTCAGTGAGGATGGGATGAGTGACTACTAATCAATAAAAAAATCAGGGTGAACTATCTAGAGGAGCATACAAAGAATTCAGTCTCCTAGTAAGACAGTTGAGATGAATATATAAATATACCATGNCCTGGATTTCCTCCTTGAAACAGGTTACTTTTCCCCAGGCTCTTTCCCCTCACAAGTTCCTAAAATCACATCTTTCCCACAAAAGCAAAGTGCAATTACATCTGAAACAGATGGAAAATGCCACTAACAAAAGAAATGCTCCCCAAAACCTTGTAGCAGAAATTGCAAAGTGACATGAAATACAGTGACATTTATTCAGGCTGGAGTATGGATAACCTGATGGAGACTGCTAAAAACCAGAGCTGAGCAGGACTGTGGTCTTTGTCTCTTCCATTCTTTCCAAACTTGCAAAAAGAAGGTTGGTTATTAACATCTAATTGAACAACCCACTGAATTATTATCTGAAACACTACTGCATTCACATTCTGCATGTAAAATGCAATTCACTGAAAAGATAAATCCAAAATACAGCACTTAATATTGTACATTTGAGAGCTTATTAGTGGTATTGAAATATTTGACCATGGAATGGTGGTTTCAACCATGAATCTGCTGTGGGAATTGAGACAGATATTTGAGACAGGTATTCCAGTCCCTTCATATTCCACCAGAACAAAAAAAGGACATTTGAGCTGTTGCTGGTGCTGAGATTTGAACACACAGAACTGAAGCCCTTACATTACCACTGAAGGAAAAGAATTGCATTACACACTGAAAGCTCCTGAAAGGCAAAACCAACACATTTCATAACACAGCTGTTCCATCCTGCTCTGTATTTACTGTAGCTCAGTATATGTACACCTGGATATACACACACACTGTTGTATATAAATTGCTCTGTGGCATATGTAAGAATATATACACTTGGTATTTATGTTGAATTGATCTTTATGTATTAAAGAATACATACTTTTTAACTTATATTGGCAGGCAGTGGAAGACCTCCCTGTGCTGTTAAGGAAAAATTATCATAAACAGGAACTTTCTGAACAGCTCAGTGCTTAAGACAGTGACTCAAATATGCCTAAAACATGCAGAGTTTGAAACAGAAGGCAGTGTAAAACAAAAAGTTTTTTTTNCATTGAGTTCTCCCTTATTTTTCTCACTGATCTTGCTTTGCTCCANGATTTACTGTAGGAAAAGTCTAGTTGGCTGCATCAGAAGTGAGCCTGAGTGAGCAAACCAAGAGAGGAGGCAGAGGCAGAGGATCCTGCTGTCCATGTCTCACTCAGCTCTCACATCCCCACATCCCTGCATTGCCAGAGATCCCATCAGAGCTGAGTCACACTCAGGCCCACGGATGCAGAGCAGGGCAGTGACTGCAGGTTTGCATCCCTGCTGGATCAGAAAAGGTCTCTGCATTACAAGCTCACACTTTCCCCCACACACAGACACCCCCTGTACTTTCAGAAGCA
Source organism: Saxicola maurus maurus (assembly GCA_900205225.1). Taxonomy (NCBI): domain Eukaryota; kingdom Metazoa; phylum Chordata; class Aves; order Passeriformes; family Muscicapidae; genus Saxicola; species Saxicola maurus. The sequence continues at coordinate 230,296 of OAMK01000082.1, forward strand.
AAGGAAGTTCTCATGGTTTTGTCTTTAAGCCAAACCATTATTTCCCAAAGGTGGATATAGAGTTTTTTTAGGAGGCAGAACATCACCTGTCAGAACCCAGCAGCTTTGCCATGCTGCAGGCTGGAACTCACCCCATCTTCCAGGGTTCCAATTTCAATACATAAAGGACCTCTGAGAAGGTGAAGGGGGGATGAACTCTCTGGAAAAATAAAAAAAAAAAAATTAGGAAAAAGTGAAATACTTCATTTCTGAAAGTGCCTTTTGATCATTAAAACCTTTGGTTTGAACCACTCTGGTGTCTCCTGCCAAGTGTGGTTTACTGATGACACATCATCAGGGCACCAGGAATGGACTTGTTGATAAGTTAAATAATGGGACTGCTTTCAGAGCATTTTTATAGCTGAAAATTCTCATGGCATAAAAGAGTCATCATGCAGTTATTTCACTGTGGAAAACTGTTATTTTTCTTAGAATAACTTTGAACTCCNTAACTTTTTTTGGGAAAGGGATTGTTTTTCAAATAAAACCCTGCTTCCTTTCTTCCCCAAAAACTCAGCTTGTATTAGCTGGANTGATGCCAAATCCACAAAGATATGTATTCAGACAGATTGTAAATTTAGCTAGAGCATTTATATGTCACTAAATCTAAACAAAGATCTAAAGCAAGATGCAAAATATCACACACACAAATTTACAAAATATATGGATTGGGATTTTAAAAGCTGAGTAAGGGACTCAGCCACACAAGTTCAAAATAAATTGATTAATTATGTGGTTGACAGTCTTGGTTCATATGCCAAGTTAAATCCTGGTATAACTTCAATATCTTCAGTGGAGTTGCACTGCAAATGGATCTGACAGCTAGTCATGATTCTTCTCCAAGAATAACTTCTAGGGCAGAAGTTTTCAACATGAGTGAATGAAAGCCCTGTGCCAAGTTCTGCCCTAATTTATACCCTGTACAAAACAGCTGACTTGGAAGAGAGGGTGTCAGGAAAGGCAGAGAGAGACATGAGTCTGTTCTTCCTTTGCTGGGACATTACATCAGTTCCCTCTGGTGATGGTCATGTCTCCAAAAATCACAGCAGGAGTCCACAGCACAGTCTGCTGGAGATTCTTTCCTTCCAAGCCTGCAAGTTCTTGTATTTCACAAGCTGGAAGTGCTCAGGGNAGAGCCTGGACTGGTCTCAGTGGAGGGCCATGAAATTCCCTCCTGTTAACTGCTGCATCCATCTGAACCTTGGCTGCTGCAAAAGGAATGGGGGGATGAGCACTGGAAATGGCCATTTTAATATGAGTAGTGNAACTGGTCACTTAATTTAATCAGAAAATAATGTGTTTCAGACAGTCTCAATGGTGTTTTGAATCAAACCCCAGCATTTGGACTGGTTCTCTTTAGTCTGTCAGGCTATTTTTGGCTCATTATAAGTAACCTTTGCTCAGGTGAGAGGGAAGCAATGCCCATCCCAACTCATTTTTTCTGCAGCATTTGCTTTGCCCAGAGCCTCATTTAAGCCAGCAGCAGAAATCTGTCTGCTCCAGCTTGGAGCCTAGTGANTTGTCCTCACTGCTGGTTCTTCTGCTGGCAGAGTCACTTTACAGAAAAGTGATGTAATCTGGCAGGGAGTGAGCTCAGCATAAGCAGTGTGNCTCCACAGTGCTATCCCTGCTCCAGGGGATCACTGCTGGGGCAGGAGGCTCAAACCAGCAGGTTTGGTCTCCAGACTGACAGCCCAAGCACTTGGATGCCCTCCCTGGCTCTTCCCTCACTGCCTATTTTCAGTCAAATCAGGCAGCAGAGTCACATACATTGTTTTNATCCTCCACTGCATGTCAGGGGCCCATCTGCTAAGCACTCCTAGTGAGGCAGGAGTGAAGACATTTCCCATCCAACATGATCTGCAATCCTTACACCAGAGCAGACTCTGCACCAGGAGCCTCTCACCTTCCCCATCTGCTAGCTGCTAATCTCCAGCCCCATAAAGTGAAAATCTTTGTAGCAAGGGCTGTGACCACTGCCATGGAAGAGAGCAGGAGGATTTTGAAGGAATGGACTGGGTCAGAGGCAGGGAGGCTGAGCANAGCCAGCCTGGGGGAGCAGCAGTCCTGCCCAGCCCCAAAAGTGACCCAGAGCACAGGCTCTGGAGCTGGGGTTGTGCTAAGGGGGTGTTTTCTGCCCCTCACTGGGCCCAAAGGAAAGGAAAGTGTTTATAAAAATCCTTTACTGGCAGCAGTGCCTAGCAAGTGGCTCACTGTGCTTTCTGTGCTCAGCACTGAGGCTGATTGCCATCTGGCTGTGCATGGCAGCCACCTCCAACCCTGCTTTCTTTAGCTCAGCTCCCTCCTAAACAAGTAATTATTCATGTTTCTGCATGTGCTGGGGATAAACCCAGCCTAGCTCCCCNTCTCACCACAGCTCACACCTGTGATCTCTCACTCTTCACCTCTGCACCCCTGCACATTTCATCCTGGGTGCACAACTCTGGTTTCTCCTTCCAGGCTCATCCCAGCACCTCCAGNCAGTTCTACTTCTACTTCTCATGGCTTGTCACCTTCTAATGTCTGTTTTTTGGGCACCTCCCAAATCAGCTCTTCTCCCTCTTTCCCTTCAGAGCTGCTGCTCTCTGACCTGTCTTAGTTGTGCTTTACAGACTTCAGTCCCCTCCATCACTTCTACTCTCCTCTCCAGCAATTTCCATCTACAAGGACAAGGNTATCATAAATTGGTGGACCATCTTTAAATATTAAAATAGTTGGGCAGGTTCTTCTACCTTTTCTCTCTCTTCATTAGCTTCTCCAGGTCCAGGCACAGGCTCAGGCTCTTCCACACAGGTGGAAGATCACTGCTTCTCCTTCAGAGTGTGGCTGTCAAAGAACAAATTTTTTAAATGTCAGAAGTAATTTTAAATCCGTTTAAATTCTTTAAATCTGTTTTTAAATCTGTCCTTGGCAAAGAGGATAGTAAGAGAGAGTCTGTGATGGTTGAACTATTCCAACTGTGATAAAAGGTGCAGAAAGAAAGTCCTGGTGCAGCATCACCATGGATGGGAAATCAGCTAGAAAGGTCATCCTNTTTTGTTATGACTTTCAGATTTAGGACCATGAAAAGTTACTTTGATTAAGAATTCCCACATCTACTCTCTCTGAGGAACAANGACAACATTTCAGCAAAGCCTAAGCAAAAATTAAAAAAAAAAAAAAAAGAATTTCCTAAGGAAAATAGAAACTTAAAATAATACCAACTTCAAATTGCTTCTCATCTCCTTAGGATCAGCTTCTTATTATCCCTTCAAGTATGAGGCATAGTTAATCTTCTTAAAATTAATATTCTGATTGTCTTAATTCATTAGATGTACTCTGCAGACTCTTGCCTTATCCTACTGTTGGACAGAAGTCTGGGATGTTGGGCATTCTCCTGGCTTCAGTTTTGAAAAAGATCTGGGGTTTTTTTCCTGTCCACCTGCAAAAGAGGAATGGAACAATCATCTGGGTCTGATGACAAGGAAAAGTTTTCCTGTAGCTATTGCTGGACTAATAGCTAGTGCAGTGGTATCTCTGGTTTTATTTGCAGAAAGGATTTTGGATGGTTTGCAGTGGCAAATAATTCATTTACATAGCTAGAAATTCAAAGCACTGCTTAGTTTTAAATTCAAAAATAATTAAAGCCTATCTAAGTTGTTTTTAAAGGGTTTGGAGGGATGGAAGAAATTAGGCTCAAGAACATAATTAGCAAGATCTTAGCCTATAAACTGAAACTAAGAGCTACCTGTCCAGTGCTCCAAATTCTAAACTTTTTTTCAATTTCTACAAATGGATTAATAGCATTTGTTGACCATTGCTTTAAAAGATTTTATCTGTTTTCTTCAAGTAGGCAAAATGTGGAAGTTCACCTGTTACAAGGAAGGCATGCCAAAATAGAGAGGGAAGATATTTAGCCAATTATTTCTGCCTTATGAAAGGCAAGTTTTCAAGAATAGAATTATTTTGATCCACCCTCACTTTGAAGCATCCATGCTGGTTCCAAAACTGCCAACACTTTTTCCTATCACATTGGCTATAGGATACCTAAAGCATCCAAAGCTTTAATGCTGCAAAAAGTTTTGGGGTTTGTTGTTTGTTTTGGGTTTTGTTTGGGGGTTTTTTGGTGGTTTTTGTTTGTTTGTTTGTTTTTTGGTTTGTCTTTTTTGNTTTTTTCTTTTCTGTTTTCTTCATTGTGTTGTCCCCATCCAAAATTGTGGCGTGTGCCACAAACAGTTCAACACTGCAACACCAACTCCTGCTCACAGCTCAGGGGAGCTGCCAGCTGTCCCCACCCATGGAAAACTTTGCTGGGAAAGCTTTAAGAAGTGTGTTGAGCTGATGCCTTGCCCTTCTCACCCGAAATCTCTCTGTCCCTGCAGCTCTGGTGGTGCGTTTCCTGACCAAGAGGTTCATCTGGGAGTACGACCCCACGCTGGGTAGGTGCTGGTGTCCCGTGGCTGAAGCCATGGAAATTCCAAAATAAAAATCCCAAGCCTCAGCCAGCCTTGAGATTTGCTGCAAAACGCTCCTCTGNGGTCGTTTTGAGCTGGAACAGATTGTTAGCTGAGATGGCAGAGCAGAGAAGTAACACCCAGACAAACTCAGGTGCATTTCTGCCCCTGAAAGAAATTGCTTCATTATTCTGCTCTTCAAATCATTTAGTGTGAGATCAGTTTTCTGCTTTTGAGTAAGTCAAGTGTCTTCTGCTTGAGAATAAGATGACTGGAACACAGATCTGTATTCTGGGATGGAGACTGTAAAAATTCCTGGCCAAAAAAAAGTTTTTACACCCAGCTTGCCTAGACTTAGGTAATTTTTTTATCCTCATTTTCAAGCATTTGCTGTCTCTCATTTTTTGGGTGACCAGATAGGGGCACAAATTATCTAAAGGGCATCCACATGTCCCTTCCACTGCTCCCACTTAGCTCTGTTGGGGTGGCAAATTTGAAGAAGCTGTCTCAGATATCCCAAAAAACCTGTCAAGCTGTTGCCCTGAATTAGAGGCTTCACTTAAAATTTGTGCCAAGGTCAATTTTCTTAGCATTTCTTAAATCAGCATATATTTAAAAGTTCTGCAAATCCAGGCCAAGAAGTCCAAGACAAGGCATTCAGCTTTTAGAAGGTGCCTTCAATCCCTCAGGACTAAGTAATTCACATACAAAGTAAAGGGCTGGAAAATTCTCTTTTCTCCAAACAATCCTAACACTTCTTTGCAGGCTCCAATACAGACCATACCAATTGAAGTTAAATACCAATTTCTTTATCAATGCTCTCTCCTTAAGAGGTCTCATCAAGGAAATAAAAAAGTTCACAGCAGAAATGAAGTTTAATATATTATATTACAGAACCCAGGTAGCCCTTTTGTAAATAACAAGTATCCAGGATCATACCAAGTATTTTTGTTTGGCAAAATGGAGAGATAACAGATATCAAAACTTGGTGAAATAAATCTCAGCACAACCTGAGCTCAAATACATTCTTTTATCTGCTACAATTANTATATTCCTCAGTAAATTGTGTGTCACAGTGGAATGCTCAATAGAATGCTCCTTTAGTATTACTAATGTTAGTAGTTCACATTTCTATCACTAGCCCATCATTCTAAGAACTTTACAAGAGGTGTACAAAATCTTCTCTACCATGGTAGTGCAAGCTTATCAATTCCTTACAGGGCCACATGCAAAAGTGTCATTTTTGCCTTGTTTAAGCACACAAATGAAGTTATTAGCAAGCTNCAAGGTTTATTATTTTTTGCCCCATTATGAAGGCCCCAGGCCCTTTTTTGCTGTACAAGGCTTGACATTTGTTTCTGCTCTGCAAATGAATAGGATTGCAAATTGCTGTGCCCCTCAGGAATCTCATTGTCTTCTCTTTGCAGCACAGAAAGCTTTCGTGCAGGCAACAGCCTTATCTCAATAAACTAAAAAATTAAATCTCTTCTGACTTACTGAATTCTACATCCCCATTCAGTTTAGAGAATAATAGGTTAAATTATGTATTACAGTCATTGTAATGCTCAGCACTCCAGGTTGCTCTGAGGAAAAGGTTTGAGAAATTCAAAATCTAATAAACTATTGTCAAGGAGTTATTTCTTAATCACAGTAATCTCTGGTAGAAGCTGCTCACCAAGAGATGGTTTTGTAAAGGATTATTTTGTCAAACTATGCATCACAATGGGATTAAAAAAAGGTTTTAACATCTGAAGTGTTAGAGATGAAAAATTATCTTGAAATCGTGACCACTATTTAGGCCTTCAAAAATCAATCAGAAAGAAACTGTACCTTGAAAAGCTTTGAAAACCAGTGCCTGAAAAAATGCATTTCTGTCTTTAAGCATCATCATCCTGCANTGATTTGGTTTCCAGTTACCTGTAAACATCTGAATTCACTGAGAANTTTCAGCAGAATAGATTCATTTCTTCTCAGCAGTAGCAGCTCTGTGGAAAGAGAGATGTCTACATGCTCCATCAATATAAAAAATTAAAGTTGTGTCAGTGAAAATCATTTCCTCTATAGGGAGAAATGAGCAGCTTTGTCAAGTTATTCTAAAAGGACAGGAGTGAAACAGATGCAAACCATCCAGCTACTAAGCAATGGGAGGCTTTGCCAAAAATCACTGGGGCTGTGACAAAACCATCAAACTTNTAGTTTATTTCTTATGTCAAGTTTTCACCCACCCATTAGCCCTCTGATGCAAGCAATCCCCAGATAATTCCTATTTTTAGGAAAGCTTTCACCAGGCTGTTGAAGGCCTGATGGAAATTCAACATTAACCTAAACTAAGCATCATATTTAAAAAAAAAAAAAACAACTATTCCTCTTCTTATTCAAGGGTGGCACATTTTAACTGGAAGGGAAAAAACACACCCTATAAATATTCCTTACTATTCTAACCTGCCAGAAGAAAATGAAGGGCCATATTTTTAGCAGCACCTGGATAGAATGCCAAATGACCAACCCCAAAATAACATTTTCTGGCAGGAGGAGCATCACTGAACCCTGCAAGCTTTTGGAAAACAGAGCTGCTGCAGAAGTCAGGGCTTTGCAGCTCTGCCACCCCTGTGCAGAGTTTGGAGCTGTGAGAACACTGTAGGACAGCTGCATGCCCACAAAATGACATCTCTGCTTTTGATTTAACTGTTCTCAGCCAAAGGGCAACAGCCACAGCAAAGGTCATTTTCTGGGCAGTGTTTAACCTTGGCTTGTCCANTATTTCTGTTTAAGTCACTGTCACCCTCTTGGCTTGGGGTTTTTGTTTGCTTTTCCAAAAGGTGCTGGATCCCTCNAGGTAAATTCCTACCTGGCATTATNAAGGTGGATGGGTTTCCACATCCATCTTCATTTAAAGCAAATTGCAGCCAACTCACATTTTCAACAGAATTCGATGAAAGGTCTCTATGTAGAAACAGGCTGGAATTGCACATTTTAAAAAACACATACAGCTATTTCCTAAAATATAAAATACATGAAGAATTCAGCACTAAACTCTAGTCTTCTTTAGATAGTTAAATATGCTCTGAGAAAGGGGAGTGGATTACCACGTGGGTTTCACCAAAATTCATTAATATAAATATAAATATAAATATAAATATAAATATAAATATAAATATAAATATAAATATAAATATAAATATAAAATAACATGCTCTTAAATTGAACATAATTTGAGAAACATAAGCAAGCTCAGTGTGATGTTAGAAGATCTCAAAATGTTTGGCTGGGGTGGATCCACACTCTCCTNATGGATGTCAGACTCCTGTGGACCTCAGGGCTTGGCACCATCATTTTCAGGGAATTCAGCTGCTCTCCATTCTCAGTAAAATGCAATAACAGCAATTCTGCATCTCAGCAATCCCCCCCAGAGCTCCTGGCAGTGCCCAGAATTTTGGGTGCCTTCACCTGAGCTCAAAGATGGAGAGATGTTGTGGCTCACTTTGATATTTAATTGATTTTAAAATTGGAGATGCTGAATAAGAGTAATCAAGAGGACTGCTAAATTTATTTTTTTTCCTGGAAGGCAAAAAGGTAGGAGGGAGCCCAAAGAGCCATCAGAGCAGCAGACAGACAGAGAGCCTGCAGAGAACTTCATGGGTAGCAGCAAATTTCCTGCCTCCATGAGCCATGACATGCAGGGAGAATCTCCAGGATGAAAGCAGAAAATTCATCATTGCTATGGCTGAGCACTTCTAAAAATAATTTTGCATTGTTTCTCTGAAACACATTTGTTGTNCCAACCAAAATTGAACAATTTGCTTTACTAGAAACAGAGCTGGGGTATCTAAGAATTAAAAACAAAACAAAACCACCACAAAAAACCTCTCCAAAAACAAAAGGGGGGTATTATGAACTATGTTTTGTCATTTGTTTTGGAGTAGCATTTTTATCTATAGTTGGGAGAATCAGGGGGTTCCTGAGGCTCAAGGAGTTAAACATCAATTTTTGCTGTGTAGGAAAAAATCCCAAACAAATCAAACCCCAGGTAAATGCAGGAGACAGGTTCCTCAGTTCTTTCCTTGTTTCTGTAACTGATTTGTTGTCTGCAGTCTCTCTGCCTCTGTGTCTCACCTAAAAAATCCTTCATCTTACAGGAGGATTTTAAATCCTTAGAGTAAATGACACTCAGATTTAAGAGGCTCATCCAAGGCTGGATTTGAAACAAAAATCCACTTATAGCAGCAAACAAGGAGATGGTATTTTTGTTGACCTTTCCAAAAGTGTCTTGGCTTTCTCACACTGCCCCTAGATGTCTTTCTCCAGCTACTCACACATTTCATGTGACTTTGCCAATCCCCTGAAAAGAAAACTCTCTTAGCAGATAATCAGAACAGGACATGCCCTGTGTATGAAGGCAAAGAAAGACAGAAAGAAAAGGAGTTCATTCAATTTGAAGGGGATGGAGAGAAAACTCTCCACTACTTTTAAGGAGTAGAAGAATTAAAAGTCTTAAGAAAAATTATAATTTTGCCAGGACTACTAGATTAATAGTGATATTTTTGAAGAGTATTTCTTCTGGCTACATCACAATTTCTTTACAGTATTTTTTCACTCTTTTTTCTCCTGGCAGAATAAAATACTTGACCATAAGTTTCTANAAAGTCTTATCTAGTGCAACATACAGATAGCCCATAAGAGAGCCTCAAATATGGGTAAAACTTGTAGGTATCAGGAAAGCAAGAAAGATAGGAGACAAAACTATAAAAAATTGCTTGAAGGAAGGAGACAGAAACTTCTCTCATAGGCCTGAATTCTCCCACAGCAGAAAACTAAATCTCCTTCAGACAAGCTCAAGACTTGCAAATTACATCACTGTGGCAAGAAAAGCAGAAAGGACTTTGTGAAGGTATTTACACTGGCAAGAAGGCTTTTCCCACTGGAAAACTTCTTGCAAGGGTGATTATTTTTACATTAGAAGGGCAGTTTTGCCTTCATCTGTAGCTGGGGGGTTCTGTTAGCAAAACAGCATCATTCAGAAATCACAAGGAAAGTTTGGAGGTCCCATAAGTGATATAAATAATATGGCAAAACTAGCAAATAATGCTGGCCTGAGTTTGCTTTCTGCACTGGATAAATACAGGTCTGTATGAACAACATGAACAGAGCAAAGTAGGAATATAGCAGGGATACAGCAGGGATATATCCAAACTGGTTTCATCAAAATGCTTGAGAACCAGAAACAGCTTAGCTGTGGCAATCAAGATCTCACTGGAGTGGGAACATTTCATATCATTTATTTTATATTGCAATTCATCCTAGCATGAGGAGATGCAAGAACTGTTTTTTTGGGATGACTTTGTGCCACTGAAGCCATGACAAAGAGCTGAGGTCCAAGTAGAGCTGTCCAGGTTTGTCTTTGCTATCTGGTTTATTCAGCTGACACATTGTCTGGACAGCTGGAATACCATGAGAATACAAACTCCTGATCCCTGGGAATTGCCATCCCTGCTGCAGATCCCAAGTTAAAGAAACATTGCCTTAGTGCACTGTGGGTTTTTGGTTTTCTTGNCCTGTGGCTTACTCAGCAAAGTTTGCCTTAACACTCCTCAAGGTTTAACTGCCTCTGTCCCCAGCAGGAAAATCCTACAGCAGCCCAGACAGCAAACAGAGCTTGTAGCAGAGCAGCCCACAGTAAAACAGGTATTTAGAAATCATTAACAGATGAACCTTCACCCTTGGGTGTAAGGGTTCAGCCTGGAAGGAAGGATAGTGCAGTCTGCAGGGAGCTCAGGGTGGAAAAGAATCATTTTCTGCAGAGAGTTCTGCCATCACCTTGCAGANCTTTGCCTTCTGCACATTTCCTCTNCACACCCCTGCTGACAGCTCCAGCCTGTCCAAGATGNAATGGCAACCAAAAATTTGGGGCTGGGAGGGCTGGCTGTGCCATAAATCACTGGGAACAGCCTCCTCCTCAAGCCAGACTCCAGCTATTCCTATCCTTGATTTTTACTGACAGAATTACTCATTCCTTCTGCCTCCCTGCTTAAGGGGTTCAGTTCTCAGCAGTCTAGGTTGTGCCTTCCCAGGCATCTTCCTGTGATCCTATTTTTCCTACATCAAAACTGCAGAAATATGATTTAACTTGATACACATTTAATATGTTTCACCATTTTTACTGTGCTCTTCATAGGAGGAATTTATACTGAATGTGTTACAGCAATGAGCCATGAAAGCATTCCCAGTTTCTCTGAGGTGTTTCAGAGGAAATGGGCTCATATAGCCCAAAGCACCTTAAAACACCAACTCTGGCTTCTAAAATCCTCAACAAAGGCTTGAAATGATGAAATTGTAATTGAGAGCAGCAACAGAAGATGCTTACAATAACATGGGAAGCACTTATTTGAAAATGTGGTTTGTTTTCTTTCATATGAGTTTTAAAATTAAGATATTCCTGATGCCAGCAATAAAAACACTGCTTTTCTTTTTTACAGTAGCTCAACAGACAGCAAAACTCAGGAATGGCAGGGGCTGCTCTTGCTATAGCTACAGCTGCAAAATATTTTGCTCCTACTTTTGTTGCTCATTGTGTTCTGAAATGTTTCCCAGATGAGCAGAATTTTCCAGTGCTTGCCTCTGCACCTTCAGGAGACAAGGATTTTGTTTTACTTGTTTTGGGTGTGAGAAAAGTCTCACTGGTTAGTTTTCATTTATATTGTCAGAAGTGAGGTGAAACTCAGCTTCACCAACACAGGCTTANTGCAATCAGACAAAAAGGCATAACAAAATATGATTTATTTAGGCTTAACTTTATCAGTGATGTAATTCCCATCAAGAACCAACATCCCTACCGAGGGTTGGCAANAAAATTAAATTAAAATCAAAAACCAGCAAACCAAAACAACCAAAAAATGTTTAAACCATTGAGCTTTCTCCCTACCTGTCAGCACTGCTCTGCCTTCTTTGGTTTGGTTTTAGCATGTCTTGATGAATTCAGTTCCCAGGTTTATCCCAGTAAAAGCTGAATAAGAACAAAACCTGTAGGAAAGGAAAAGCAACACCACTTCTCAAAAGAAACCCATTCTTCACNTACAGCAGAAGAATCATATTTGCAGGAAGTAACAAAGACATTTTTCATTGTTTTTAAAGTCCTCTTTGAGAACATTATTGTACAATTTCTGTTTGCAGCCTTATTTATTGAAAATACCAACACATCAAGAAAAACATGTTTTTCCCTAGACCAGGTTTATATTACCCATGTGTTCTACCTAAAAAGAGGAAATTTTAGGGATGCAGCAGATTTTTCTCATGCTGAGAACTTTATAGTCTATTGGGGCTGTGCAAACACTCACCACCTACTACCTTCCCACTTAATTAAAAATAGGAAATTGTGATAAAAAACAAACTGCCTATCCAAGCCTAATTTCTCCTGGATTTTTCATTTTTCATACTACAGTAGCTGTTTTTGGTTTTTTTTCCATGTATCCTTGTGCTCCATGGGGCATTGTTTTTCCTCCTTGAGTCCCCACAGCACCTGAATCTTCTGCCAAGGTCACCCACAAACAATCTCTGCCCATCTGCATGGACAGGGAGAGCCCCAGATATTGCCTGTGCCTCCTTAGGGATATGAATGGGGTTGTTTTGCCTCACCCAGCCTCAATTTACAAAGAGCAGCAAGCTCTGAGAGCTTCACCTTGCAGAGAACAGGCAGCTAAAAGCAGCTCACAAGCATCAGTGCCTCCTTCTGTGCTCAGCTTTNATCTGACAGGTTTGGGAACAACACCTGTGGTGAGGGTACAACCTCCTGGAATTCTCCTTCCCTTTTTCCTGACTCTTGGGGCTACATGTGCACAGCACTGAAGGGTCTGATTCCAGTTATCAGTCACAAAATTTCCTTTAGAAACATTATTTTTACTGGCTTTTCTCCTTTTACACGTGATAAAAATGATGCAATGGCCATTCATGGCATCTTGTTTGATGGCATTATTAATAAATAACTCAACTTTGCTCATTTAGGGCTAGTAATGAATAGAGAGGCACATGAGGTTTTGCTGCATTAGCACTAGAAATGTGTTTTAAATACACAATTACTGTGCCATACTTTGCTTACTGTAAAACCACTGGAGGTGGCAAAATAAAAACTCTCCTGTAAGGTAAATAACAGAGGGAGCAGNCAGAGGCAAGCAGGAAAAATAAANTCTGCTGTGGTTTGAGAAAAGNTGGGCTTGAGGAAGAAGGCAGAAGAGACTTTCTGAGTCAGGAGAATACTCAAAGGGGTTTTCTAAAATGTGAAAAGTTCCTGAGGCAGCAAAGAAATGCAGAGGGGGACAGACCTCACCAGGGCTGGGAGAACAACACCAGGGTTAGTAATAATTTTAATTTTTTCTCCCCAGTGGGCTGCCAAAGTCCCTGTTCTCAGATGTGGCAGACAGGTGCACCTGATGGGTGCCAGAGACTGCAGGAGTCTAAATGAGTAAGGTACCAAAAAACCACCCCAAGCAATAAACAAGAACTTTTATCCTGTTAACAGAACTAATTATGGGGAGTTTTAGTCACCCTCAGAACTTAAACCATGACTTGAAAGTTCATGTCGATTAGTTGAGATTTTTGGTCTGAAAAAAAACCAAACAAAAAAAAAATCTTTCTCCAAATCTTTTCCATTTCTCAGATCTGTCTGGCTGAAAACCACCATTAGACCCAAGTTTCTTAAAGCATTTTTATATGTCCTTGCTTTAGTAACCTTTCTTGACAGAAAAAAAAAAAAATCAACTAAATTTCTGTATGGAAAGAGAGGTTGGCTCCCTCTCTATTTAAAAGCAACCAAGAGACCAGGCTGGCTGAAGTTTGTCTTATTACTCCATCTCACTGACTTACCTACTCCTAAAACCAAGAAACACCTCCATGCAAATATTTTATTTTAGGGCTGTGACATATCCCANTATATATTGCTGGTAAAAAGTAAACAAGTATTGAAAACAGCTTTTTACATCACTGAAACTTTTTACATCACTGCAAATATAACCTGAAAACTAGAAATTCATTTCCAGATAATAGTTTTTCCTCTACAAAATACAATATTCTGGAACAAATATACTCAGAAAAACAGGATAGTCCTGATAAAAGAAAGGTTGGAGAGATGATCAGCCAAGACTTATAGGCCAAAACTTTTAAAAATGTCACACTAAGCACAGTGCAAGGAAGCTGTGATGAATATTTCATCCATAGACAGTCTGTGGCTAATGGGTTTCAAAGTTTTCCCTACCTAAGCAGGTTTTTCCTGTATTTTTTAATCATACTGCTCAGAAGAATAGAGATATTTGTAATATGCTTATCAACACCAAGATCCCCCAAAGAAATTTTTTGGGTTTTTTTTTTCTCCTGCAAAATATTTTTGCCATAATTATTCAGTATACATGGAGATTTAATTATTAATTAATTAATGAATTATTGTGAAATTGATGAATGAATTATTAATGAATTNATTAATTAATTATTGTGGCTCCAAACCAAACCAACTGCTGCCACTTTCCAACATGTTTCTCAGGCCTTTCCACAGCTCTAAATATATTTGAAATANACCTCAATTTTTCAAACAATGGAACCATGAGAACAGTTCTCTGCAGNGCAGGAGCTCAGGGGGATTTCAGCTTTGTGACCTGGAGCCACTCTGAAATCTGGCACCAGCCTTCACAGCCACACTCAGCAGCTCTTTGAGCCCCTTGCTGGGAATGTGGAAGCACAGCACACCCCCAGACCTGCAAGAAGAGGTCAGATTCACTTAGTATTTATATATTATAATTATAATATATTTTATATATATTATAATATTATAATATAATATATTATAATAATATATATTACAATTATAATATTATTTATATTGAAGCAGAGCAAATCAATCTGTTTCCACAGCTTAAGACAGAGCAGGCTCAGTCTGCTCAGCAGCTCCCAAACTCTGCTTTGACACTGAGTTTGTTGTGAGCAAGCACAGCTCCATCTCTGAGGGTTCAGCCACACAGCCAGAGGTAGAATATATAAAAACACCTGCTGCAAACCACAACCTGAAGTGCAGAAAGTTGCCTAAAATCATCTTGGGAGTCACTGGTAGAGCATTACACTTTGTTTTTTCTACTTAACCATGATGATGCAACTTTTACAGCCTGGATTCATCTGGCCAATTTTGGACTTTCAAGTACAATTTAAAGAGCTCAGACAAGCTATATCCACCAGCANCCATTTTATTTCATCAACTGTAATAACAGTCAAGGATGCTTAGCTGAAACACAGCTGGGTTGTCAGTGGTTTGTTTCAGTCAGGGGTCCAGAAGTTATCTCAAGCCCTGTAATTACTCTTAAAAAAAAAAAAAAAAAAAAGCAATGCCACAAGGAAAATGATACTAATAAATCCCAAAGCAAGGCAATGTTTTAGTGAGGTACCATGTGAGCAGACTGGAACTCATAATTTACAAGACAACCAGATTCTTCAGATTTTTCTGTTCCCTTGAAGGAGAGGAGCCATGTCTGTGATTACACCAAAAATGCTTTCAACATCCAGCTGTTTTACACTCCTCATTAAAATTCACACAGCCACCACACATTCCAGAGCACAGGAACAGACACACATTTCACAGGATTTATTTACACCAGTCTGACCTAAATTGGTGCTGCTCATCCAAGACCAAATTCCTTTCCAACCTGAGCAGCCAAAGCAAGTTAAACTNGCAACATAAAAATCCTGTTTTGAGAGGTCAAGTATCATTTAAGATTCTTGCTGCTTTTGCAGCATGGTGNGCACAAGTCTGTTCCTTGAGATTTATTCTCCTCTTTCATAGGGAAGCTGGGTATGGTCTGCCCCACCCTGAGGATGTTTCACAGATGTCCTGCAGCCAAAAAGCTGCTGGGTGAGCACTTTCTCAGGTTCCTGTGGACAAATTCTCAGCAGCCACTTGCCAAGCAGGGCCAGATGGTTGCAGGGATATGAGCAAAGCCTTAGCAAGTGAGGAGCTGAAGTCACACTCCTTGCAGAGAGAGCCATCCCTTCCCACAGCTCCCTCCCCCAAGGAAACAGAGCAGCAGTTCCTAAATTACCTCGAGCTTGGAGACCTGCACAGGGAATCCCAGCCNAGCCCTGAACACTGAAATAACTCATTGAAGGTGNAGCTCTGACACCAAANTAGAGTTTCCTGCTTTTTCTGCANCCCCTGAGGGATTTGCTGCAGCTNGGAGGGATTTGTGGAAGGCACAGGTAAGACATAACACCAAGGGACTTTACACACCTCACTCTGCTGTGTAGGTACAGCCTCAGGACCACAAAAGGAGACTCCAGCTCCTTCAACAGCCTGGAAATACTATCCAGCCTTTAAAAAAACCCANTCTTCATGGCCTGAAACCCTACAGCAAGCTTGCCATCTGCCCAAGTAAANTGACCATTTGTCCTGTTGGAGACAGCTGGGCTGTTACAGCAATTGAGGTGGCACAGGAGGGAGTGACATTTTTGGTTTGGGAAGAGACTCTTTGCAGCACTGAAACATTCCTGATTGTGAAGGGGTGACATCCTTAAGTGAAAAATGAAAACACGAAACACGAGCCCTTCCAGAAGTTAAAGTTCAAGAAATGGGTTTCCTAAAGAGATATCCTTGGTTCCTATTGAAGAGATTTGCACCAAATGAAAGAATTGTGTCTCTGACAATGCAAAACATTCACAGTCACTGGCCAGACTTTTACAGCCTACATATTTGCCTTTTGATATAGGACATCTGTGAGCTAGCAACAGTAATAAATCTGAATGTTAGCACAGATAGTTTTCCACATTTTAGGTCAAATGCTATCAAATTTAGCTTATCAGCTTATTAAGATAAAACAAGCTCCTTTGTCATTAGTTTCCTGATTAGTTGCTTGCTTCCAGGACCTGGGACAGTAAATAGGGTTGTTGTTGGGTTTTTTTTTCCATAGTGTAAATGCTTAATGCCCACTGGTTATCCTTATAAATCATAAACAGGGAATCTCTGCTTGATCCCTTGCTGGAGGAGGGGAATGTGATGATTTCAGCATGTTCAAAGCACACATTCCTAAAATACCTAACTGCTCTGTAATTTTTTCACAGTGTAAGGCCTGATCTTAGTGGTTAGGTTCCTTGATCTGAACCATACTGGTTTTGATCAACAAGCCATGCAGTGACAATCTGTTGAGATGGATACTTTGAGAATTGTGATATTGTCTTCCAAAGGTAGCAGTCTTTCCTGGGAGCAAACACAAAAAAAAAAAAATGGGATACAGCTTTGCAGAGCTCTGCCACAGCAAACTGTCCTTTGATGGGTGCAGAGTGCAGCATCCAGCAGGATTTTGCTGGTCTGACACAGGGGAAAGAAAATGCTGTGCCCTGTGGAGAGAGGTAAAAGTGTTGCTGTTTTAGAAAAGAGGACTTGAGAGTGCTCCAGGATGGCTGGAAGAGCTCCAGCAAAGAAAATTGAGTCAAACTGTGCATCACATCTCTGCTTTTGTGCTGGGAGATCTGTGAGGAAGGTTTAAAAATATATTAAAAAAAAAAAAAAAAAAAAAAAGAAAATGACGTTCTTTTAATACCTTTCACAACATGTGTTCTTATTTTAGAGTCGACATACCGTCACCAGGCTACCATTGATGATGAGGTGGTTTCCATGGAGATACTAGACACAGCTGGCCAGGTGCGTGGGGGTGTGTGCTGCTCCCCAGATCCTTGGAAATTGTGGTGGTGGCAGTGTCCCTGCTCTGGGGACACAGATTTGTTCTGGGCAGAGCCCCTTCTCTCCTCCCCCATGCTGGATCCACANCCTTCTGCAAAGTTTCATACCTGGAAAATCAAACAAGTCAAGTGGCTTACCTTGGGGGTAAAATTATTTTGTTGCCATCCCTTTTTATTCAGGGCCAGCCCCATGGGTAGGCACAAAGTCTCAGTCTGTTTCTACAGTGATGAGTGATGAGGCCTGACAACTTCAGCCAATGATTCCCACTAGAGTGAAGAGCAGATTTGTCACAGACAGGCCTCCCTTTTAAAACATGCCAGGTGTACATGCTGGCACTGGGTGGAATAAATCTCCTAGACCATGGGATAGAAAANGCAATGTGTGCAAAGTATAAAGCAAAGCAGATGCACCCAGCTTTGTGGGCTTTGGAGGACCAGTACCTCTCTGAAGATCTGTCTTCTTCCCAAACCAAACCCCTGAGGCATTGTGCTGTCTTGTCCAACAGGAGGATGCCATCCAGAAGGAAGGACACGTGCGGTGGGGCGAGGGCTTCGTGCTGGTGTACGACATCACGGACAGGGGCAGCTTCGAGGAGATGCTGCCGCTCAAGAACCTGCTGGATGAGGTCAAGAAGCCCAAAAACGTCACCCTGATCCTGGTGGGGAACAAAGCAGACCTGGATCACTCCAGGCAAGTCAGCACAGAGGAAGGTGAAAAGCTGGCCACGGAGCTGGCCTGTGCCTTCTACGAGTGCTCGGCGTGCACGGGCGAGGGGAACATCGGGGAGGCGTTCTACGAGCTGTGCCGCGAGGTGCGGCGCCGCAAGATGGTCCAGGGCAAGACCCGCAGGAGGAGCTCCACCACCCACGTCAAGCAGGCCATCAATAAGATGCTTACCAAAATCAGCAGCTAAAAAAAAAGGAGCTGTCCTGAGGCAGGGAAGCGTTTCGGAGCGCGTTAGCTCCGGTCAAATCTTCGCAGCGAGGAAAAAAAACCAAAAAGACAAAATTTTTTGAGTGACACGGAATCGTGCTGTTTTCCTGTTTTGAAATGTATTTAGCCACACTGCTTCTGACTAATGTGGGATAAAAAAAAAAAAAAAAAAACACCAAGAAAAAAAAAAAAATAAACACCAAATGAACTCCAAAGGACTAGACAGTTGTGGGGATTAGCAACCAAGAGAGAATCTTCTGCTTCTGCGTGGCTAGCTCCAATCCCCTGCCAGTCAGTAGTGCCTAAACACCATTTCCAGCCAGACAGCTGCTCAGNAGCCACTGGAGAGTAAGATTCAGCCCTCAGTCCATCAACAACCAGCACAACTGGTGTTCTCCAGGACTGAATGTGTGTAGAGGCTGCTGTGTTGAATCAGAAAGTTCACCTGACACCTTCACCAGCTCTAAGTTGGCTCATTGTATGCTTTCACTCCTTCCTTGTTATTTTTGTCAAATCCATAGCTGTTGATGTTCTTAGCAAGGTNTGCAAAAAATACAGGAAAGGTTTATTACATGGAGTGTTTAGCCAGACACACATTTCAAGAGAGATGAAGTTCAGCTGCTCTTCCAGCTCCTCTGAAACTGCAGAATTCTCCAGAAATAATCACCTAGTCCAGCAGCATTTCAATATTTCCTCCTGAAAATGTAGTACTGTGCTTGGGGAAATGGGAGTATGGAAATTCAAACTGAAAAAAAAAGAGAACCATATTACTAATGGTTGAGCTATGGGGAGTTTTTAGCTTTTTTGATTTTTTTTCTTTTTCTTTCTTTTTTTTTTTTCATTTCAAGTAGTTCCTCTTAGTCTATTTTATACCTAAAAAGAACTGAATCCTTGGGAAGGCAAGTACTTAAAGTCAAAGCCCAAATGTAAATCAGCTCTGAATGCCACAGATGTAGGAAAGTGAGTAAATCCAACTGGCTGGCACTTTGTGGAGTTATACATGGCCATGCAGGTGGAACAGGCAGATCTCTATATCCCAGTGAACACAGAAAAGTTCCAAATTAGCACTTTTATTAAAAATATCCACTTAAAGATATTTTACCAAATTAAATTTTTTTTTTTGAACTTTCACTTTTACCCAACCAGCAAAGAACATCACATTCAGATGTGTATTTTATTTGGGCTGTTGTTTGTTTTCTCTGTTTTCTAGGTGGTAAAAACTCCTTTCACTGTCCTGGAATCAATGTCTGTGTTTTTGTCCTCACATGTGTTCACATGTGTTGCTGTACATCAGCTGGACACACTGCAGTGGAAACTTCACTGTGTGCTTCTGGGCAGGGGGTTCCTGCAACAGGCCTCTGTGACACACTTGTTCCCAAACCTCTCATCATATCATTAACTTAAAAAAAATACATAAAAAAAGAAAAGAAAAATAGAGATTTTGCCATTTTTAATAGAATCAATCCAAGTGTAAAAGAGGGAGCTNCTGCCTGCTCACAAACCAGAATTCTTTAGCTGAGGGGCTGAACTTGTAAACAATTTAGTTACATCAGGAGCCAGAGGGAGCATTTGCAAGTTGAAGCTCCAAGGTTCTGTTATCTTTCCCATCAGTGCTGCTGCACGTATCTGAAGTAAACAAAATCCTTACCTGCAGTCCCATGGCAACACAGCTTTGGTGTGCTGAGCAATTGATTCATCCCTCTCAGGAAACTTCAACAGCTTTTTTATCTGAAAAACCTTTCTTGGGGTTCAGACTGGAGCTGCATTTAAAATGCAAAAAGATTATAAATTAATGACAAGAGAAAATAATTAATCATACTCATACTAGAGGAGTTGAAAGGAAGGGGAGGCTGAGTTACAGCCCTCATATTTTCCAAAAGATTTCCAGCAAATTGTATCTNCTTTTATAACGTCTGTGTGGACAAATAATAAAATCCTGGTGAAAGTAAAATGTTCCACTGTGCAAACATCCCTTGTTACACAAAGAACCTGCAATAAAAATAGTAACATTCCTTTGCAAAGACTGAATCTGAAAACTGCCAAACAAGATAAACACTTGGTCAAAAAGAAGGCTGAATTTTGTGACCTGTCATACAAAACAAACACAAACTTCTTTACTTAATTGTTCATTATTTTTTTCCCCTCAAAGCCAGTTCTACTATGGTGTATTTATAATCTGTTGATGTGCATTGCATAGTATTAAATGCAATTTGATTTCCTGTTGCTCACAATGTTGCAACATATTACTGGATATAAGTCTGTCATATTTCCACAATGTGCAAATTGAGCCCAAAATTGCCCAAAGCACTGAAAGGGCTGAGTGCAGCATGAACCCACATTCTGCAGCAGACATCAACAGATTAAATTGATTAAATTCTGTTTCTCCTGCTGGTGTTTGAGTGTATGTATGTGACACAAACATTAAATTTCTCTCCTCTGCTCGCTGCCATTTCTGCAGAGAGAGGATGGGAAGGACAGTGAACAAAAAAGGGGAGGAAAGGTGAAAGGGATACTTGTTACCTGCAACAAGTTGATTGTCACTTATGAAGTTTTTNAAATATTTATCTTCAATTGATGAAGAGTTAGTCATGCCCGTGCTGCAAGACCTGGATCAGGACCCAAAACTTCCCNAGAACTTTGAGAATCTTCACATCTGGGGGTTTGGTGCAACTGCAGGTGGAAGTGAGGATCAGCCACTGGGTTTGCACCTGGATCCAGACAGGTTGTCCCCAACCTGGGGATGGTTGGATCTGGCAGTTTGCTACAAGGCTAGTTGATTTTTATATATATAATGATCTGTATGCATTTTTACATTAAAAATATGAAAGCTTGTGCTTGTAGATAATATATAAGAAAGAAAAATAAAAAAGGAAAAGAAANCATAGTGTTTTTTTCTGTAGTGTACTCTTCACATATTGATCTTCCATTAGATGTCTCCAGTGTTCCTTCCAGCTATTAAAGGGCCATTTCCAAAAGCCCTGTTTTGGTTTTCATTTAATCTTTATCTGAGGAAGACAAACGGTGAATGTTACCAGAATAAGCACTGTAAAATTTGGATCATTTTATTTGAACTTATTTGGCTGCTACTCCTGGAACAGAGAAGTCAAACAGCACCTGCAGTGAGACACTGCTCCAAATGTCCTTGTTAACTATCTCAAGNCTGATGAAAAAGTTACAGGGTTATTGGAAACCCACCAAGAGCTGTCCTGCCAACTAAACAGCACAGACCTTGATCCTGAGCTGCTGAGGTGAAATTCTGGGCTAAGAAATCTGGGATTTGGATAGAGCAGCTTTTCACCCTGCCCATGNTGCAAAGATAATGCACTGTTAATCTGAAGGGGAGGTACATAATGCATTCCTTATGAAAGGTACATTACATTAGTGGTAAATAATCAAACAGCATGGGCATTAAGCTGTAGCAGGGGATGCTTCAGCACTGAAGAGGGGAACTGTAATCCATCCTTTTCCCCCAAAGCATGGTGAACAGTGGTGGGGGTAGAAGAATGTCACACCTGGCAGAGCACTGCATGAAATCTGAGTGCAGAGTCTGTGCTGGGGGGTGAAACCTCCCAACACCAGTCACTGTCTGCCCCTGGAGCAGCCTTGAGCTCTGTCAAGCCACACTATAACTTGTTCCAGTCAAAATAATGTCTCCTGCAAAGTCAGGAGCTGCAGTCATACAGGCTGTGTATCAACAGTGATGGGGGTTCCTTTTATCTTTCCCTCTAATGGCTCAATACATATGCAAATCTTAAGAGGAAAGAGAAAAAGAGGCTTTAATTAAAAGAGGCTTCTTGGCATTTTGATGTACCTGCCTCTATTGCTCTGAGCCTGCAATGAAAACAGTGTCANCTTAGAAACTCCAGTGTTGTGCATTTGATTTCTGCAGCAGATTTGAGGGGAGTTTGGTCTTCTGCCTTTTTGGACTGGTCTCTTCCATCTCCAGCTTGATTCATCTTTTGCTGCTTCTGTCACATNAAATAAAGCTGTTTGGAGTTTGGGTTGGTTGGGNTTTTTTTTTAAATGGTAGTTGTCAATAGACTCTACTACCCAAGAGCAAAGAGTGTCACTTCTCACAAGGATAAAGTATTTGCAAATGCCTCTGGATATAAATTATTAACACTGAACACAGCAGCTCTGGAGAGTTGGAAATAATTCTTTTTTTTTTTTTAAGGGAACCTCTCATCATTGTAGTACAGATGGCTGTGTCAAGNACCAGTCCTAAGCCAGACTGAAATATTCAGCATCACTAGGAGCAGCCATGGCCTGTCATGAAATATTAACATGCAGAATAGCAAAAAAAAAATTGAAAACAATTTACAGGTAGACTACAAATTATACCTCACAGNAAAAAACCTACATATTCTTTCTTTTTAAATTTTATGTGATATCAGGAATTTACAGAACCTTTAAAAGTTCAGCAAGTTCTGGTGACTAAGAGTGTATCAATAATGTAAAAAATGAGAGTTTTATCAAACTCCTTTGTCAGTCCACATGATTCAACTTTCCATTCTGTTTCCTCCAGCTTGGTCAAAGCTGTCATTACTAAGAGGAAATCAAGGAGACCCAGATGGAAATTTTGGCATGAAAAAAATTCAAATTAAAAAAAAAACCAACCAACTAACCAAAACAAAATTAAAAAAAAATAAAAACAAAAACAAAACAACAACAAAAAAACAAAAAAACCTAAAAAAAACCCCACAAAAGCCAAAAAAACCCAACAACAAAACAAAACAAAAACAAACAAACAAACAAAAAAACCAAACAAGCCTAAACAAACAAACAAAAAAATCCCCAAAGGGACACAACCCAAATAAAAGTGGAATTCCCATTTTCTGAAAAACAATTGTAAGATTTCATACACCAGGGCTGGTACACAGGTGATCTGACCAAACTAAGTAATCAGAAACAGTGGAANANTGTGAGGTTTTAACTTGGATTTCTTTTTTCAAATCTAACTGTAAAGAAATAAAATTATTATTTCTGTGAAGGATGGTATTCCCTTATATCAGAGATAAAATATTAAAGTGTATAACTCAATAGAAAATATAGCAGGAATGACAAAGAGTTATTTTAGAAGAGTGATACCCTCAGACTTCCTAGACAAGAATCCAAGTAAAGCTCTGTGAAGGACTCTGACATTTTCATATAGTGATGAGCTGTTACCTGAAGTTTGAACTCAGATTTTTAAAAAATATTTATAATTATTACTGCAGGGAACAAAGTGATTCTATTTTCTCCAACAGAACCCACCACCACTCCAATTTTCACAGACAGACGTCAGCAGGAAAAAAAAAAAAAAAAAGAAGGAAAAAAAAAAAAGACTGGAAGAGACTGAAAGATTAGTGTTTAATTTACCTGTGTGGCCTCTGAACATTTCCTGGGGTTTTAGAAATGGCTTCAGACAGAAATTTATAAGTTACTGAGAACATCCATAAAATGAGACACAAATTCTGCCAGGCCTCTCCCAGGGCTGGCCCTAAGTTTTCTCCACCAAATTCTGATCTGTTGTAATGCCTTTGTCTTCTTCAAGGAAACACCTAAAAATTGCTGGTGCAAAATTTAGGGATATGAAGTCAGTTTGATTTTAGTTTTACATTGAAACATGTAGAAAATATTCCCAAAAAAAACCAGCCATGGTCTCCCAGCTCATGGCAGAGAGGTTTCTAACCATGGGTCAAATAATTTCCTGTATTCAGTGATGAGCAGAGGGAACAATAATTATCACATTGATGTCCTTGGCTCCAGCTCCAGATGATGGCCCTTAATCTGTCACTGAGGTGGATTTACAGCCACAGCATGCAGTTCATCTCAGCCAGAACTCTTCCCACAGGGGTTTGCATTCCTCTCTCCCTGGTTTTGCATTCTTCCCCATGGGTTTGATCCAGTGGTTTCTGTGACCCAGCCTGAACTGTGAGCACAGAAAAGCACAAAAGGCTTGGTGCCCCCAACATGTGATTATTGAGGTTCAGGAGGGGGATAAGATGCTTGTAATTACATGAAGTGAAAGTGCACCAAGGGCAAACTCCAGCAGAAGGCAGAGAAAGTTTTCAGAAGCTCCCAAAGACTGGAGACTGTTTCAGTGAGGCTGCTGAGAGGCACTTTGCTGAACTGATTATTTTTTTCCAATGCAAAAACATANAGCAGGACAGGACTAGAATGCAAAATAATTCACTACTTAAACACCTGCATCAAGACTAAATTCAGTTTTCAGACTGCCTCAGACTTACCTGCTTTGATCCTGAATTAGAGCTGTTTCATANTTTACAGATGTTAATAAAAATAATTCCCAGTATGTTTCCAGGAACTTTGGGACCTGAATTTTTTACCCTCACATTTCTAAATTCTGCTCCCTTAACCACACACAAGGCACAATATTTTATTAACCCTAAAATGCCTCAGTGAAACCACCCCAAGCCTAATTGTCCAACTGTCTTAAAAGGATTACTGACTTCATTCTGCTGGGGAGTAATTTGTAAAACTCTGGCTGCAGTTATTGTGAGACCATCCTCCTCTCAGTTCCATGGCAGCATTTTTAACAGATTCCTCTCTCTTTTACATGAATATTGCATTCTTTAAAGAAACATGGCTTGNTGCAGCACAAGAGAGAATCTAATATTAGCTCACCCTCCTCTGGGAGCCTCCCTGAGTGATTCTCCCATGGAAAAGAGGGGTGACCCTCTGGTAGCACCTGTAATATAAAAAGTCATTAAAAATCAAGAAAAATCTCCTATCAAAATGTTCCCTTCCTCTGGAATAAATTGAGAGAAATTGAGTGTTCCTACCAGAATGATTAAACTCCATCAAGATGTTTCTTCAAACCAACTACTATTTTTTTTCTCTGCTTTTGATGATTAAAAAATGTCAGGAATACTAAAAGTACTGGAGTTAGATACCGGGGAGAGTTTTTTTTATCATAAAAAGTTCTTTGTTGTAAATCTTCTAGTTGCTCCTCCTTGTCCAAATATCTAAAAGCAGAGCTACCCTTCAGTCATCTCCATTTTCCACTCTGTAAATCCTGCAGTGCAGTTCTCTTCCTGCCTATTTCCACATTCAGCTAAACATGAACTCAAAAATTACACACTCAGTCATTCCAGATCAATGACATCCCTGGAAAAAATTAGAGGTTTATAATTTTCCCACCTTGCATCCAGTACCATCTTGCACTCTTGTAACCAAACCAATAACACCTTCTTAAGGCCTGTGTATTTTCTTTTTCTACCCTTATTTGTAGGTATATTCTCCCTCCAATTCAGTCAAAAAATGCTTGCCAGGTAAAAAAAACCACACTTTTCAAAAACTTAACAGAAGAGCTCCTAAATCAAGTTCTTTGCAATTGAGAGATTTATTTTTTTCCCCATATATTCCACCCAGTGTTGAGCAAATAACTTTCACCACAGCAGCAGCAAACCTCAAATGTTGACCTCTAAAAAGAAAAAAATCTGAAAGAAAATCTCAGTGTTGCTTGCTACTTCTCTTTTTATCTAAAGAGTTTTCTGGGATGGCATTAGAAANGGTGATTCCTTGTTCCTGCTCACAATAATAATAATAATATAACAATAAGTTATATTAGAAAGGGCTGCAGAAAAGGGTAACTGCATAATTAGCATTTCTTAGCACTTTGTGTTGAAAGGTAAGGCAATGAAAACAGAGAAAGCAAATTATGTTCTTAGTTTTAATGCTTCTGGTTATTTCTGGTGGAAATGAGAGCAAAAANCACATTAACCCTTTCATTTCCAACCCCAGCTTTGTTTCTTCTCCTCTAACTTGGAGAACAGAAAGCCACTTCACCACCCTGGAAAGATCACCTTGTCNAAGGCCTGGCACAATTTCATATTTCAGGAGCTCAAGGCACATGAAATTTTGAATACAAGGATATTGAATCTAAGCTTTGTAGCTTTTTCACTGAGATCACAGTTCCTCCAATGTTCTTTTCCTGTCCTCAGTGGATGAAAAGTGGAAGAAAAATCTCCTCCCAGATACAATGCTGCAAATAGAGAATAGGAAATCCAACCAAGAACTGCTGTCATTTCCCTGTCCTAGTTGGAAATCACACAGAATTAGAGGCACAGGTTCATNNTAATNACAAGAANAGTGGTTGCTTCACTGTGCCCTCANGAATGACTGTGTTGGTTTATTTTTTAATTTACATACATGAAATTATTTAATACATGAAGTACTGCACTGGTGGTTTACAGCTGAAGGGAACTGCTCTCTTTCCAAGCCCCACTGAGAAACATTAAGAACTGTATCTAGGAAATGGAAGATCAGCAGTTTGGTTTGGCTCTGTTGGGCTGCTGGGTACCAGGGGCTGGGCAGGGACTATCCCAGAGAGACCATAATAGGAGGGTTTATGGTGTGCTGCCACACAGCTGGGCCACCAGAGGTGAAGGTAAATGGGAGATGTGTCTGCTGTAGCTCCCCTGGCAGCTCCTTTCAGTTCACAAAGCCTTGAACGCTTCACTAGGCAATAAAAGAATGTTAAACTCCCCTCCTCTCCCTCCTCAAGGCCAGCTAATGGTTTCACAACCCCTTGAATCCCACATAAAAGTGCTTTTTATCCACCACTCCCATGTATTTAACCTGCTATAAGTGTGAAAACAGTGAAATGTTTANATGGCTAATAAAGGTTATCCAAGCTTTGGGGGGAAAATGAGACCCAAGACATTGTGGTGTACAGCACAAGAGCCCTGNCCTCATTTTCTGTGAGATTTTGGTAAAATCAGCCCTCTGAGCCTGTTTTTTATTTATAAATGGAGCAAAGGACATTTGCCCCTATTTGAAATACATATGGGAAATGGCAGGTTGGAGGTATTGGTCAGAGACACTCAGCAAAGATAAGAACTTCAAAGAGAAATGGTAAATTATAATTAGAAGAGTGATGCACATCTATAAATTTCAAACTTTTATCTGTGACAAGTCTTGTTTGCCAGATATATTTCCAGACAATGACAATTTTAGTTTTAAAATGCCATTAGAATAACAACAACAAAAAAAGTAGAAAATTTTGAACTTAAGATACTCACTCCCAAGGATCTTAATGAACTTGGAAGCTTTTTTTTTCCCCCAAGATTTTCTCACAGAGATAACTATGCAGCTATGGTTGCATCTTTTAAAGCAGAAGAATATCATGGCCAATTCTTTGATGCATGATGAAATAGAATTTACAAGAATTCCTGTCATCTTGAATATTTTCTAAAGGAAACAGCAGGAAGAATTACAGCTTCAAGAAGATGCTGACATAATCAGCTTTCTCTCTCTTTTGGATTTCACAACAACAATGAACAGACACTCTGGGGCCAGCATATAACTCCAGAGAGTCCCAGAGTGCTGAGCACACAGAATTTGGCCAGGAACATTTATTGGGCAATGCATGGTGGGTTGGTGTGAGTTTCAGCTGTCTACCAATGCAAGGTTTACATGTTTCTTTTCCAATGTCCCTTTGCTGGAATTTTATTCTTGTCAGACAATGGTTCAAAGCTGTGGAAAGTGATTGGAATATAAACAAAGCTTCAAACTTTGCTGCAGGAATGTGTGTCTGCCATGAGCTGACCCAAAACCCTAGGTCTGAATATCCCTCAGATCTGAATCCTTTCCAGATTTAAACTCTGTAGCAAGGTCCAGTGTGGGAAATAGGAAAAGTACAAAACTTTCTGTAAAATGAGAGTGATGACTGTGATGGAATAAAGGCTTTGAGCATTCCCATTCCATTGTTTGTGCACAGAGATATTTGTAAATATAATCTAAGAGAAAAAATGTATCACAGGAAAAACCAGCAGTCAGGTTGAGCAATACCAATATCTGNATTCACAAGCCAGCAAACATGGAAACTCAGCAGAGTTCCAAGTGAAGGAAATTTCCACTCTCCCCACTTAACCAAACCCTTCTCTGTCTGAGCAGCCCTGAGGATTATTTTGCATTGTTGAAGTAGCACAAAGCAGGTTTGGAAGGGGAGCAGAAATGGCAAACCCTGACAAAAGTAACCAAGAAAAAGGATTGTGGGAAGGAGCTAAAATGGCTTTTCCTTTGGGATCTCAGCTGGCTGCTCCAGAGGGCTGGCTGGGTTTGGGTCATGGAGTGGGAAACAACAGCTGGAGCCAGAGAGGAGGAAGAAGGTCCTGAACATCCTTATTGCAAACTTGGCAGAGGGAGACAAGGCAGAGCAGCTCAGCACAGCACAAAAATTCAGATGGCACTTTCAGAGAACAGCATGTCAGAGCAGATAGAACAAGGAAATGAGTTTGACTCTGTGTGTTACCAGAGAATGGAGCACTACATGGGGGGACAGGATGGAAAGGGGATGGAGAAGAGAACAGTCAAATATTTATGGCAGTTCTTAGAAAAATAGGAAGAAAACTGACACTTCTTGATAAACAGTCTCAGGACTGAGGATGCCTTTGTTGGTTTTTTTTTTTTTGCCAAAAAATTTTAAAGTAGAGCAGCCTTTTCCCCCCACAATGACAATTTTTTAAAAATGCAGAAAACCCTGTTCACATTCCCATGTGCCCTTATGCTGAGTGCTTTCAGAGCCAGGTCTCAGCAAAGAATACATTGGAACAATCTCTCTGGTTTGCACCCAAAAAAGTTAATAAAGCAGTACAAGAGACTTTTTCCATTTGATGTAATCTAAAATATATAAAATAACCAGTTGGAGAAAATGATAAGTGAGGAAGNATCACCCTTCACTTTAGATAGTTCATTTAGATTCCCTGAACAAATATTTGAATAATTGCCAGTGTAGCTTCTGGATATATTAAGTTAGAAAAAGGCATAAAATAAAATTGAGGGGCAAAATAATATTCTGTATAAATTTTGTTTTTTAGATTATATTACTTGATANAGCAAACTTACAGATATATTCACTAACATTTGACCAGCCAATGCATTTTGAAGATTCAGAATATCACTTCCAAATTTAACAGGGCTTTCAACATGTAAAGTGAAAAAAAATTTGCATCTTCCTGAGGCACATTATATTGCTGGTATATTGAAAAGAATATAAAATAATCTCTGCTCCAAAGCCCAGGGACATCCTGTAATGTATGGCACTCTGTGTAGGGAAACCACAGCCCTCAACACACAAAGTATTCAATGCTGGAGAGCACAGGCTGTGTGAAAATAAAAGGGAGGAAATGGCATGAGGAAATTGCATCACCCTCCAATAAATAAACAAATAAATAAAATTGGCAAGATGCAAAAGAAATAATTGATTTAAAAGCAAACCAAGTGAGGTCCTGCAAGGNTTCATTAAACATCAAAATCCTACTCTATTAAGGCTGGGAGGATAGAAGCTTGAGAACAAAATCTGAGCCAGAAACAAGGATTTTTGCAGCTCAGAATAAAAACCCCTCTAGCCAAGGTGTGNGAGCCTGGAAAAAATGNTNAATACAGGTACATNTCNGAGATCCACAAACTCTTCACAGCACAAACACAAAAATCTGTCTCCAAGTGTTCCTCAACAGATACTGGTTCCTGTGCCACCCAGGCAGGAGAAATGCAGAGTTCAGAGTCCTCTCTTACACCCCACATAAACCATACTCCTTTCTAAACAGGCACTGAGCCTCAGAAATATGGGATTTAGATGAACAGATCCACACAGACAGATCCACAAGGAAGAATGAGAGATAAAGGGCACCCTACTCCATCCACACTGTGATTGTGACTGGGTGCATGAGCAAGGAAACAACCCCAGTGGCTGAGAAAGGAGCCAGACAATCTCCTGCCAGGAACAGAAAAAATAACTGCTGCTCAATTCCATCAGCCTTTTGCTGCCATTCCCACTGCCTTTCCTCAGACCCAGCTCTAGGGATGCAAGCCTTCCCTCTGGACAGGATTTTTGTTCATCACACAGTAGATCTTCAGTGGGATGACACAGCCAGCCTGAGCTCATGGCAGGCCAGAGAAGTTGTTTCCAAAGGCACCACAGACACATTTAACAGAGTTGTTTGGCTGGATTTAGTCAGCTCACCAATCTGCATCACAATTCATTTTCATAATTAGAGCCAGGCACCCGTTTTTCTAGGAATACAGCAAAATACCACAGGGCCAGTCATGTAGGATGAGTTAGATAAGAGCCCTACACACATTTCAAAGGGCATTCAAGAGGATGTGAGGGTCACAAAGATAATTTGCTCCACAGCTGGGAACAAGAGCTGGTTATCTCAACTTGTAACAAACTCCACAAATCAGGTTAAGTAAGGGCAGCATTAAAAATAATCTGAGATAATTCCAGCTGAGCAGGAGGCCATAACCTAAGCTTGCCATGACCTCTTGCTTTTCAAAAGAAGAGTATGCAAATAGAAGAAAAAACAAAGCAAATCAAGTTACAAAACACATCCCTGAACATCTGGGTTGGTTTAACTGTGTACTGAAAACAGCTGGACTTGATGTAGGTACATTTTGGGCATCAAAAGAAGAAACATTTTCTCTGGAGACAGAGTCAGAAAAGGAGATAAATATCCACAACAGGCAGTGTTTGGAAGAGGAATGGGAAGGATTTAGTGATAGCAAAAGGCTACTGGTTGTTGTTTTACCAGTTTGCAAGGGCCATGTGTGTGAATAACAAAGCAGTGCCACCAATGCTCTCGACCTGAGGCAGTGCTCACCTCGGTGAGGGGAGTGGCAGGGGCTGTTCCCTTGTCCAGTCCCAAAAACAGAGGGCTGGTAATTGGGGTTAAAGGTGTAGATGACTGACAAAAACTGCCTTTTTCTCCTGGCAGCTTCAAAAAATGGCCTTAACAGGGTTGTGTTCTCCACATACACAATTTATCAACAATCTCACTCTTCCAAGACACTTTACTCTGTGGTTNCTACAGCACAAAGAGCCCAGAAAACACTTCTGCTGAGGAGATGTAGTGAGACAGTCTGCAGAGTTCTCTGGAGAGCTGGGAAATGGTGACAAACCATTTGAAATGAGGGATTGCCACTNGTCTACCAAGGAAGTCAGGCTCATCAATCTCCTGCTATCAAAACAGCCTCTCAGACATGAACATCTCTCTGCAGACTTTTGTGAAGCTGTTTCAGTGAAGCATGACAAATGCCAGAGAGGATTTCAGGATAACAGCAGGGACTAGGTGGTGAATTCAGACAG
Organism: Saxicola maurus maurus; assembly: GCA_900205225.1. Lineage (NCBI taxonomy): Eukaryota > Metazoa > Chordata > Aves > Passeriformes > Muscicapidae > Saxicola > Saxicola maurus. Next base: position 261,491 of record OAMK01000082.1, read on the forward strand.
CTCAAAGCATCTGCAGCTCACAGAGCCCCCCTGGAACTACCTGAGGGGCATTTGGCTGGAGCACAGCTCAGTAACTACCCTGAGAGATCAACAGCATCACTGCAGTAATAGTTATAGAGCTGCTGGAGCTTTTTTTGGTCTCATTTTGCCTCCCTAGTATCAAGGAACACCTTATGGTGCTGCAGGCAGTACAGATAGAAGCCCTTACAAAGTACACATTTCTATGTGATAATGTCCTTAAATCCTAGCCTGNCCTGGGTTGGAAGAGCCCTTAAGGCCATCATTTCCAACCCTTGCCCTGGGTAGGGACACCCACCCTTAGACCATCCAGCCTGACCTTGAACATCCCAGGGATGGAGCATCCACACCTTCTCTGNGCAGTCTGCTCCAGATTTTTTGTCCTAATATCTGATCTAAACCTACTCTCTTTCAGCCATTCCTCTTCCTCCTGTCACTCTGTGCTCTTGTAGTTCCTATATTTTTCCTATAGGATCCCTTGATATGCTCAAGGCCACAATTAAGTCATCACCCATTTGTTTTGTTTTGGCTGGGGTTTGCCTTCAGCTAACCAAAATTTTTCTGGCTGGAAGGATGCAGCCAGCTGTTGATGTCAGAAAAAAAACCCTCAGTTTAGCATTTGCTAAGGTTTAACACATTTACTAAGCAGCAGCACCTCCAGCACATTCAGCAGCATCAACTCTCCTCACATGAAACCATCAGCACCTGGGTGTTCCTTGGGAGTTTTAGCCTCCAGCTGAGGATCAAACCTTCACCTTTAAAAGCTGTGATGAATTCCCCTGAAATGCAGCCTGGCTTCTGGGCAGAAATGATCTGCAGTTCTACAAATTTAATTGCACCCCTGCAGTGTTTGGGGACTAGACACTGGAGAGGTAATTACAGACAGGTCAACTGAGGGGATTCCAGTGCATTCCCATTCAGAAGGAAGAGAGGAAAAAATAAAGAACTAAATAACTGAAATGCAGAGAAACAAGAGGGACTGAGAAATGGTGATATTCAAGTGCTTTACACAGCATTTAGCAATACATACAATTTTTACACATAAATCTGTATCAATATAGAGTATTCAAATTATGAACTTATGCACAAACACACACACATTTAAATGGTTAGAAAGAGACTATTGGGAACATTTCCCACTCATCCTCTCCCCAGAGAAAGCTTAATCTAATTCTTACATATTTTTCACATGTTTAATGAAGATTGAAGTACCATTGTGTATGTTTGAACAGCTCTGGAAAAAAAGATTGCTGGGGAATCAGGTATTTTCTAATCTTGGGAAAAACTGGTATTTTATACAAGCTCTCCAATGCTGTGTCTACAACTGCATCAAAGAAGATGCAATTTAAACCCTCTGTTTGTTTATTTATGCATTTATAACCCCTGGCTGTTAAAACAGATGGAGTAACCATGAAGAGCTNGAANCACATTATTGCACAAAGCAAAACTTTGTTAATTCAGCACTACAGGATACAGAATAACTTCTGTCCCTCTGTGTCCTGACACCGGGTCCCTCTNGAGTGGTTAAAGAAACACGAGGAGGAAAAAAAAAGCCAAAAGTTCCCCAGCAATCCTCCTGTGCATCAGCAGCTTCCATGACCTTCAGAACACCTAAAATTTAATGTGACATAGACATTCAAAGTCATGTTTACTCCCCATGCATCCTGGGCTCCTCTAGAATAACATCCTTAGAAGGAAGAGACTGAAGCTACATAAAACCTGCAATTATTTCTTTTCAAGTGCACCCAAATGAGTTGTTGAGCCAATCAACCATCCCTGACTCCCATCCATAGACACACACCAAGTTCCTGCCTCCATAAAAAAAATAATAATAATTAAAAAAAATAGGGGCANCAGAACACTCAGTCATTAAATGAGTCGAGCAGGAAGCATTTCCCCAATTGTCATTTGGAATCTCTTTCTTGACATTCAGTCTCTATTCTCCTTTTCCTCTGCTTCATCCCATCCTGTGGAGGCTCTTTCAGACCACATNAGTCTCCACTTCATTGCTGCTCTCAGATATTTTTGTCTCAATCAGAGGGTTGAGAACAGTCCTGATCACACAGAGCTCCCACTCCCTTTCCCAACCACTGTGGAGAAGGCAGGTTGCCTTTTCTAACAAAACTCCTCTATAATTTCAGCCTGAATATGGGCAGACTTAATTTTCTGCTCCTACAACTGAGGACTCCCTGGAAAGAGAAAAGCAATTTTTTCTTTCTGAGTCAGCATGTAATTACATATGGTCCAGACATGGCCTGCAGCATCTTCACAGCTATTTTTGTTCCAGAGAAGGATTAGGCTGGATGCAGCATCATAAATTCTAAGAGAGAGAAAGGGGCAGAGCCAAAAGAGCACTCTGACTACCCTGAGCCCTAACTCTCCATAAAACTGAATATTAATTCCTTAATGAGCCATAAGCCCAAGTGCTTCCACCACTGCTCTGGAACCAGAGTCCTAAACACTTAAATCTTGTTTTTTCGTGGGTGCTGCAATAAAACAAACCATCCACTCNCCTCTCCCCTCACACTGGAATGATTAACCAGAGAGAAGAATGCTTGTAGGCAAAGTACATTTGGTGCTGCTCTTTGATTTGAGCACAGATTTCAAGCANTTCAAACTGGGAATGGGGTCTCAAAACTAAATCCAAATATAAACCCTAAAGCTGTAACAAGAGTTTTCTAAAAGCAAACTGATAAGTGGGAGAAAGTATTTATGAATTNCTTGAATTATGAGAATTTCTATGCTTCCTTTATTCCCTTTTGTTTTGAAACTTTCCCATCACCCACTTCTTCAGTTTTTCAATTTATAATCACTCCTGAAATGTTATCCAAACTTTTCAATAAATGTGGAATACTAAACCCAAAACACTGTGCCATCCCACTCACTGTAATTTAATTCTCATTTCCACATTCCTAGACCTACTACAGCCAGAACTGCCACATCACTTTTATTTTTTTTATGCATTTTCTGCATGAAATGTAACACAAGCCTTCTCACACTCAAAAGTATTTATTAGTGATGCCAAGCTAAGGAGCTAAAATATTTGATCTTGTGCAGAAAGCCAAGCATGTTCATGGCTAGGAACTTCCAGGAGTTTGACTTGCCACAATTTTCACTATCAGCANAACTATCAGACAGTTTTTCTTTTGATGCCAAATGTTGCCACAATTTTCAAAACAAGGCTGAGATCTATCATTCCTCCTTAGAATTTCCAACCAGATGTTTGGCTTAGCTCCTTTCATTCAATTGAATGTACTGTTCAGTCTGTCCAAAACAGAAATATCAGAGATATCAGAAATATAAGAGATATCATCTCATGAGATGTGTGAAGTTACCAGGTGGATTTAACATCTGAATTGAAGGAATTTGGGAAAGATCTCTGAAATCCAAGTGGAGAGTCTCAGAAATATGGGCANTGACTCTGGTGGTTTTCAAGGCAGAGGAATCTCATGCAATGGNTTTCAGCTCTTCTTAATTCCTTAAGCAGCTACAGNTCAAGTGCTTTAGGAAGATGCACTGAAAAATGACAAAATTTGTTTAAACCACCTTTCAAAGGATGGTGGCATACCTATGACTTCACATTAATCCCCAAAAATCCTNCTAACATCTTCAAGGAGTACATTGCAAAACTGCAATTTTAATTTATCTGTAAANTTTCTGAAGGGAGTGTCTGAGAAGATAAATGCAACTTTAAAAGCTTGTTGATAAAGAGAAAAATTAATGCCTTCCAATTATTTGCAAAGAAATTTTTGTCCTCTGGGTACAGCAGGTGCTAAGCAGGGACAGGAATTTGTTTTTCCTGTGTACACCCACACCATCTGCCCAGCACACACTGGAACATTTCCATTAATTTCCCAGTAGGAGCTTTACTACTACCACTGACATTGAAGCCACAAAAAGAATTTTTAACACATTTGATGCAGAAGTGNTAGAAATCAGGTGTTTATTTTATAGCTTAACTAACTGGAGCAATGAAAATAGTCAGAGAGAGCAATTGAAGAAATAATGTTGTGGATGGAGGAGGAAGGAGGAGTTGTTTTAATAAGAGATGGAAACATCACTGCNAGACTTTGTCATTACATTATCAGAGGTAGAAAACCTGTCAAATGTAAAATAATCTCTGGCCTAACAAATTGAATAGGCATTTAGAAAATGTCATCTTTGATGACCCACTTCAGTGACACCTAAGTCAGCACCAGCTGTCCCCAGACTAANCCCAGAATGAAGCAGTTTCACCACACCACCCTGTGAAATCCATGGTTTGTATTTCCATTATGGTCAGGAGATTATGGTGCATTTTGCTCTTCATGAGATGTGCCACTCACATCTCATTTCAGATCCTGCAGCTAAATATGNCAGTGGCTTACAACTGCTAACTGAAGTTTTATATATGGTTCACTCTGTGGGTTCCTCCTTTCCTTCAGGAATGTTGTTTCCTCCACTGCAGCTGCTGCCAGGACCCAGCCTAAGCCCTGCAACCAACAATCTCACTTATCCTGTAACCAACAGAATAAAAACCCCCAAAAACCACCCACCACCTCACTGACAGCACAGAGGAAATAAAGCAGTTTTCCAGCTCAGAGTCTAACTCATGCCATGCATTATTCCATGGCAGAAATAAAACACCTGAGCAGGCTGACAATACATTCTGCCAGGCAGGCACAGATGCCAGATTGAAGAGGCAGAGAAAAGCAGCTTTAAATATATAAATGATATAAAGAAAACTGGCTCTGAATAGTAGATATTAATGCAAACACTATTTGGCTTCTTTCATTGACTGGCATCTCTTTAAAATGTGCTGGTGCAAGCAGGATACATCCATCCTGCCCCTGGAGGAAGGGCAGGAAGGTCTCTGAGGCTCTTTCCTGGCATTGCACATTGCTGCAGGGATGACATTAATGAAGAACCTGCTCTGTCCATCCTTCTCCCCTCTCATCTCACTAAATTTGCACCCACAATCACTCTGGCTGCAAGGCAGTAAGGGTGAATAACAGTCACTGGATAAAAAATAACTAAAATTATAAATGCTAACAAGCAGCAGATAGTTGAGTTTGAGTAGATGGGGAAATGCCCAAAACTGAATTTCTGAACTCTCTGACAGAAGCCTGATGTTCTTCAGCCTGGCTGCAGCAAGTGCAGGCTCTTGTAGATTACCAGGACTAAGCAAAAGGGACACATCCCAAATCCTTTTAAAGAAAGGGATGTGAGACAGAACCACCAATTAGGATGCTGACAACACATTGTGCTTCTTCACACACAGTATTTTGGGTTGGAACAGTCAGGATTTATGGTTTCAGAAGGGAGTCCAAAGAGAAGAGTTCCCACAGAAGAACCACAATCTTGGAGAGAAGAGAGCCCAGAAACAGGAAGGTGGAGAAGATCCCAGAAGAGGTGGAAGTGCTGGGGAGAGCCAGGGGAGCTGCCCAGCAGAACCATGAGACACCAGGAGCTCCTACCAGCCTTCCCTGACCTACANAAACCTCACTGCTGAGATTTCCAGGACAGCACAGGAAGAGGGGAGAGGTGAACCTACAGCCAGTGGAATGAGAAACCAAAATCCTGTGCACAGCCCCATCTTCTCTGGGATGAGGACAAGGAAAGAGCAGATCTCCAGGTGAATTTTGCTAAAAGTGTGGCTGAAGAACTTGAAACAGAAAATACAACCCCATTATGTCTTTCCCTCCTACTCCCCAGTAAATCTGCAGCCTGTAATGGTCATTGTCATTATCAGTCTGGGAAAGGTGACATGTCAGAGGAATGTGTCACAACACAACCATGAGAGGACAGTACCAGGAATGTGGGCAGCTCTCAGTGTTGGAATGGCTGATCTCCATTCCAGTATTAAGGCACTCACTGGAAGGAGTAGACATGACCCAAAATCTCTCAGATGGGACCAATTCCCAGACTCCTACANTAAGCCCTCTGTCAGCTCAGACAGAAAAAAAATAATAGAAAACACCAGAACTAAAAATGCATCTGCAGTGAATCATCTGGTCCCTTTTGCATGACACAATCTACCTGCTGTCCATAAACTGCTCTGTCACGTTCCAAGGCACCAAACTCACCACAAACAGAAANTTCTGACTTCCATGGAAAGCCTGCAAGGAGAAGGGCTGCAGGACTGTGCCTCAGCTTTCTGGTTAGGCTGATTTTGACACAAATAAAATGTTCATCCCCAGGATAAAAGCACATTACATTATCAGGAGTTCTAAACAAACTGAGCTACTGTGTATGTGCTATATTCTCTTTGCATAAGTTACCAGGGGGACACAATAATGTTGAATAATGAGATAGGCTGGGAAGCAGGTCAGTAAAAAACTCACTCCATGTTTTTTCATGGGTGCAAGGTCACCTATTTAAAGAAAATGGCATTTGAACATTAAAAGATTATGTGTTAAAGTGACCTTAGGATTACAGGCAATGTACTAAGCTTGTATAACACAGTTTTATAGATTCATTAGAGTTTTTTCACTAAAATTCTATTTTAAAAACATTCTGAAGAAATAAGGTTAGACTTGAAATTTAACAATGTTCTACAACTCTGGATGCTTGTAAACTGAACTTGGGTATCATAACTAGTTATTTATCAAAAAGCAAAAATGAAATATGGTCAGCTGAATTTCTTAATGAGTCAGAACATTTTTTTGTGTTCTNGATTAATAAATNAATAATTTCACAGGAGGTGCCAACATGTTTGCAGGCAGTCTTGCTTTAATGGAGACAGAAATCTCTTTTCATTGTTTTGCATGCTTATTTCTTTAGGCAAGAAGTCAGCAGGGAATTTAAATCCATCTGAATTCTTACCTAGAGCCAATTCTGGAGAACCAGAGTCAATTCTTGGGACATCAGCTATAAATAAACTGCTAAATAGAGTACTGCCATGGATTGACTCAAGAAAAAGAGGCACTTTCTGATTTCCTCCCACCCAACTCATTGCATCACAGTAAGAGGGAAAGGATTAAAAAAGGATTGTTGGAAATCAAAGGTTTGCAGCCAGAGCTCTCACTTATTTAACAGCACACACATCCCCAAGTCCTGGGACTCTCATGCTGATGCTTAAGAAGAGAACACTCTAAAGAGGTTGTTTATCTCTATTCCACCAATAATTCCCATGCTGGCAATAGTGTAAACAGCAAGAAAAACTTCTTTCNATAAATGCCCAGGTTGCACTAACACAAATTTTCAGGAGACAGAAATTTGCTNCTCAGCAGAATGCTGAATCAATATATTAAATTTCCCAGGGCATTTACATCATGTGGGCTGAAGTATTAACAGAATAATAAATTTTGCAGAATGCCTTCAAGGGACAAGCTGCAATTTGATCACTGTTGCAAATAAAGGAATTGGCAGTAGGNCTTTAAGCCTGAATATTTGCAGCTAAGCCAACCAAGTCTGTAGTGTTGATTACAGCACCAGCTCCTGTTGATCTCACTCTTTTGTGTGAGACAGCATGAAAATACCCATGTTTTTACCATTTCTGCATTTCTTGCCCTCAAAATGTTTAGGGTATATAGTAATTTTTGGGAGAGAGCAAAAGAAGGTGGGAGGTACATACTCTTTATATCTTTAAGTATTAAGATAGAGAGAGAGATAAAAATCTAGGCAGAGAAGCAGAATTTCTGCTATGGCTTAGAGGATGTGTTAATTCCCCATCAGACATCAGAGCATCACAGACACCTGGAAGCCATCTCTGTAAAATAGAATCCTCCAAGCTCTCAGAAATCATGTTTGATTTATAAATGCAGTACTCAGTTTATAACAAAACAGCANTTCCTATCTATATGTGAGTATATTTCAAATTTTGCAATGTAAATACCAAGTAGTTTGATCTATCCTCACCTGATATACTCTGTCCCCTCAACTTTCAGATGGCAAGCCTTTTCTAAAAACACACCACTCTTTCTGGATGTCTTTCTAAGATATAACCCAACCAGAAGCTACAAGCTGGATGCAGCTATTAGTGGCTGAATTCTTTGCTTTGGTTAATGCAGAATATCTCATTAAATTATTATAATGGCCACTTTTGGTCTTAAAACAGAAATAATACAAAACAAGACAACATATAAAATTCAATTCTCCTTTTCCCCTTCCTAAGACCTCAGGACTAAAATCTTTTCTATAGAACAAAACCTAACAGTAAATGCTGTGGTTGCATCAACCCACTGCAGGGAAGTAATCCTATTTGTTTCATCCCTGTAGTGATTGCAGAGTATTTCTTGGAAGCAGAGCTCTTGGCTTACAAATCAGGCCCACAAATGTCATTTTTCCTGTTCCATGAATCCCTGTGCAGCGTGTGATGCTCAGAGTGTGCAGGACCTGATGCTGCAGGATGGTTTTCCTGAGGTGCCTCCTTCTACAGGGGGACAGGAGCTGCTTTGTCTGCTTTGAAATTCAGCTGCTACCTAGAGATTAAACTGGAATATTGTGCCTTAGTCCCTGTGCACATTGCACCCCAGCCATGAGCAGCAAGCCAAGTTCACAGAGCAAGGCAAAATTTAGCCCTTGTGCAATGCAGCTGGATTTCTTGATTCAAATAGCCAGATTTGGACTGGGCAGAAATCNATTCAAATCCACTTTCTGGCCCAAAGCTTCCTAAAGACAAAATCTCATTGTCACATTTGTCTCCTGATAGATGAAAAATGCAGTGCTGGAATAAGACTAAAAAAACCAACAAACCNTATTTTCTCTGAGTCCAGCTCCTCACTTACTCCAGACACTGCAGTTACTGACCAATGCCAGCTGATTTCACACTAATATCCCAGTTAATCCTCATGATTTTGGTTGCTGTAGACTCATTATAAATCTCTGGTGTGCACACAGTGGCTGCAGAGACACAAGATTAATAACAGTGTAGGATGAAGTCAGAGGTGCCCATTTATTCTAATTTGTCTTGCCATGTGGGTAATAAAACACTTCTTGCCAAAAGTAAATCTGCACAGAAGTGTGTTTTACGTATCTTGCAGTTATATTTTCCCTTGCTAAATCTTATGATCAAAACCAACAAGAGATCACATTTATTACTAACATGTAAACCTCAGGATGAATTTCCTTCCTGAAAGTGGGTGTTGACTAAAGGAATTGCAGGGGAAGATTAGGAGTTGAAATCCTACTTTTTGAAGCACCTTTGGAGCCAACATAACCATTGGACTGACAAACACAGACAATTTTTAACTCATTTTGGTCCTTGGCACTGAGGAAAAAAAAAAAAAAAGCTGATTTATGTGATCAGGATTTACATTACAACTGCACATAAAGGAAATGCTCTTCTTGCCATTCTTCCCTCAGTTTGTTATGCCAGCCCTTTCCTGTCAGCAGATTTCCCAAGTCATATAAAATTTATTGGAGGCTGATGGAGTACACACATGCCTTTTACATGCTAAGGTGCTGCTGGACTCCAGACCTGACCAAACCAAAGATGATCAACCCCCATCCTCAGGGAGGGAAATGAAGACATTTTTCTTTGAATCANAGTGAAAGAGATCAAGGAACTTTCTTATCTCTTGGAGAAAAAGAGTGATGTTCAATAAAGCATCCAGACTGATAGGAAAATTGAGTGGAGAGAGAATTAAAAAAGGGAACAGTTAACCATTTCTTGTGTTTGCTATTCACATGGAAAGAAAGGAAAAATTATAGCTTGGATATAAAGTTCTTCAAAGTTTGGGAGCAGCAGATCAAGTTGCCCCTTTCCATCAAGTTTGTTTGCTCAGCTCTGANACACAGGATCAGTTCTGTGCCAGAATGTGAAATGGTTAAGCTCCCTTTCATCTGAAGTTTCTCAGTTTATTTGAAGTANATTCATTGGGTTAAGTCTCTGCTTGCAGATCATTTGCCTGGTTGCAGATCTCTGGTGGTTGGATGGCCCCTATGGAATATGCTGATAATTTGTTTATTTGCCCCTTCCAGATAGTGTTGATACACTGAGAGCAGCCTAACCCCAGGTCTCTGTCTTTAATCTCTGCTTACTGATGCAGNTGCCAACACAGCAACTAGAAAGAGAAGCCAGCTGCTGCCAAGGAGGCTAAAAAGTTTAACTTTTTCCAAAGTCACTGGTGAGAAAAAAGCCTGACTGGTGCTGAACCTGTTGATGTTAGCAAAGTCAGGGATGCCTGAAGCTAAGCAGAGAGTTCAGGACTGGTTGATCCTTCTCCTTCTCCTTCATNAAATCCAAGGCAAGAAGGACTTTGTTGTTCTTCCCCACACCCATTTCATTTTCACATGCTTCTCTGTTTCTTGGCTCTGGCTGGGACNAGGAGCAAGGGCAGGATGCTCTCATCTTTTTGGTCTGACTAGAAAAGGGAAATATCAGAAATCTAATGAAAAGCATATCCCCTGGAGATATCCAGCCCAGTTTGGCAGATGCAGCTGTAGTTCAGATAACCAGCAAGATTTCTGGGNTCTTACTCGATGGGAAATATTTGGTTGCTCTGCAACACCACTTAAAGCATGCATGGAATAGTGTTGTAGCTGTGGATTAATGGAATCTGTCAACCTCAAATCTGTATTTTCAGCTCAGTTTTACGAGGTGTTGGTATCCAACACACCAATGTCCTCACCACTCACCAGCATCACTTATTCTCCAAACTATCTGACCCGTGGAGAAGTGCACTCAAGTTAGTTTGTTTTGTTGAGACAGCCCCACCAGTGAGAGAAATTGCTGATGAGCTCAACTGGGTGTATATAATAGTCACATTTGCCAGGCTTTATTTAACACCCTTAGCTAGGCTTATTTTGTTAAAGCAGAGCCAGCCTAAAGACTTTTGGGTTTAGGATACTGTGCAAAATCAGCTCTAAGGAGGGGAAATCAATACAAAGTATTTCTAAACAGATCCTGATGGGTTCCAGGTGATCCGTGATTATTTAAATGGATTTTCTAACACATCCTTGCTTGACATAATTAACTGTTCTTTCTATTCTGTTATGCTACAGTAGCCAGCCATATGGTAGCTCACACATTTTTGGATAGGGATTTTTAAATTACTATTATTTTCAATCCTTTTTTAATCTAGTACAGAACATACATTACATGATAAATTACCAATATAGTGCCTTAATAAATTGACATTTAGATCCAGCCAACACAGAGTAATTTTCCTAATTAAATGTCAATATGTGCCCAAGAGTACAGCTCTTCAGCATTGCAAATGTCACAAATTAGCAAACAGGCAGAACCATCTACAGCTCTGTTTCTCCAGAGACCAAGGAGAAATTCTGCTGTTCATCTCCCATGACAAAACTGGGAGAGAGAGGGGAGAGGGAGGAGGCAGNAGTTGTGTGACCCACCAGAGGAACAGCAGCCACTCTGGGGCCCCATTCCTTTAAAATTCCACACACACTCATTTCTCCTTCCTTACTCCCTGTGGAAAGCTGTCCTGTCAACCACAGCACACACTGAACTTGAACAGGAATATTTTNTTAGAGGATGCCACCTCTGAGCCCAGCACTAAAGTGGTCCTGTAGCCACCAATCTTAATCCTGGAAGGTTTGAACAAATCCTTTGGTAATTTTTGAGTTGTTTGACAATGTGTCTCCCTCCCCAGAAAAAGAACTTTTCACTGCCATGACTACTGAGTTTCTGTTAGTTTGGGGTTTTTTACTGTCTTCATCATACCTGTAAAACCCTTCCAACTGTAATTTTTAATTCAATAGACTTGCTTAAGAATAATTTCAAGAAAATGTGATTTCATGCTGTGACTGCAGGCAGTTTGCAATTTGCCCACGTTTCCAGGCCAATTGTGAGAAAAACCAAATACCTGAAAGTCATGCAGAAATCACAAACTTCTCCAGGGGAAATTTGCCCTGGAAGGAATAATTTCAAGCCCACCCTGCAGTGCCACCTCCTGACACACAAGGGCTGCTCTGAGCTGAAGCAAGTCTGACTCCTTGGGCTCAAACCCAGCTGTATATTCAGNGATATTCACTGGGAGCACTTCTAACAAAACCTATCTTTGCATATTTGCCTCTTTTGNAGAGGCAGGGCTTAAAGAGCTGCAAGGAAATGTTCATTTTCTCATTGCAGCATCCTCTCAGGGCATTCAGAGCTATCCTGGCCTCTCTTTCTACATGATTATTGGATGTCATTAATTAGCAAAATGCACCCAGAGCAGACANCCCTTCAGGAGCTTTCCCCAGCTGCTGCCTAGTCCTGCAGAATCCTCCAGCCTCAGTTTCTTTCTTCTTCCAAAGGCACTTCAGCTGCTCACCATGAGCCCAAGACACATCAGTGTATAGAAAACAGGTTTCTATATTTTCCAGGACAACGAGCTTCACTCCAGATAGTTTTGAGAAAGAGTCAGAAGAAAATTTAATTCCCTTTTCCCCATGCAAATCCTGATTTGTCCCTGTTGTCTCTTTAAACATTTTTCCTCTGCACAACTTAGTTATTTGCTGACATAAAGGAGAGAATGAGCATGGCTTTGACCCAGTGTTTAGAGAACTCACTTGGTGCATAGGAGGGTTCTGATGTAGTTTCACTAAATAATTAGCTCAGAACAGTGACAGCAGAAGTCTAAGAGAACCACCCACACAAGGCAGGATTTCAATCATTTTCCACAGATCTAATTCAGGCTATATATGAGAAATTCACTCCTCTAGCCCTCAAGTAGAAGCAATTTGTCTCCATTTTTTAAATAAAGCTATTCAAATCCATCAGAGTGACTAAAACTAAAGAACAAGCCAATTCACCAGTGGGGGAGAAAAAACCACCTAATCTNCCCAAATATCCATTAGCACAACCACCCAACTTCTTGTACTAAATAATTAGTGTTCTGCTGTTAGCATTCATTCTTATTTTTGTACCANGCTAAAATGTCTACTTCTGATTTCTCATAAGCTGCATTCCTAATTCTGGATTTCAAATTCTGTCAGACAGCCCAGATGATTAAGCAGTGACCATCACAATGCTTCACCTTTTTTGTTACATTTGTTCTCCAGCTATGGAGATGATCTAGAAATATTTTCTTACCACACAGGGGTATAATGAAACTCACATTCTTGCTCTAGCAATAAAAAGGCCTTGAAGACTTCATTGCAAGATACTGTTTAAAACCAAGTTCATCTGCAATGTAGGAAACCAAAATTANATTTTATTAGGAATGATCTCTGGTGGAAAAAAAGCATATGAGAGAAAGGCTTTAGTGATTATCTGGAATAAAATGGCAGCAAAATAATTAAGGTTTGGCCATTGGAAGGNCTTTCTTGGTACAATCATGCTACACAATGAGATTGAATATTAAATATATTTNGGGATAAATACTCATTTCCTCATTAGGATTTCAGTAGCTCCAGGAAATACAACAATTACTTATTAAACAGACTGAAATAGTTTAATAACTTCTCTTTTCAAGAAGAACATTCATCTAACTCTTCCTTTGTCATAATACTTTTAATAAATGTTAGTCCTCTGTACTCTGGAGAGAGGGAGATTCATGAGTGTGATTAAAACACTCTTAGAATACAATAAAATAAAAACTGCAAGCCTGACACTGTTGCTGCTGGAAGTAGAAAAATTCTTCTGAAAACCTTAATCCATGTCAAGACCCTTAGTGCAAGTCATCAGTGCAAATTATTTCTGGCCCAGCCTTACAAACAAGTAGCCTGCTTTTGGACAGGACAAAAATAAACCAAAACCAACCTTTCCTTTAGTCCTAAAAAACGTGAAGAGGAATCACACAAAAAGAAAAAAATTGATTTATGTCCAGCTGTGTAAGTCCTGACATTTCTGGCATTTTAAATTCAACACATCATGCAAATGTGGTGGTGTTAAACAGGCACAACCTCAGAAAAGAGTGGAGTTGGATAAAGCAGCCACAACCAGCCAAAACCATTGTACAAACAACCTTTAAATCTTTACTACTNATAATAAGTGGGAAAGGGCAAAGCTGTGCAAAATCTGCCTTTTTATTGGTTTATAGAGAAAGAAAACTCAANCCACACTTGGTTATCTTAAGATAATGTTGGTTATCTTAAAACTGCATGTATAAACAATCAGAGCCATTAACCAGCTCAGGTTCCACAGAAAGTCCAGCAGCAACACCAGAAAGACAATAAAATTAATTCCAGCATCTCTCAGCCCCCCAGCACTGCTTCAGCTCAGGTTGTGCTGTGAAACTTCCCTCCACCTGTGCACTTGGAAGGAATTCCAGTCCTACAGCTGAATCCTAAAGGGGACCATGTGCCTACCCAGGAATACAAAANTATTCCATCCCAGCTCATCAGATTCTCCCATCATGGACAAATGATCTCCAACAGAACTTCAGCCAACTGCTGTAATTAATGCCAAAAAACTAATTTTTTACTTTTTTCACTAATTTTTTTATATGTACTTCAGGTGTCCATGTTGGCTGCTAGCAAGTTTCCCACCATTCCCTCCAGCTGTAAAATACAAAATATTTGAATTGAAAACGACAAGGATTTTTGGAAGGTTTTACAAACAACCTTTTGCAGAGGTTTAAAAAGAAGTTTCTATCTTCTGACAGCCTAGGCAAAACAGGGGAAGTCAGTAAATTTTAAGAATAGTTCCAGTTTTCTAAAGGTTTTTCCTTGACCTTCCTCACTGTCTCAGCTTGGTTTGGCAGTGTGGTTTTCATCACAAAAGGTTTTTAAGTTTGGCTTTTTGCTCAGCTTCTTTGACAGAATTTTATGATCAGATATTTTCTTTTCCAACAGTCAGTGTTCTACTTTCAACTCAGATTTATTTCCAGCACTTGATGATATGCCATCAGAAATACCTAATTGATTCCCTCTTTCTGCTGCTGTTTGTCAGCATCAGAAGACTGCCTTCAAAACCAAAAATGTAAATGCAGAAACAAGTCAGGCCATGGTGCCATCAGCTATGGCAAAAAATCTGTTCCCCAATAATTGTGGAATTATTGTTATAGAAGGTATAGATCAAATAACAATCAAATATAGATAAAATGTGGAAGGAATTGAGAATTTAAATGTGCCTGCACAAGATTTTTTTTAAAGTAGATTCAGTGTGAATGGGATTAAAATACAAAAGGTCAAAGATAAGAAAGGATAATTACCCAGGCATTCTGTTAACTTATCATTTTGATATTACTGATTATTTTAATAAAGTTACAGTTAATACTATATAAAAGAAATGGCAATCTATATCAATCCTATTAATGATTTCATTTAATACTTTTATTTTAGACTGCTCCTGAGAAGATTTCACCAGAAAAATTAAAGGCAACTATGGAAAAAATAATCTTTTTTTCAGAAGCAGAAAATAGTCTTGCTTATCCATATTGACAATCTAGACTTCCAGAAAATCATATAATATTGTGCAAAATTGTCATCTTGTCATAATTTCAGCAAACAAAGAGATGTGAATCCTCTTTGCATTCTTTTCTTATATTTGTTTTTTAGCAAAGAAGGGAAATTGGAAAAAAGAGCAATGTTTTCATTAGCTANAACCAGGTTTAAATTTCAATAATCAATTTAGCCACACCTAAATCCAAAGATTCACAATTAGGAGCCTCTTACAGAAAACACCCAAGGGATTTCCAGCCCAAGATGAAAACTGGCAAACTCAATAAATTATTACCCATGGGAACACCAAGACTTCTGAAAAAAAAATTTATCAGGGAGCAATAAAAGTACAGCAAGTCATATTTATTAACACCTTCAAGCAGACCCATCCATTCTGCTTCAAGGAAAATAGCAAAGAAAGGTTCTCCCCCACACTTCCCAGAGAGAAGCCCTGATGCCCAGATTTCAGAAAATATTTTTCTAAACACACATTCTCTATCTGCAGTTTCTGGTTTCTGGTTTGATCTCATTTCAAAACCAAGCCAAGTGAATGTAACAGGTCTGTAGCTTTTCCATTCTTTCAATTCACTTGNACTTAGCTTTGATTCACATAATTTTCAATATTTTAAAATTAGGCTTTTGCATATAAGGTTTTCCACTTCATTTGCAAGGTCTGAAAGCCCAAACCATTTACTAATGCCACAGGAAATCTGAAAGTCACCAACAACAAGAGGAAAAACAATGGGGAAAACAGAAAGGGAGGAAAGAATATTATAGCCATTAGGGAAGCCTAAACAACAGGAATAGTAGCAAGTCTGTAAAACCTAAAGATTGAAAATTGGGAACCCCATTCAAGGGATTCAAGGACATTGAATTCTGGCTGATTGAATGACACCAGCCTCAGGAAAAGTACAATTCCTTGGCACAAAAGCTGATATCAAAACTGATCTTGCATTTTCCCATCTCCCCCTCTCACAAATCCATGAGTTCTTTCCTTTCTTTAAAATAATAGTGATGCCAAAAAGGCTTCCCAAGCCACATGGAATAATTTCCATCTAAAATAACACTGGCTGATCAGCAAAGCTGAGAGTTTCACCTGTGGCTGGGAAGAAGCATTGGAGCATCTCAGCATCTCCTGTCTGGGCTGTAAGAGATCAGCTGTCCCTGGAAGGAGATTTTTTTTTGCCAATGACCAAGATCACAATGACAGCACAGGAAGCACAGGATGTCACATCCCAGTGTCTCAGCTTTCCCTGTTCCCACAAGTGTGAAATCTGGGCCTCAAACCAGGCTCATTCCTGCTGGCACAGGATTTGATAATTTATTTTTTTTTCCTTCACTTTCCCAAACTCAGACCCTAGTATTTCCCATTTATTGTCCTTCTGCCTGTGCTGGAAATCCCTCTAGCACTCCCCTTGCCTTTCCCAGAGGGAACAACCCTATAGCAACAAATTTCTAACACCTTTTCAAAATTTTGCACTTCCAGAGGAGCTTCTGGCCCTAACTCAAAATGCACACATTTCATCAGGTGGGTCTGTTTGAAGCATAGTTGACATTTCTGGATGCAGATCCTCACTCTCTGAAAAGTTAACACTAGAGGAGGGATGCAGACAGAGGCAGACTGNTTGGTGGTAGTGACAGAAAGTGAGAACAGTTTAATCAGCCTCTTGTCTCCCAGTCAAATTTGACATTTCAGAAAACAAAGCACTGGGCACTGGCATCAGCACACACTTAGGAGGCCATGGAAATGCAGGGGGTAAAAGTCAAAGTGGGAGAAAAATATATACTCATTTTCTTTTCAATTTACTAAATAATCACTTAAAATACTATATGAAATGCCTTATACAAATAATATTTTTCTGTTTTAATTTTGGCCCAGACCCCTTGATAGCATTCTATTTATGTAGAGAAAGGATTTTGTTTTCAGACTTCTGAGCTCAGTGACATTTTTGAGGTTTNTGCTCCTTGTCAAGTTACACTCCAAAGAATGTCTAGGTTTTGGTGGTGAGATTGTGAAGTTTGAAAATATGAACAATCAGCTGAGGAGAAAAAGAAGAGGGNGGATTAGCTGCAGGAATGACCCTGCAAACTGAGAGTCTGCTGTAATCCAGGGAATTGAAAAATTGCCATGGAAAAACAAGCTATAGGAGAGTTAAAAACAACTTGGGAAAATTTTTGTTCATTGAAATGAAAACTGCTAAGGACAAGAGGCAAATAGTCCTCAGCAGAGAAATGAAAATATATAGGCTTGCTCTGAGCTAGAAGAAAGTAAAATGCAGGAGTTGTGAGCTCCAGAGAAAATGGTAATTCTGTATTACAGCTCTTCAAGCTGAGCCTCTTTTTCCAGGGTACCAAGTCTTTGTGCTCACAAAGCCTCAACCCCCCTGCACCTCTGCTCTCAGTTATTTCTCACTGGTGCTCCTTCTCTCTGAATTAACTGGTGAAATCAGGGAGGACAGGCTAGTTCAGCAGAGTGCTATGGTAAAAAAAAAAAAAAAAAAAAAGTCCCAAGGAAATCAGTTTTCTCCCTGATTTCTCACTTAATAAGAGCTTGGAGTGTTTGCCCTATTTCCTGCATCAGGGCTTTAAGAACTTTTAGGAAACAATCCAGAAGTGCATCAACACTACAGAAACAAAATCTCCAAGTCTTGAAGATGCTGACTTCTAAAAGGAAAGCAACAGGGATGACAGNGGGTTATTCACCTTGTCAGGAAACTGTACCAGAGTCTCACACTCCTTTGGTACTGCTGTGGCTTCAGCAGCCAAACATATAATGTGCTTTCTCTGAGGAACCAGGAACCTGCATTTCTATTCCAAAACTCACTTCTCCAAATTACAGAAAACACTGCC
Organism: Saxicola maurus maurus; assembly: GCA_900205225.1. Taxonomy (NCBI): domain Eukaryota; kingdom Metazoa; phylum Chordata; class Aves; order Passeriformes; family Muscicapidae; genus Saxicola; species Saxicola maurus. The sequence goes on from OAMK01000082.1 coordinate 279,611, forward strand.
AAGCCAGGAATCACTTGGGCTCCAAATGCTAAGCTTATTAACTGTGGTATTAAACAGCATATGAAATGTGTGTGATGAGATTGACCACACAACTCTTCAAATCACAAGAACTTCTGGGAAGAGAAGAAACCCTCTCTCACAATTATTTCCTTTCACAGTTCAGCTCAATAAAGCTGGCNTTATCCTCAATCTTTGAATACCAAAAAAATCAATTCCAAAAAAATGTTTCTAAACACAAATTTATGGGATTTATCATGGGATATAAAAATATATATGATTTTGGTAAGGCTGTCCCAGAAAATAAAGACTTTTTTACTGAAGGAAATACATTAACAGGATGGTCTAGAGAGTAGCTGTCTGTTCCCTCTGCTGCAGACATCATTCCAAATATAATCATAAGAGTTTTTTCCAGAGAAATAATCATTAACAATTAATTATGTAAAGAAAAATGTCACCTTACTTCTCCATATACCTCTCCAATAGGATAAACACAATGTTAAAAACCAATGGAATGTGGCAAATCTTACACGAATTTGAATACAAAGGAAATAAAGCATTAAATAAATAAAAATGTTCATTTACTTACATTTGGATCTTCTTCCAAGGTGAGGAAGAGAGTGTAACCCCTAAATTCAAAGATAATCATGGTGAAACTTCAGTAACCTGAAATTTAGAAAATATACACAAAAAACTGAACCCATTCCTATTCAAGGAAGAAGACAAGACAGAGGTGATAAAGAGAGGAAANTCTTTTTACTTTAGCTTGCTTCACTTAGGGATTCTGGAAACTTGGAATACTAAGGTTTGGTACTTATTTACTGCTGGAAATGCAATTTATCTTGATGGGCAGAAGCTCTCCCCACACTCCACTGTGGAGTCCCCACAGACTCCAAAACAGCCACATCCACCTAGAAAAGTTAAAATAGAATCTCTGAATAAAGAAAAAAAAAATATAAAGAAAAT
>OAMK01000082.1:280931-313844 GCA_900205225.1 Saxicola maurus maurus
CAATTCCTCTTTAGACACCAGACACATTCTTCACCCTAATACCTAAGAGCATCCTGGTTTAGAAATTATCACATTATCAGTCCACACTGTCCTAAACTCACATGAAATCAATGGAAATATCCTATTTGTTAAATTTCAGTTTATGGCTTTGGTAGACAAGGTTTTTTCNTGCATCTTGAAGAAAATTGTCTCCAAAATTCATGCTCCCCTTTTAACTGAGTCATTGCAGTTATTGATTTGCAATTATTGCACTGTTTGGGGTTTTTCTGTTGGAAATATGCTTCCAGTAGCATGCAGGGAAATANCCACTTTAAAATTCAGTTATGGTCAGGAGAATGACATTGTGGAAATTTAATGACATTGTGGAAATTTCTGGGTCTGGGGGGAAGCTTCAATTCTGATTTGCACAGGGTGAAGCAGGAATTTATTTTTGATTCACTGCTGGGCTTTGGCCAGAGCAGGAGAGGTGTCCAACACTGGGAATCATTATTAAGGAAATTCTTATTGCAGAGTGGCACAGGAGGTGGAAGGAACACTTTTGGTACTTTAAACACCAAGTTTGCAAGTTGAGAGATTGATTCACACAGGGGAGACTGAAGAAGAGCAAATAGAGCCTCCTACAGCCATTTCCACAGGGATATTTTCCAAATGTAATTCCACTCAGAGGTTTTAANTGACACCTGTTCAGGGAGAAGAAANACCTGGTCTTTGGAGAAGAATTCCCAAACTGATGATTGTTCAGCATAACTTTTGAAAAGTAAATGGGAAGGCTCCCTCTTGTGTAAAAGGCAGGAAAAAATTAAAATGATAGCTGCAAGTAACAACACTTTGATAAAGCTTAAAACACAAATCTGCTTTTTTTTTCCCAGACATAAATTGTTTGTAACTTGCATTGATAACTTGCATTGCAATAATTTTGTTCCACTTGAAGCAAGATCAATTTTAAGTTGCTATTTCCTTGCCAATAATGTGACTCAGCAATTAGGGAGGGGGAATCAGAGAATCTAGCTGTAAATGTTACCAAATTCACTAACAGACATATCTTGATTTAGCAATGTGTACAATGAGAGATTTATGCAAGACATGTTGCCTGTCTGGAATGATTCAAATGGATAGATATGGCAAGGGCTGTGAATGCTTACAAATATTTAGATAGATGTTTACTAGACACTCTAAACAGCCCTGCATATTTCTACAGTGTAGTTCTCATTATTTCAGTGTGATATTAAAAAGAATCCTGTTCTGTAGATTAGTGACAGTTTTGTTTTAAAGAAAAAAAAAAAGAACATATAAAAAGGAAAAGAAAATAACAATAAAACAGAACCAGGTTCAGAAAAATTCCAGTCCATAACAAGCCAGGATTAAGCCAAGGGTAAATTTTGTTTCAAAAATGTACTTGAATCATAAACTCTAATCTGACCTGATTTGGATTTCAATGCACAAGTCTCACCACTCAAATTCTGTTTAAAGCCAAGTGTGTTTTCAAAGCAGACCTGCACTGGAGAATTAATCAGCCATCTCCAGATTACAAATCCATTTTGTTAACAGTGTGCAGACACCATCACAAGACCCAGGCACTTGGATACTGCCTGGAATTGCAGGCAGCCATGCATTTAACTGGAATTTGGGGTCTGAGAATGTCCCAGCAGGCAGGGATACNCTGCAGCTGGACCCTCACTGATGCCTGTGCTCCTTCCCAGATTCCAGAGTTGGTCTCTGGTGTACTTGAAATATCCTGATTACATAACTGATTTTATCTCAGACTCCTGAATAATTAAAATATTTTATGGGGTAAGTTTAAAAAAAGAACAATTCAAGTGCAGAAGTCATAGAAGTCATAAAAGTCATGTGTGTGGGGAGTCTAGATAGCAAAGGTCAAAATATTTAAAAGAGATCAGTATAACAATAACTATTTTACAATGCTTTCAATCTACTTTTTTTTTTTTTTTTTGTGATTGTTGCTATTTAAGGAGCTTATTCAAAGGTCAGTGAAGTCAGAGGGAACCTTTCTATTTACATCCACAGGCTTTGGATTCAGCCAACAGCTTAACAAGTATTCTGGGACAACTTTTGGATTAAATCATCTGCATAAATGAAGGCTTAAGCATCTCTGATGAAGCAATATGGATTTCAATTTGCAAAGAGTCCTCAGACAAAGGATGAAGAAACCTTATTATAAAACCCTGGAGGTGTAGCCACTTTTGTATTTTCCAAAAAAATGTTGGAAATACAACAATGATACTGCAGAAGCAGCTTTGTCACAACTAGAAAAGCTGCAGTCCCAGGTTTGGAAAGAAAGAGAGGGGAGCCAAGTACAACATTCTCAGGAGATACACTTNTGCAAATACAACATCCAGCAGCTTCCAGTATGGTTGTGCTCCATTGTCAAAGGACAAAAGGGGCCCATAAATCTATGAATGTTTTCAAGTCACCTTTTAAAAATTATTTTGTGAGATTTGGTGAAGTTCTACAACCCAAAAAATTNGGTAGATCAACGACATCTACGCTTTGCATTGCCACTTACAGTGACAGAATGAACTTCCAATAAAAATTGTAAAAAAAAAAGCAGGAGATAACTAGATAAAGAAATCATAGTTTCTCTGAAGTGTTTTTCACTGGGTTTCCTCTGCCATTCATCCTTTGCACCACTCAGCAGATCAGAGCTCGGGAGGTTCTCACGTAGGTCGGTGCCACGGAGAGATTTGCTGCCAAAGCTCTTTGTCAACAGGATCTGCCTCCCAGGGCTAATCAAACACACTAATGTGCATTTCCCCCCACAGCAGACTTCAGACAAAGCTCTGAGTTTCAGGCTGAGCAGAGCTGAATTGGCCAGAGTTTAAGTCAGGTTAATGCACTGGAAGTGGATCAGGAGACGAGAGCAGCCAGAACCATCCCTGAGCTCTGGAGCATCTCAGGAGCTTCCCCAGAGCAGCTCCAGAGAGGGCTCTGAACCACAGCTCTGAACACACTGCATGTGCAGTTCAGAGGGTGATCATGCTCTAAATCTTTGTTTTCTTGGGCACAAGGCCCTCAGTGGGTTTCTCTGGGAAGAACCACTCAGCCTTTGTCTCCTGCAGAGAANGCAGCAAACTGCTCAGCCCCTGACAGTGTCATCTGTTTAAGGCCTCACAAACATATGCAGACCTCACTTCTGTTCCTGATTTTCCTCCTGTTCTATTTATTTCCATCCTTAAAAAAAAAAAAAAAGGAAAAAACCCAGCACATAATAACAATAACGAAGAGTGCTCGAAAGCANAACATTCAACTGAGAATGTATGACTAAAAACATACCTGAAAAACTAGTAGGGCTTTTATTCTAATAAAAAAAATCCATGAAATTAAAAGGAAAAATCCCTTTTAGGGCATACAAAATAGATTCCATGNGTTATCTGTATATTTGGAAATGCTCCTTAACCCACCAAGAATTAAATAAGGTCAAATTTCTCAGGTCTGGAGAAACTCAGATCACAAATGTGAGAGATCACATAAAACTCACTTTATATCTGATGACAAAAGGAATTATTTATCCCACAGAAATACCCTCAAGATTTGATGACAAAAATAAAGTTTGTGACTTAATAATCCCAGTTACTGCCATTTCCTCTTTATCCTGAAAATTCCAGAATTAAGACACTTCTAGGCCAATATGGAAAAAACTAACCTTTTCCCAGTTTTTTGGCTTGGCTTTCTTTCTCTCTAGAAAGCAGAGTAATTTATTTTGGCCTGCTATATCTAGAGGAGAACTTCCAAAATTTTCTCACACCCTCTTCCTCCTAAGGACTCCATCCCTGGTCCTTACTCTTTGGAATTTCCATCACATCTATGTTGTTTCAAAGCAATGCTGAATGTGCAGTGAAATGTGTTTGCTCACATTTGGTGGAGACATTACCTAGATTAAGGATTTTTGCTTCCCACCTACCCCAGCATCTTTATCCAGGACTTGCCAGCTAATATTTGCAGTGAAAAAATTATATGGAAGAAAGTGATCTTTCCAGCTGATGCCCTGGTGGTAATTGGACAAAACANGCTGGGCAGGAGAGAGGACAGAGAGGGATATCCAGGTAGCATCTCCTAGCTAAAAAAAAATCTGGAATTTTCTTTTTCTTGTCACTTCAGGCAGCACTGGCCCCACTGCCCCACCAGTGCCTTGCTCAGCTGAGANATGAGTGAGGTTGGAAACAGATCTCAGTAAACCTTAGCAATTCACTGCCAGACACTCCAGGGAACTCACAGACAATGTATGGCAACAAAACTTGTTTTCTTTGTAAGAGCAAAGCTTAACTATTCCTTCCCAGCATTCTATCCCCTAAAGGGTAACCATGCATGGCTACAGACACTGATGGAAGCTAATCCAAAGCAGTTTGGAAAAACAAGAGAAAAAAATAACAGCAGTGATTTTGACTGCTCTCTTTGAACATCTGTTTCACAGATTCTTTTTTCTTGTTCAGTGCTTTTAAACTTTGTTAGCTATGAAGAGGGTTTTATGTAGGTGAACTCAAATTCAATAGGAGAGCAGAAGGGAACACTGCACTGAAGAACTGGGTATGACCAGATAGATTTCAATAAATCAGGTCATCATTTTATAAAAGCTGCTCTTTCCCTCAATATTTGGAATTTAGATTTATTTGCTTTGAATATTGGAAATTGGCCTCTGACCAAATACATTTTAGAAGCAATTTCTTCTTTTTTTCTCTACATAAGTAGCAAGATCAGGGAGTATAACCAAGGTCAGCCACAGGTAATGCAAAGGGACAACAGCATGGACATGGCTCTGGGGCCCACTTTGTCTCAAAAAAAAATGTATTTTAGTTGGACAACACAGAAAATTGTCTGAAAAGCAGTAGAATTTTGTCTCATGTGGCACTACATCCAAATAAAAACAATATAAATCCAGACAGCCTCTGCAAACACTGATCATCTGATGCTTTTTTTTGGAACTTAAATCCATGTTAATATTCATATTCTCCTTTCATAGCAAGAAATTATTGCAGGTACATGAGAGCACAAGAATCCAACCACAGAAGGGTCAGAAATGTTTCAGGGACATGGTTTCAAATATCAAATCCATCCAACAAAAACATAATGCTGAATGTTGATAGCTCTGCACTGAAGATCTTTCTGTTCATTCCTTGTCTGTTAATCAAGACTTTTCCTGTTTCCAATGAAAACCAATTGTTACCACAGCTGTACAACAAAACTAGAGAATGCAGTTAGCCCTGCCTGTCCCAATTACAAATTATTTGTAATAATAATTATTACAAATAATTTGTAATAATAACTCCTGGCCAAGGACAATAACACACCTTAAGGCAACAAATTTCTAGAAATGCTAACTGTGGATAGACACACAGGTGTTATCAGAGCAGAGACATCTCTCATGACTCATTTTCTGTCTTCATTGCTTGCAAAGCTCCATTGTGTTTTCAAAGATGCAGAGCATCCTTATTGATGGATATAAGGGANTGTGTTCAGGGAAAAATCCACAGATAAAAGATGACTTGTTTTTAATATTCTAAAGATATGAGAATATAGATATTTAACTTTTTTTTTAATATATACTGGAAAATATAATAAGAAGGCAAGGAATAGAAGATAGGGACCATATCCTACCTAGCTGGTGAAAGAGTGAAACATATTTTTTTATATATTCCCTCCTATTTATCCCAAGGTCACAGTGACAATTCTTTGCTTGAAAAATCTCTTTCATTCTCAACTCCTCAGCTTATTCTCAAATTCTACAGCAAGACCAGGCAAGGATTTAAAGAAATCCAAACTATCTAATTTTTTTTCAAGATCAGAATAATTATTTTTCTATTACAATGCAGACAAAACTGTCAAAGGCAGCAAAAGAAAGAATGACAGAAGAGGAAGAAGCAAATGAACATAAGGACATCCCCCTACCATCTGGAAATCTGACTCTGCCCTGGGAAGTCAGGACACTGCACAAGAATGCCAGAAGNTTGTGGGGATTATGCCACACTTATAAAAACACACTTATAAAAACATCCCCCAAAGTGTGCATCTGCTTACAGACTGCCAAGCAGAGTGGGTGAAGATGGAGCAGGAAATCACAGCATTTATCTGGACTGAAGCCAAGCAAATTGCAGCTTCCAATTGCTCCACACCATGTTTTTGAGACTTATCCCAAGGTTTTTTGGTCAAATTTGAGTCCCAAATCTGCTTTGTCTTTCTTAGAACTCAAACACTGTCCTTTATTCTCATTAACAAGCAGCTGCCTCTCACTGTTTTCTCTGTATTTTGGTGACTAAGCTGTATTGAATGTTCTCTCTAATCTGAGTATTTCATGGAAAAGTGAGTTTCTGCAAATTTCCTGTGAGAGGTCCTCAAAGTCAAAAGCTCTCATGTCACAGCACCATCATAAAACCTCTCCTGAATGCTTCAATGCCATTCTGTGAGCTCTTAACAGANAATAAACATCCTGGAACCTTCAAATTCCCACAAAACCTGCAATTCCCAAGCAGTCTCCCACTGCTTCATTATCTCCTTCACCAAAGCCCACGTTCCCTCTGAAGGAAACAACATCCTTCAGCTTTAATTCTGCTTAAAGATAGATTCTGGGGCTGAACAACAAGATTAAGAATCAGAAGGTCAAACAGCAGACTAAACAACAGCATCCTACACCCTGAGAATTAAACAGGGGCACAGGAGAACTAAAGCAACATTCTGTGCTTGTTATCACAGCAACTGCAAAAAGCAAATCCTGGCTTGCTCTAAACCAACATCACATCCAGCAGAACTGAAGCACAGATGATAAAGGTGATGATGCAGATAAGACAATGAAAAATCAATCTCTGTTCAGAATCTCTCTATTTGCAGCTTATAAGATGAACTGTGAGGATGATAAACAGAGCAAAGTGACCTAGGGAATACTTTGNCCAGATATATAAATTTTTTTCTCACATTCAACCCCAGTCCCCAGAGCATGACAGCAACAACTTCTTTATAAGTTTAGAGTTTTCTTTACAGCTGCAGAGATGAGAAGGATAATGACTTCACTCACTTTTCAGAAAAAAAAAAGGACATTTTTCTTCTAGGAAAAACACAAGCATCCTCACAATACACTGTAAATTGCATATGAAATAAAGAAACTGTTCAAATGGTTCTTGTTTTAAAACCCTTTTCATTATAAATTTTAAATGCATTGTAAACCACTGAGACAACAATCAGACACCAAGCAGTGCTGAACAATTTCCCAGATAAATGGCTTTTCCTGGCTTCCAGGTAAGTGTCACAGCTCAGGCACCTTTGAGAAATGACCTTGAGCAATCTGAAGCTGCTGAGCAAGGCAGGACCACAGAGATTGGATACTGGGAAAAACTTCACAGAAAAGCTTCTGGAAAGGGGCTGACTCACCTTCCCTGGAGGTAACTAAAAAAATCTCTATGTGGCATCTGGGGATATGGTCAGTGGTGGGCTTGGCAGTAAAGGCTGGACTCAGTGACCTAAAATGGTCTTTTCAGCCTAAATGATTCCATGATTCCATGAAAACAGAAAGAGCAGATTGCAAAGCAAAGGGCAAGATGAGAAATGCATGGCTCAGGAGAACTAGAAGAATCACTACAATATCATTTTTTTGAAAGCAAAGGTAGCCAGCATCCCCATGTAAAGTGAGATTATGGGTGTGAGGAAGAAAAAAAATTGATATGGCAGTTTCCCCCTCAGGAGAACAAATGCTGGTTGTAAAGATAAATAAATGAATCTTCCATGAATAACATGGGTTTTTATGTGCTACAAACCACTCAACATANACATATTTCCAGGAATGCCAGAAGTGTTCCTCTCTGGGGTGTTTGCTGCTGTAGAGTAACAGAGGTGGACACACAGGTGCTGTGTGGNTTTTTTTATGTGTGTTATGGAGGCTGCTTTGCTGGTATTTGNAGGGATTTGTAGGAAAATCCAGCACAAATTCTGGGCAGGTCTCTTTCAATACACATCCTTCTCAAACACAGTTGAGAAAGCTTAATGGGTTTTCACATAAGGACCAGAGAAAAATGATGTTTAAGAGGTGTGAGGCTACACAGACTCCATCCATACTGAAGTACTTCCTCATCAAATTCAAGTAGTTTTCCCAAAAGCATGCTTCTNCCTCTGGAAAAGTATTCCTTGTGGGGAAAAGTCCCTTCAGAACAGAGTTTGATTCCTCTCCTGCAGATGCAAGTGTATCTGAGCCTCAACTAGGACTTGCCAGCTCTCATTGTGGTTGATGAATTTAACAGCAGCAGTGACACCAGCTGCAATTCTTCTTTATAGATATTATCTATATTTACTCCTGNCAAAAATCCCCATTTTTCAGCACAGAGATAAAGTTAGTCATGCTCCTTTCTTCTTTAGTCTGAGAAAGAGCTTCCAGGGCAATGCAGCAGATTAATCTTGCAGTTGTACCTCCAGTTTTAGAATGGATTTTAAATCCAAATGGCAGTGAGAGGCAGAGAAAAGGGATTTAAAGAGAACCTGCTAGATTCTAGAGCACTGATTAGGTCAGTAACAGGCAAGTCTAAACCTTGCATGCATTCCTGCAGAGTTCCAGGGGAAAATCACCCAAGTATTTTCAAAAAATTATAGTTTAGGAGTTTAATGAAATTGGTTTCCCATCTCAAAGGCTCATGGCACAGGCATCATGCTGAGCTTCAAACCTTGGTGTCTAAGTAGAAACAGCCACCAAAACACAGATTTGCTTGAGTACAGAATCATTTTCAAAAGCAGCATTCAATCACAAAATCTATTATTAACAACTGAGCTAGGAGGAGATTTTGTTCCATAATTAAAGAGCCTGAAGTGTTATTCCCAACTCTTATGGAAACCATGGCAGAGCTAGACCTGACTGCTGGTGCAAGTGCTCCAGCAATCACCCCTTTGTATTTAAGATTTAAATGTCATTCTGCTCCTAACATTGGATCTGTGTATTTCCAAGTGCTCTCACTCTGCTCCATGACAATTATTACACAGAAAGTGGATCCCAGCTGGCAAGACCCAGATGACTTTTCAAGCCAAGGTTCAGTGAAAATGTGGATCCTATTAATAACACTCTGGGTTTGCAAATTCAGAAAATTTGGTCCAAAGGAGAGGAAGTGATCTTATGCAGACATTAAGAGTCAAAGCTACCATCTNTAGATAGAAGAACTTACCTGACCTCATCAAACTATGCAGCAGCAGTGCCCACAACAACATTGTTGATATTTGCCAATTATTAGTTTCAATCCCTCTTTCCCCCATGCTCCATATCTGCTACCCTTGTGCTTATCAATAATCTGACAAATCAGATTATAATATTCAATAAGACATNCCTCTGTAACACCAAAAGCTTTATAAAACCAGCCCACCCTGTGGTTGCATATAGGCTGGTGGAAATAGATGAATAAAGGATTTGAATTCTGGGGGGGTGTCAGCATTAGGTTTGGAAAGCAAAAAGCTGCCATGGCTAAATCTTCACCCTTTAACTAGAAAACAGCTACAAGTTTTTTTTTTTATTTTATTGCTTTCTTTTTATCTAGCATTTCTCCCTTTTTACCCATGGCTACTTGTCCTGTTCCTGACTCTACAGTCCCCCTCATGCTGTCAGTGATCAATTTGGTGGTCTTCCCACCAAGATTTTTATCTTATATCTGACCTGGTCTTCCCCAAAATCTATCATATTATGGCATGGAGAAAGCAAATNGCAGTGAGGTTCCAGCACAGCACAATTAGCCTGTGAATTTTCAGTAGTATCTCATCTTGCCACACAAAGGGAATTTTTCTTCCCCTAAAGGTCCTCAGAAATAAGAGCAAAGCCAGCCTGCACACAGCTCACAGGTATCACAGCCACTACCAGAAATCCCAGTCTGGGACAGCTTTTCCATTCAGAGTGTTTGACTTGCATTCCTTGAGCTGGAGGAAATTACCTTATCAGGCCTTTGTTGGAGAACTGGCAGATCCTNCTGCCTGCTTGGCCAAAGCCAAACTGTGCTTGATCCCCTCAGCAACCACAGCAAACAGAGATGCTCAGAAAGGGGGGGACAATCTGCTGACAAGGAATCAGGTTCAGTTTTATTTTTGCTGTTGACACATTTTAATGCTGACCAAGTCACAGCTGGGCAGTGGCTGCTGTAAATCCACAGCCTGCTGACTTCTCCTGACTTGCCATCTCTCTTCCTGGAGCTTAGTGTCTCTTCAGAAGAACCTCCACAGAGCACCAGAACCTATCTGTGCATCTCAGGCCCCAAGCAAACTGCAGAATCCAAGCCATGGAAAGCATCAGCCACATCTGCCAAAGCATCCCTCCTACCTGAGACAGGTGCTGCTGACCCCACCCTTGACACTGCAAATGTGATCAGCAGTTCATCCACACCATGAACATTGCTTAATAAATGTTACAGGTTCTATATTTCACGGCAACTAAGCCAAGGACAAGCAGCACCTCTCAAATTAACAGCANAGACTTGGGTGCAAAGCTCTGTTCTCATGGGCAGAGATTTCCCAGGGTAGTTTTCATGCTCCACCCTGGGAGATTAGAAACTCAACAGCTCCTCNTGGAATTACTGAGAGGCAGGTTTGAGATGCTCATCTGACCACCTAGAATGCAGCAGTGCTTTTCTGTGTGGAGAAGGAAATGTCAGCAGGTGAGCACTGAGCATCTGTCCCCCATTTCCAGATGGAGCATTTCTTTTCCAGTAAAGTTCCTCTGGAAAGGAAGCTCAGGTTTCAACCTGCAGCCCTTCCTGAAGGGACCTGGAATCTCCCAGCCATGCAACTTCTTCCCAGCATGTGCACAGTTTGAGAAGTAATTTTTAAAGAAGCAGAATTGGTTTTATAACTTTTAGCTTGTGGTCTTTTCCTTGAAGTGGTGGGCTCTTACCTCCCCTTTTATTTTCACTTCTGCCACTGAAACTTTTTTCACAAGTTCAAGATAAATGCAGAAGTCACACACAGAAGATGACATTTTCAATAAACACCCACACTCACATTCAGCTAAAAGCCAANCTCTATCCCCAACTAAAGGGAAATAAATTGAGAAAAAACCATGTTCCAAAGTTCCAAAGCATAATTCTAGCTGAAGCTTTTCAGCTGCATCAGATAGTCCCAGACCAAACCTACACAGGCCACTGAACCAAAGCTTTATGAAAACACAGCTTAGAAACACAAACTGTCCCTACAGCTTCAATGAAACCAACTCCAAACTCTTGATGCAGCAGTCTGANGGTTTGGTTTTGTTTCTAACAACTAATTCAGTTTACATACCCTTCCCAATGACTGACATGAGACAGTCTGGGATCTCTTTGTAGACTTCATGGCTTAGAGAGAAACAATTCACTGTATCTGATTCTCATTGATATCTCTGATTTTTCCATTAGCATCAACGTGTCAATCTGGTGACATCACTTGGAAATCCACATTTTGGTAGTTAACAGTTGTGAAATAAGGACTTTAAACCACCTGCATTTAGGTGGTTACTCTTAATCTTTCATTTGGGTAGTTGGAATAGGGGTAGGGAAGACGGGAGAAAATAGAAATCAATAAAAAATACAAAATAAANTNAAAAAAAACCCTGAACCTGGAATAAGTTTTAAGACTAATTTGAGTATTCCTCCAGGANGAAAACCCAACCTAATGATAAGTCTGTCTTGTTTACTTGCAAATGAGCCATATGACAGCTTTATGTACCCTGGGGAAATCCTGCTGCCTTATTTTTCTGTTTCTCACTTTTAAAAAAATGGATATAATAGTACTGATTTGACTTGTGAGCTTGAAGTAAAGATAAAACTCTTCAGCTGATCACAGACTTCAGGGCAAAATGTTAACACTTTTAGATGGAGCCAAGAGTACTAGAAGCAGGGTGGTTAAAAAAAAAAACAAAACATTGTCAGTCCATTTTGTAAAAAGGACCATAATTTATGGCAATCTCCCAGTCTGGGCAGGATCAATGCCTGACTCACCCCAAATACATAAACCTTACTCCTCCTCTGCTCCCATGACCAGAGATTTTGGACAATAGACCATAATTCAGCAAGATATCCACAAAAAAAGGATGGGTGAGGCACCAGATGCAGCTCCTGCCCTCCCCATTCCCACCTCTGGTGGCCCCAAAACCCCACCCTGGGTCACCACTGATGGCAGAGAGCACCAGGAGAGAGNGCACTGTACAACAAAAGACATTCAGAAATGTTTTGTCAAAAAGCAGAGCACCTTTTATATTGTNCTTTCAAAATCTGGCACCAAACACAGCAAAAAGCAATTGTTCAACATTTATATACTATTAAAGAGGTTTTTTTTTAAGGGGATGCTTTAATGCTTCTCAATAATTTTTTTATGCTTGGTTGGAACAGTTATCATTGANCTCCAAAGCAATTAAAAATAGGTTTCTGCTCGTTGTTGAATTGATAAAATAGCTTGAAATCTGAGTGGTTCTGGGCAAAAGAGTCAACACCTCTGTGAAAAAGAAAACCAGCCTAGGTCTGAAGTCCTGTTTCCTGTCTCCTGCCTGATTTCCTGGTAAATTGAATCAAAGAAGGGGAGCTTCATTTCTGCTCACTCCAAGTCATGCCTGCTCCTGAAGGAATGCCTTTACTGCCCATTTGAAAAGTCAGAATGTACTGCACTGCATAAAAATGATCTATACTTGCAGCTCACAAAAACAGGGTTTGGAATAGATCTAAATGAGGTTTAAGCATCTCTCACACATCCCAGCCTGAAGGAGCACCCTAGCAACAACCTTGAGCATTTTGCAAACATTTGCTACTAATTATGGGTTCTTGGAACAATAATACAAGGCTCCATGCTTGACAGGAAGATGCCAAAAGCAGCCTCAGAAGTGAGCTAAGCCTTTAATTTAAACAAGCACCATACAAATTCTCAAACATACATTGCAAAATCTTCCCAGAACACTGCTCTGATTAATGGCTCCAAAAGCTCAGCTGTCAAACATTAAAATGCAGGCTGAGAAAAAGCTAAATAAAGACCCTTTGAGTCCTTTTCCTGCTCCTTCAGCAATGGCAGCACAGCAGGGCAGCCCCCAGGGCAGGNTTAGGGCTCCCACACCTGATTCCAGCCAGGTAATCCCTGGCTGGCTGCTCCATCCAGCCCCAGCTCTGATCTCAGCCAGCCTTTCATGGCTCATAGCTTTCATAGCTGTGCCTAAACAGAAATTTAGCATGGAAAGCTCAGCCAGAACCCCTGTGAAGAAGTATTGACAGAAACCCCTTCAGCAGGAGACTCTGGAACAACTTCTGCTCAGGATGAACCTGGATCTCAAGGCAAAATATCATATGATCAGCTCCTTGCTGAGAAAACCAGGGTCAATCAGTATTTGTGGTTACTTTTTATCTTCTCTTCTCTTCTCACTTTATTCAACATTTAACTGTTAAACACTATTTAACAATTCCTAGGTAATTTTTTTTTTAATAAAATTGTGGCCACAGCCTCTCTGATGCATTTTCAATTTTCTTTATCAAAGGGGAAGGAACGTGCTACAAAACTGTTCTATTTGTCTTTAGTGAAAGAACTTAATTGTCTTAGAAGCTTAGAATGACAGAAGACAGTAAACACAGCAGATTTTTGGCATTGACTACTATTCCAATGATTTAAATGATGGCAGAATTACTTTTCCTCACAGAAACTGAGAATGTGAGAAGCATCAAGGAAATTTTCCATTCTGGAAATCCCTCCTGTCCGTGGGAAGGAGAGTAAACAAGGAGCTACAGACATTTTAGAGACAGGTTTTGATATCCCTCTAAAGAAAAGCCATGGGGCTTTTTCAATATTTCATCAAAATACTGAACCTGCAGCTGCTTGATCATCATCCTGCTGTGTCTTATGGTTTAATTTGGAGGATTTGGGGAGCTAGAGAGGTGAAATTGGAAAAAAAAAACCAAACCACTGCTGTATCTTACCTTCCCCCAGGAAAAAATCCAAACAAAAATCCTTGGATCTGAGTCTCCTGGAAGTTTGGGAAAAGCTAAACTCCAAGTGCTGCAGTTCTGGGCAGTCCTCACCTGCATTATATTGGATTATCAGAGGTCTGGGTTATCATGAGATCACACAGATATTGAATTAAAAACTGCTGGGTTTGAAAAATTTGATAGTGATGGAAAATAATGATTTATTTTTTTTTCTTTGTGCTTCAGGGGGAAAAAAATGCATTCTGAAGTAAGCAGGCTTCTACCCAAAGGCATCTCAGGATTCCACTAAATTATGGGCTTTGGNTTATGAAACAGAATGTTATACAACAAAAGCTGAATTCTGTTCTGCTGGATTGTTCAGAAATGACTGGTATGTCTAACTCTGAAAAATGCTGGTGATAAACTCCTTGCATTATAACCCTTATGAAAGACAGAAAACTGGCCTTTTTAATGAAAACTTTGATAAATTTTGATAAAGTGCACTGTGTACTATGATTTTATCATTAGACAAAGACTGAGATGAGCAGCTGCAACAACATTGAACAATCCAACTAGAAATATGGAAGGGGACAAAGTTTGCCATCAGANCTGGAATTATTGACAAACACATCTTTAGCCAGTGCATTGTTTAAAACACCTGGTGGTGCTAGTTTTTGAAGATACACTAGTAATCTTTTTAAATTTTGGCTTTTAATGGGCTAGAACAGCAGAGCAGACTAGGGAACAGGAGCTCTGCTGCTCATGGCAGCTTGTGATTCACAAAGAACTCTTTGTGCATCTCTGACATCCTTCATCCTCTGTGCTGGAGAAGACAGTGCTTCCAAACAGCCTGGTCAACACTCAAGCTGTGAGGCTTCCTGTTGTTTGTGGCTCCTTGCATGCCTTTTCCAGAGCTCCCAGGGATTTTTCTTAATTAACCAGCCCCTGCCTCAATCCCAGCAGTAGCTTGTGTTTTCCTGCTATGATTCATGCCTGCCTGGTTTGCAGATGACATTAAGACTGGAACTACAGACCATAATAGTGGAGCCAACAGCAGGTGCCATTAAAGCAGTGAACAAATCCACAAAGAGGGATGGGACACTCCTGGCTGCTACATCCCCCTAGGAGGGAATAAAAACAAACAGCTCACAATGGATGACAGGTAAAAGCAAGTGAAGACACTGAATTATTTAANGGGAATAGTTTCCTATCTGCTTTTCTTCTTACTGGACTCCTGTTACAGAAATGCAGAAGGTAAAGAGGAGGGGTTCCTCTGTTTGAAACAATTAATTGCTTTTTTCTCTTGCAAGTCAGGGCTTAGGGTGCAAATCAGGACTTACTGTGTTTTCTGGGTCAGGTACAGCTTTTAGTCTCTCTCATGCTGTAGACAAGGCAACAATTCACCCCCTGCACTAATGAAATTGCACTGTTAGGAGCAGGAGAAGAGCATCAAACAGCAGCACCTGTTCCCTGCAGCTGGGTCTGATTAACACCTTTTTCCATGTTCTTTTTGCCTTCTTTTACAAAGAGTTTCCACCTGAAGAAGGGGCAGTGGGGTCAGCAGGTGTCTCATGTCCCAGAGTTCTAGTGCTTCAATTATAAAGCTGTTTTAATAATTATTTTACAGTCCTCAAATCTGTCTCCTAGTTTTCATGTCCACACAGCAGCCACATTCCTGAGAATTGCATTTGTGCATCAGAGTGGGGAAAAAATCATGTTAATCTTATAAAAGTTCAATACCAGCAGTCACCAGTTGAGATAAGGAAGGAATACTAAGCAAACCCCTTGGACCTTGGTAAAAATACACATTTTCCCTGCTTCCTTTGGAGTGTACACATTATTCCATATTTTCCACTGGTTTGACACTGCTGGAAATACTTACATGGCTTGGCCAGTGGTTGAAGTCTGCAGGTAGATAAAAATCCTTGATACTGTCAGCCCAATGCATCAAAGCTTATACTTTTTTATTTACTGGGAGAAAGTTACCTGTAAATAAACATCTTTTGGTCAGAATTTTCCCTCAGCAACTTATATTTGTTCAGAGTGAGACCTTCAACAAAAATATATTTCCACACCATATTTTTTTTCTCCTGGCTTAAGAATAGGAATTTTTTTTCAGCATTCTTTAAATGGAAGCAAATGGCCTGGCTACACAGTTTTCTGCAGCAAAGGTTTCAGTCTTACTAGCTGGAGTATTTTGAAACTTTTTTTACATGACAGTGATAGGATAAAAGGAAATGTTTCAATATCATTAATTCACATGAAGTTATTGTAGTATTTTATTNTGTAAAGTTATCTTAATGCTTTACTTAAATTTAAAATTTAAAATAAAAAGGGAAAGGGTTTTGGGTTTTTTTCTACCTGTTGGAAAATTTAAGCTATCTGTANTTTGAGTGATTGGTTAGAAATGATTTTGTCAAGGCATGGAGACCATGGAGGTCTGTATCCATTCCAGATTCCAGAAGCAGCCTGGGACAGGAGAATTTTACAAATACTTAGAGCCCTTAGCTAAAATATAGAGTATACAAGGCTTATAAAGACTCATTTCTATTTTTGGCCCCCTCACCTGCTTTCACCTTTTTGTGATACTATTTTCTATGTATTTCCCCCTGTGGAGCTCATTTAAAGCATGTTTTTCTTCATACATCACAAATATTTAAATTATTTGCCACATCAGGTTCCTCAATAAACAACCCATCACCAGTGCTTAGTGTTACTTTGCTGGGTGGATTTCAAATAAACAGCAGTATGAGAAGTTCCAGGTAAAATTAACCTTGTGTAGATTTCCTCCCAGTTCCAAAGCTGGATTTGTTNTCCTGTGAGGAAAAACCCCAAACCATAAATGTGCAACACTCCCAGGTGGGTCTCAGGGGAACAGAAGCAGTTTGTGGGCACAAGCTTCCATTAGCTCCAGTCCCAGGACTCANCTGACAACTTTTTCTGAGCTGTGGCAAGACACAAAGGAAAACTGAATATAGAAGTAAAAGGTTTCCAAATCCAAGTGAGGTGAACAGTGCTTTTTCAGAACACAAAAAATGACCTTTTCAGTCTATCCCCCATGGATGCCAGATTTTTCTTCTCTGCATTTCCCTTACATGCTCTAGTCAGATTTGAAGAATGAGGCAAGATGGATTGCACAAGAACTNTGGGGTGTTAACTCTTCTTGCCTCTTTGTCTCCAGCATGCAGCAAACACCAGGGGGAGATCAAACAGCAATCAGTCTGAGAAAATGCCTGTAAAACAAAAGGGATGGNGAAACATGGGGATGTCAAAGCAGAGCCAAAGTGGGGGAGCAGCAGGGGTCACACCTCACTCCTTGGTCACTGCTCTCCAGGCAGCTCCAGGGAAATGCTCTGTGGGGAATCCTGCTGGATCAGTAGGATCAGGACAGGCTGACCCCACAGACCTCAGTGCAAGAGGCAGACACAGTTTTTGTCACAGCCACCCTCTGTNCAAAAACATTTAATTCCAAGAGCCACAACTCCCAGGCAGAAATGAGCCAGCTGAAGGGATTCCAGAGAAAACAGCAGTGACCAGATACTTATACAAAAAGTGGCAAAAATAAAAGTAAAATCCAAGAAGGGATTGCCAGAGGTGTACACTGCCACTTCTTCACAGAGGCAAGAGTGCTAAATAAATGCAAAATAAATCTCTCTCCTGACAGAGCAGTTCAAAGCAGAACTGGCAACACACAGAGTGGGTACAAAAGGAGCTGGAAAATAAAAGAAAGGTTAAAAGTGGCACAAAAGTTTGAAATTTAAAAAGGGGAGAATGCGCTGGACAACAATGCAGCCCTGGAAAAAACAGTCAGATTTAGGTCTCTGAAGGATGTGCATGAAGAATTATCTTACAAAATAGATAAAAAATTATCTTACAAAATAGATAAAAAATAAGGTTCCATCTTTGTATTTTCTCAGGATCCCTCTGGGTCTGGGAAATAAAGTTGATCTGTGTCAGGTGTGAAAAAATAAAGCACAGATAATCTTCCTCATAGCCACAAGAAAGAGCCATTAGACAGGAGCACCTGCTGCACATCATGGTCTCTGTGTAGTGTGAGCAACTATCAGTAGGTTTGGGGGATTTATTGTGTTGAGTGTGGTTTTTGTAATTTTGTTTTCTTAAAAAGATGACTTTTAAAAAAAAAATGCCACATATTTTAATGGCCAAAGGGAAGTAAGTAAATCAATTTAAATAAGGTTAAATAGATTAATTGGACTTCATATATTTCACAAAAATCAAAATCAAGTGACCTTCCTGTGAAAAGGAATGTGGGTGTTTGAACCAGAAGCTGATCAGTGCATCCTGGAAAAAACATCTCACAGTATTTACATGAGCAACAGGTGCATACACAGATCAATGTGGCTAAAAACCATAAAGACTTCTAAACACCAGGTCAAGATTTTTGTGGGAGTATCAAACTGAAAATTCACCTTGCTTGTCTACTGTNTATTTCAAGAGAAAGACTCTAACTACTCTAATATTACATTTTTCTCCTCTAGTATGGATCCATCACCATGCATGCACTTTTCCCTCTTCCATCTTTCCTCTGGGGCTTCAGCATCTGAAATCCATCCCTAAACTGATATTTAGTTGTGGAGTTCATTGTTTAGAAATAGCCACCAACATCCTTTTTTTTCTCATGACCAAGTTTTTTTCTGTTAAGCTGTTGTTTTTTGGTTTTTTTTGTTTGTTTGCTTTTTTTTGTTTTGGTTTTTTTTGTTTTTTGGGGTTTTTTTATTTGTGTTTTTTTTTTTTTTTTAAGTTTCCTTTTATTCCTTGTTATTTGGGTTTTTTGTTTGGTTTTGTTTTGGTTTTCTCAGGGTTTTTTTGGCAGTACATCTAATTCATCCTTTTGCTTAGAAGAGTAAAAAAAAGTGCAAATGTCTTTCTTAGAATCATAAATATATTCCCCAAAATAAAATATATTCCAGGGCACCCAAGGTGCTTTCCTGTGACACCTGTNAAGGGTTGGGGTACTGAGTACTGGTTTGGAAATAATTGTGAGGGACCTTCTGCTTGTTTGGCTATCTCATTTCTACTTTACTTTTTCATTTTTGTCACTTGTGAGAGGAGAAAACACAGTCCCAGCCTCAGGGCTGATGTGATGAGGAAGGTTAATAGGGTTCAGCAAAGGTAAAACCTGAGTTTGTGTGGCAGGCTGAGGATGTCAAGCATCAGTTTTACATTCACAACAAATGTGTTCATATCTGCAACCACTGACTAGGATCATCCTGAGCCATTTGCCCCAATGAACATAGCACAAATTTCATTACATTGTTAATTCCTTGTGCCTTCAAAACAGAGGTAAACTGATATCCAGGACTGAGAAACACATGCTGGCAGTGGTGGGTTTGGAGGGAAACCTCACTGGTTCACATTAGGAGATCCATTATCAAATTAGCATCCTTAGACATGCATGAGAAGCATTTCCATGCCCTGGGCAGGTCTGTAACCCATTCTACAGCATTTGGAACTTAAACTCCTCCTCTGCTGTTCTGCACCTGTTAGCTGTGAGATGAAGCTTTGGAATAGTGACCACAGCTTGTGCCCTGCTGCCTGCAGGGGCCAGAAAAGCACATTTCCCTCTGGAAAGCTCACCCTGCACTGGTGGGGCAGTTTCCAGATGTCTTTACTGTCACTCCAGCTGTTGCTGGCCCCACTCCTCCACTGGCCCTGTCTTTTCCAACACTGCCAGAGGATTTCTCTGCTTCCCAAGGATGCTCACCCCTCAGGCTGTGCACAGAACAGCTGTTCCAGAGATGCTCAATGCTATAAAACAGGAATTTTCACTCTGACAGCACTGGTTACAGTGAGTTACATTTCACTCAGTAATGTCAGCTCAGTGTAATTCCCACCATCTCCTCTGCAGAGGGGATGGGGAGGCACCTGTGGCAGAGCAGCACAGAAACCCATCATGTTCCACTGAGGGAAAGGTCTGCTTTCAGCCTTGCAGGGGCTTCTGAGAGCAGCTGCAAAGCTAAAACAAAATCCTGTGTTTTTCAACAAGAAAGCTCAGTGAAAATTGACTTTGGGGTGACCATCCACAAGCAGGGCCAGACACACAACTACAGCAATCCACACATGTGTGTGTGTGTGTGCAGCTCCCAGACTTACCAAATGGTGACATCCCCCTCTCCTCACCTTTCTTTTAATTGGCAACTCCCAGTCTCAGAGGGGCACAGCCAAAAATTTGATTCAGGTCCTAAGAATACATTGAAAACTCAGGTTTCTATGTACCAGAATAACTTTCTGAACACTTGGGATAGACCCAAGGCAAAGAAGGCTGTTGCCTTACTTACCTCACCCCTGTGGAATTCTGGAGTCTAGTGAGATTATTCATAGACAAATATTCATTTATCTATTATTCAGCATTTTTGCAATCCAAGCATTCTCTGGTGGTATCCCAACTTCCAAAATCCTAAAATCCACAGTTGCATTTCTTGACAAACACAACCATGTAATTTTGTGGTGGCAATTATTCCAAAGTATTTTAAGTACACAATACAAATATCATATCATGGAATAGAAATAATGTGAATCATACAGCTTTTTTTTTTTTTTTTAATTAGCTATGTGTAAATGATCCAGTTTAAAGTTTAGCTGAGGCTGCTGTGGCAATTATTCCAAAGTATTTTAAGTACACAATACAAATATCATATCATGGAATAGAAATAATGTGAATCATACAGCTTTTTTTTTTTTTTAATGTTAGCTATGTGTAAATGATCCAGTTTAAAGTTTAGCTGAGGCTGCTGTGGCAATCTCTTCATTTTAAGTGATTTGGGATGCCACCAACCATATTATGTCCTGACAGATTCAAGGTGAGACAACTTATGTAAAGACTTAAATATTATTTCTGTCCATCATTCTCCTTTTCTGCTTTTCACCCCCTGCCCTTTTGGATCCTAGAGGCTCATTCTGGCCAAGGAAGAGTTGTCTTTTCCCACCTGTAACAGCAAAGGATTCTCACACAACTTCTTCAGCTTCTAAATAAGATTTGGAACAAGCTGATTTCATCCCAGAAGCCAAACCATCTCAGTTTAGAATATTCCCAGGAATTATGCATTTAGTCACTTTTTTTTTTTAATTTCAGCTTGTTAGAAAACAAGGCAAGTTAAAATATCAGTAACTGTATTTGGAATGAACAAATACTTCAGGAAAAGAGGAAATGGTCCCAACACTTGCTAAAAGAACATTTGTCTTTGCACCATGGCTGGAAATACAACAGAGTATGGTAATATATAATGATAAAAAAAGGTTAAAGTCTTGCAAAGTGCTNTTCCATACTTTGGATTTTGTGAAACTCCTGTTCTAAGACTCACCTTTGTTGATGCACAGCACTGCTGGGCAGGGATTGATGTTCCCCCACTTCATCTTCACTGCTTCCCCACGTGTGCTGCAGACCAGAACCAAACCCTGGCTGCTGGCAGCCCCTACAGGTCTGATCTTCTGAGCATTTTGAAAATCAGGACACCTACAAAGGACAACTGAGGGACACTGGAATCATGAGACAAGGAGGTGAAAAAATCTTCAGCTCATTCACCTCACTGGGGTGTCTGACACCAACCACAATATATCTTAATTGATGCTCAAGAAAAAAGTCAGAGGTGCTTGTAATCACAGACTTTTTCAAAAGTTTACCCTGCAAATTTTAGTTAAATATTTAGCCTTCATGTTGATTTTGTTTATGCCCTTGGTCTCCATCACTAAGAGGACTTGGGCTTCTCTCACCTAATTACTTGCAAATAGATTCTACAAGCTGGAGAAAAACACCAGAAATCAGAAAACTCAATGAAAAAAACAAGAATTGTCTATTTTATTCTCTCTTTCTCCTGGTGCTGTTATACTAGTAACCTTTCACCAGCAGAAAAATTAAAAGGAAGAACTTGTGGCAGGATCTCAGCTGTGGAAGAAAGGGAGAGCAATGAGAGTGAAAGCAGCAGCTTCTGCATGTTTTAAACTGCTCAGAGACCCCAGAGGGAGTGGAGGAGCTTCCTCTGACACACAATCCATGCTGGAGGAATTGTAAATGCTCCTATTGCTCCTGCAAACATGAGGGAGCTGAATGTGGCCTCTCTGAGCATATCCAGAGGCCAAAGCTGCAACCTGAGCAACTCAGAAACTGAAAAAAAAAGATAAAGGCAAGCCAAAGGCACTTATTAGCAAATTGTTGATAGAGCTGCAGCAGAAATTTAAAGTCTGTGAAATATTTAAACACAGAATCAATGCAGATTCCCTCTCATTTGCACTTCTCATTTATAATGTTGGTGCTCTTATGTAGAGGTGGGAGATTGATCTCAAAAGTATTCCCTCAAATACTTCTGATGGATCAGAACTAATCCTTAAACAGGGCTGGTGTAGTGGAAAATATTACCTACAAAAGGGTAATATTTGCCAGAATTTGGTGTTCCTATTTATAAACATATTTGCTTTATCAAAGGAAATACCCTGCTTGAACAGGCTATAGCTTGCTTCTGTCCATGACCTGAAAACTCAAAATACCTTCACTCCCACATTAAATTAAAATAAAAATTATGTGGCTTACAGGTTTCCTAAATTAGAAAGAATTTACATCTTACTATTTATTTACTATCATCTTAGTATTATTCATGGATTCTTTTGTTTATTCCCTTAAATTACCAACATTCTGACATTACAAGAGATTTTCACAAACACTGAGAGCTCTGCACATTTCAGATTATCATCATCATTTTGGATATAATATCTCTACTCCTTCATAAACCATTCATTTCACACATCAGTCAAGAATATATACACTTATTCCCCAAACCCACTCAATACAAAAAAACCAACTAATTTTTATACAATTCAATGCTTTGGAGCAATAAAGTTTGTATAAAAATCTCACAGATCCCCGTTTGTCTGAGCAAAGCCCTGTTTAACATTTGAATTGCTAGATGGTGAATAAACAGCTCCACCTATCACTACTGCCTAGAAATGCTCTTCCTGAATTAAATGGGAGGTTTCACAGTGCTGGGCTCTCCCCATGGTGCCCCAAGCAGCTGCTGAGTGAACACAGGCTGCTAAAACACCCTCCCTCCNCCCTTTGAAAAGGCAGATTCACAGCAGCAAAGCAGTAAATTACCTCCTCTTATCAAATGTCTGANAAGGCACTGAATTTGGCATTTTAAAAACTGCTTTGTTCCTCCTTCTAAAATATTAGTATTGAAAAAATGAGCCTCACTGTTTGAATCCTAGAGAAAACATTTTGAATGAAATGCTGCATTTTACTGCTGTTTTTGTTTAAACCATGGAATATTTTACAGAAAACATTTTCTTTTCATTTGAGGAACCCCAAATGAGATCTCCTTCTGATTTGTTACAACTGCCAACAAAAAGGAAATTCAAAAAGTGCACAGCAGAATGAGGGTGAAGCTCCCTGCAGTGCTTTAAACCACCAAGGAAATTCCAGCAAACAAGGAAATATTTGTCTCAACACCATTGAGATCTCACAGACTGTAAAAAAGAAATCACAGAAAGAAATCATAATCATAATGGTAAGTTCAGCAAAGGTTAAAGGGCAAACACAACTCCAGGAGTACTTGGTTCTTAATTCATGAGTAGTTTAAAAACTGTGATTAAAAGGCACAAACCAACCAACCAAAGCCCAAGATAATTCTGCTTATCCCTTCAGGTAATGGGATTTATCACCCATTTCTGAATAAGGCCATGTTCATGCAGACAGGCATAAATAATATATATTAAATGCAAAAACATAGATGGACACACAACCAACCACACACAAGTAGTATTTGCAAGGACATTTACAATAAATGGCACTAACACCTTTATTAAGATTTTAATTTTTCATTTGTGAAAAACGAATAGATTCTTTTTTTCCCTTGTATGCAGAGGAAAAGCAAACTAATGGCAAAAATCAAGGTTACTTTCTTATTTCAATACTGTCTTTGTAGCCACAAAGATACAAGAATTTAACAGACAAGAAATACTGTTTATTGCAGACTTTAAGCTGATTCATGTGATAAAGGCACTATGAAACTTAATCAAACTAGATGATTAAATTTGTCTAAATTAAGTGATATTATATATTATATATAATACATATATTATATATAAAATCACATGACCATGTAAAACAGAACATTTTGTGACAAAAATCTTTGCATCTCCAAAAATAACATTTTCTGGAAGGGATGTTTCTGTTTTCTTTTTTCCCCTGTTTTGCCTTCAGGAATCCACTTCTCCAAAAGATTACATTTATAAAGGAAATTACAAAGGTTTTTTGCATGAGGAAAAACTGATATCTGGGATCAGCACACAGAGAAATCAAGGTTATACACTGTTCTTTTTGATGGGTTAAGTTACAGACAAAAAAATGCAATTACATTTNAAAAAAATGGACTGTGAGTTGTTGCATGGCTACAGCAGATCTCATCACCACCTTGAGCTGGGTTGTGTTACTATTTTCTAGTTACTCCTTCTTGTGCAATATTATAGTTCATCACAGGTGAAATATGGATAAAATCAATGTACAGAATATTATTTTGCTATAA
Source organism: Saxicola maurus maurus (assembly GCA_900205225.1). NCBI lineage: Eukaryota > Metazoa > Chordata > Aves > Passeriformes > Muscicapidae > Saxicola > Saxicola maurus. The sequence goes on from OAMK01000082.1 coordinate 305,338, forward strand.
ACAGCATCATTAGTAATAAAACATCTTGGGGGTGATGCAGGAAAGATTCAGTCTGTGTTGGGCTGCTGTTCATTCCCTAAACATTTCCTCTACATTTGCTGGACAACTTAAGAAAACATCCTGCAGCCAAATGCCTGACAAGAAAGACTGAGCCAAAAAAGACAGAACTGCACACTACAGCAGGAGATGGGATTCACAATCTTATTTTTACTGAAGGGTTCAAGTGGTTTTTTATTGCTGNCTCAGCTTCCCTCAGATGAATCCCCAGCAAAGACGTGCTCCAATTTATCCATCACGCTAATTCCATNAAGCCAAGACTCATCTCTGGGTGCAAATGAGTCATGTACCAATATTTTCACCTGCCAGCAATCTCCACTGCATTTCTCATCTGCTCATTTTGCATGGTGAGGAGCCAGCAGCAGGTACTTCTGTGGGTACTACAGTCAATTCTCTTTATGTTGCCTAGTTAGGTTTACAATACAATAAGACATTCCCCCTCACTGCTTCCTAAAGCAAAGCTGGATGGTTTAATGCTATGGACAATGGAATTAAAGAAAAGAGAAAACACATTTAGTGGCTGCTTCCTTCATCAAAGGACTCCACACCTGAATCTGTGGCAGCTGCACTGATTTTTTCTTGTCGTCTTCTCATAATTTCTTGCAGTTCTGAACTACCACTGCTAGCCTATAAAGAAAAGAGAAGAGTTTATTGTGGCTTTGACAGGTACTGAAATTCCTCTGCCAGCATTTTGTTAGGACAGTTGTTTGAATAAACTCACCTTGCAGNTCCAATAGGGAAGTATTTACACTATCCTTAAATATATATATCAGAAATAAATCTGCAGACTACTAAAAGCATAAGCTTGCCTTTCAGNACTGCTGAGCATCTTTAATTCCCACATTTAATTCCCCCTGGAAGTGTTGGATATTTAGGAGGTTCATAAAATATGGCTTCAGTAAAAGCAGAGNTAAAGCTCAATGAGTTTGTTAGGATTCCACACTTTAAAATCGGGGCAATAATATTTAGAAATTAAAAAGCTGAAAATAAATGCTTGATGGGTTTGGATTTATGTAAACACAAAACTCACACATGTACATGGAACTACATAGGCAAAGCCTGAGTAAGGATTCAGCCTCAGGCTCTCTCACAATTCCCCAGGAGGCATTTGCAGCTCAGAAACAGAGATTTCAAATTTAGAGCAGAGCCANAGAAATTGGACCATATTGCAATGTTAGCAACAGTGAAGTATTGTGAGGACAAGGCTTTACTTCACCTCTAGGAGTGAAAACCAGGTCTGCTGAACCAGCTGCAAACATTGCTTTTCCANCATTAATGAAATTATTAGCAAGGCCAGGACACCTGATAGCCAGAGCAGAACTTCCCAAAGTGTGCATGACTTTGAACAAAACCAGGGGATTATAAACTGTATCTGCTACTGTATTATCTGGCCATGACAAGACCTTCAAAACTTCAAAATCATCTTCCAAAATAGCCTCTGAATAAGGAAGCAGAAACTGCTTTTGACATNGATAAAAAAAATTCAGGACTGTTAAGGGGAAAATCCTCTGAAAATGCATCCTATTAATTTTATAACATTTAATATAGANTTACCCTATTATATCCATTAAAATGCAGACATTTAGAAAATTTTTAAATTAGCTACAGTTAATTTTACTTAAAATACCATTGCTCTCCTCTCAGAGTGGAAGGGCAAAGCAGGGGGGCTAGAAGTGACTCTCTGAAAGTGAGGGAACAGCTTTACTTCTCTTAATTCATCTTGTCCTTGCCCTCTTGGTTTCAGATGCAGAACAAGTGCAGCACCATTGCTGAATCATGCATAAAAAACCATCAGCAGATACCAAACAACATATTTTATCAGAGGTCACATAAAAGTATTTTTCTGAGAATAACTGAGCAGCCCAAGCTGAAAGAATTTGCCTCCCTGACAACATGACTGATGAGCTTGAAATGCTTTATATTATACTATTATAACAGAGAAAGGATGATGAAACTTCCTTTGATGACATAATTCAGCAAACAACAGGATAAAGCCATCAGGAATTGCATAAATTCTGAAATTCTATGTCAAAATTCCCTTGAAGAAGGGAATAAAGNAATTTTGACAGTGTTAGAAATTGATGCTCTCTGATCCACACTGATCATGTNAAGTGTAAAATATTCATCATCATAAGCCTGACTTTAAAAATATGCCTGGTAGTTAATGCTTAAAATCATTTAAGTGAGACAGTCTCAGCTTAAGGAGAGGATAGAAAAGTATTTTAAACCTCTTCAAGATTACTCTTAAATAGGATATNGATAATATAACTTCTCAGTTGGGTTGATCTCACTTCTAGATAATTTCTCCACTTGCCAAAGCAAGTTGAAAAATAAATTAAAAAAAGTAGATGCATCTCCAATTTTACTGGTTTAAATTNGGCAAGAATTGTCCTTAGCACAGATCTGGATATAAGCTGAAGGTGTTTAAGTGATAATACTTCTTTAATTAAAGCAAACTGCTGCAGAGCAATAAACACAGAGCCACAATATTTGATTCTTGGCTCAGAAACTCTGCTAGCACAGTGTCCAGTGTTTTCCCTTCAGTGCAGGTGCCCTGGTGCTGGACCTGAAAGGCCACCTGTGTGCTTATTCTATCCTATAAATCAATATATATGCCCTATAAATCAAATCTCCTCTATAAAGATAGAGCAAAACTCACTTATCACCACCAAAATTGTCATGAGTATGTATTTGTCCAAGCATTAGGCAAAGCAAGAAACAAGAATAGGGACATTTTACTCTCTCATTGTTTTCCCCAAAGCTCTTTTTGGCTGATTTTATCTTTTTGCAGCCTGGTTACACCACAAAACATTTTAAACTTGACTGCTATTTCTANTGTTTCTGGGCACCTTTAGAAGTGGGGAAGATTTCACCTGGTGTTTTGNTGAATGCTGTTCCAATGAATTAATACAATAAATACAAATAATTAATAAAAAGAATGTTTATCAGTGTGATGGGCACTGAGAAAAAACTCCTCCCAGGAGGAGTTATGTAATCCTACATGCTCAGAATGAGGTGAGAAGAGCTGTCCATACCTCCAAGGCAGATTTCTGTACCGTGATTTGGATGTAGACTCTTGAGCCCTCTGGGCAAACAGTCCTGAGTTCCTCTTTATTGAGGGAGAAAAGCTGAGCCCCTGTCAGCACACCGAGGCTGTTCACAGTCCTGGGGACACAGCAAGGGGACAAACAGGANATGAGAAAAACCTCTCTGCCCAGGGGAGTCACATGGGCTGTTCATCCCATTGTCTTCATCCCACCTTGCCTTGGGTAGAGCTGCTAAATTCACACATAAATTTATGCAGCAGGACTATTAAAGTCAATTGGGTGTATAAGTACACTTTTATGAAAGAGGGTAAAATATGTATGCACTGTATCTATATACTATATAATCTATATATATATAAAATATAATATGTCTAGATTCTGTATATCTATAACCACATTGACATATATTTTAATATATAAATACATAAATATAAGTATAGTGTAAGTATAATTATAAATATATATATAGATATAGATAGAGATATAGATATATAGACTATATATAGATAAATTATAGATATAGATATAGATTAGATATAGATATAGATATAGATATAGATATAGATATAGATGATATAGATATAGATATAGATATAGATATAGATGATATAGATATAGATATAGATATAGATATAGATATAGATATAGATATAGATAGAGATATAGATAGAGATATAGATATATGTAGATACAGATGTAGATATAGATGTAGATATAGATATATATAGATATATAGATTAAATATAGATAGATGATATAGATGTAGATAGATATAGATGTAGATAGATAGATATAGACGTAGATGTAGATATAGATTTATAGATTAGATATAGATAGATGATATAGATATAGTAGATAGATATAGATATAGACATAGATACAGATATAGATATATAGATATAGATAATATAGATATATAGATATAGATATAGATGATATAGGTATAGGTATAGGTATAGGTATAGGTATAGATATAGATATAGATAGATATAAATATAGATATAGATATAGATATAGATTATATAGATATATAGATATATAGATATAGATATAGATATAGATGATATAGGTATAGATATAGATATAGATACAGATATTAGTATAGATATAAGCACAGATGTAAATATATTAATTTTTCTAAGAGTGCAGCTGACATCTCTCAATTTTCAGGAGGTTGCCAGAATTAAAAAGTGGTCGGATCACATCCTACTTCCTGACAGGAAAACAATGTGAAGAAGTGTTGCTGTGCTTGCCCTGGGACTCACACAGGGTTGAATCCTTTGGACTGCAGCCAGGCTTTGACATCCTCAGGAGAGGAGTCGTAGGTGATGTTCACCACGGGGATGTTCGGCCGTGGCACGTGGAATTTCCTCTGGGCAGCGCTCCGGCCGATGGTGAGCCTGTGCACCAGCTCATCCTGCACCTCCTCCATCTGGGATTTCCTGCCTGGGGACAGAGAGCACTGACTTATTCTCTAGGTTGCTTTATCAAAGCCCAGTCAATTCTTGGATATCACTTTAAATCATAAACTATTTTTTTCCCTTTAAAGATGAATTCATTCGATCTGATTGAATTATTACTCTCTTTTTTCCCAAGAGAACATTTCAATATTCCAAATCCTCTCTTTGCAAAACAAAGCAAAAAAAACCAAACAAACCCCCCCAGACTTAGAATTCAACTAAGACCCCAGAAAGGAGAGATGAGCTGGATGTCACAGNGAGGCACAGAGCAGTGTGACAGCACCAAGCTGTAGAATAAAATGGGAATGGAGGGTTATTCAATTGTCACAGTCTCCCTTTTGTTCAAACAGAACTGAGGGTTTAAGAATTAAAACAACAAAATGATGAGGAANGTTTCCAGAGTGCTCACAGTGGCAAGGTAGTACTTTCCACAAAGAGTTTTTAGTTGAAAGTTAAACTTTTTAGTGCAAATCAACATGGGCACAAAAATTTCCCAGCTGCTGACACATACCAACTTCCATCTAATGAGCTATTGTAGCAATCACATTTTTGACAGGGCTTTGAGAAATTTGAATTCACTCCAAGCCTGGAGTGGCTGCTTAGCAGAATCATTGTCACACTTTGCATTAAAAAAAAGGAATTTTAAAAAAACAAAACACTGGTAGCTGCTCTTACCAGAGGCTCAAAAATTGGGCAAGATTTGTTTATTTATTTATTCATTTTAAACAAAACTGCAAGAATGCATTATTCCCATTTGCTTGAAACATTTAGTTCAGNTGCTGTTCATTTGCAGGCAACAAACTGAAATGCTTTTCAGTCATTTCAACAAGATCAATTATAATGAGAGTGAGAATTGTTTAGAATTGCTATAAAAATTTATATGGATAACTTCACAAAAACAGGTAGAATTTAATAAGTTGTAAATAAGGTTTTGGGCTCAGAGAAATACTGATTTTGCACAGTTAAACTCTCTGTGCCATAACATTGGAACAACTATAAAAATCCTCTGACAAACAACTTAAATCATCTCAAAAATTCTCAGGATTTCCTTGCCAAGATATTTTTAGTGATCTTTATTCAACCTTCTCACTTTGATACACAAACAGTGACTACACCACCCTCTCAATGCACTCAGCAAAACCTATTCCTTTTCTCCCATTACACTGATAGCAACAGATGAAAACAACACAACTTCAATATGAAGAAAACTGTGCAAGNTAGAAACATTTTTGCTTTCTCTGCTTTCCTTTTATATTTTCTCAAAATCTCTCCAGGGATCAGGATCTCTAGCCAGTTAAAATAACAAAAACAAGCTTTCTATAGCCCTCTAGGATGGCTTCTTTAATCACCACAGCAAAGAGAATAAAACTGTTGGTTTAACCATTTCCTTTTTTCTTTTCCAAAACAGCCTCAGGTGGAAAGAGGGAAAAATACCTCCTATAATATTTGAGGCATTCAGGCCCTGCTGTGCAGGGTTTTCTCCTCTCCCCCACCCTGAGGGTGAATCAGGAGCCCAGTGATTTGTGCAGATCTGACAGGGGTTATATGAGGAAAACCTGCAGGCAGTGTTATCAAAGCTTGCACCAGCTATTTTCCCAGGCAGGAAGGGACACAGAACATTGCTATCTTCCTTCTATTTACACAGATTATGCTTAATCTAGACCAAGACTGTATCAAGAGACAAATATTTAGCTGTTAGATAAGAGATTCTTGGCTGTAAGATGGGTTATCAGAAATAAGCAGGGTGCCCTGGGCGTGGGGCAGGTTCTGAGTGCTCTCTGCAGGGNTCAGGTGGGTGCTTGGCCAGCAGCTTTCCCATCACCTTTGCACAGGCACCCATTCTGTGAGGGTTTTGTGGTGCCTGGAGCTCATGAACCAGTGAGTGAGAGCTCCAGAGGGAACAGGATCTCCTGTGTGTGACCACAGCCTCTACAGCAACTCTCCACATCTCACAACACACCCTGTGCCTGAAGCCAGATGGACCTTTTATTTTCCATCTTGAGAAGGTCATCATGAATTCTGGGACACAGCCATAGCAAAGTCCTTCCACAGAAATAAAATTATCATTTTTGTGCACGTGTGTGTGGGAAATTCACCCTAACTTTCCACACCTTTTGTGACTGTTTACTGGTCTGCTTCTATATTCTATTTAATTTCTAGCCAGACAGTCCATTAGATGAAAAGCTCCCAGAGCCTTCCTGAGTTCAGAGCTTAGGCAGGAGCTTGTTCTCCACCAGGCAATGTCACCACAGACTCCACCAACAGGGTTATCCACACAGGCAAACTTCCCATCCACTGGGGACAGGGGCCAAAGAAGCCCTTCCCCAGCAAGGATTATGCTCAGTGCCATTTTCTCACCTGAGGTGGAAGCAGGATTTGCTGGTAAGGCAGTGAGGCAGAGGATACAAAAAGCTGTCAACTCTTGAACTACAAAAAGCTCATTATTTTTACAGCTATTACTTTAAAAGCTGCAGCAAATGCTTGCCTGCATGTTTCAGTTATTTCTAAGCCCAGCAATCACATTGCCTCAAGTGCATTAAGGACAGAAATTACTGACTAAACAAGCTTTTCCAACCCTTCCTGCTCTCCAGCCAATACAGAGCAGCAGCCTCAGCATGCCTCAATTGACATATTAACAAAATGGCCTTAATCAGAATTTTTTGACAGCCACACACTGTTGGATGCACATTACCAAGTTTTTCCAGCTACAGAGGTATGGAATATGTTCCTGTGTCCTCCTAGGACAAGGACACCAAAGGAGCTCTGAGTAAAGTAACTGTACAAAACTATCACAACAGGGTTCCTGTGCATCAGCCAGGCCTGCATGTGCTCTTGGAGATGTGTTTCAGAATGGTGCAGGTGACCTAGAAACATGGATGATCATAAACTGAAGTNTGAATACAACACAACTGATTTTAAAAGCAATTTAGGTTGTAATGGGGCAGTTTCAGGTGGAAAATGTGTATTAGCATATCAGCATAGGCTTTTCCAGTGTTAAAAAACACTGACTAGAGATCCCAGGCATGGGAAATTTAGGCTAGATGTTAGAAAAGAGTTTTTTACAGGAAGAGTGACAAAGTGCTGCCTGGGGAGGTGATNGAGTCACCNTCCCTGCATGTGTTTATAAAAAGCCTGGATGTGGCACTCAGTGCCATGGTTTAGTTGAGGTGTTGGGGCATGGGTTGGACACAATCTTAAAGATCTCTTCCAGCCCAGTGATTTTGGAAGAGTGGCCTCTTCCAAAACTGTGATTTAAGATGGGACGAGTGCAAAGTGTTTTATGGCAATTATACCGAGGGTCAGAACGCACACCCACACCAAACCTTCCCACAGAGATTCACCAACTGCCAGGAACCTGAGGATCCCACCAAACACACAGGAACGTNCTGAGAGCCTTTTGCCTCCAGCCCCAGGGCCAACTTACGATCCACAGGAAGCTGCTTGTGGCGCTGGGAGTCGCGGGCGGCGCTGCCGCCGCTGTCGCTGGAGGTGCTGCTCTGGCGGCTGACGGCGGCCGGCGCCTTGGGCACGGGCACAGGGATGGGGGCAGGGGCACAGGGGGGCAGGGGCACGGCCACGGGCACGGGGACAGGCACGGGGGGCGGCGAGGGCGTGCCGGGAACGGGCTCCGGCGGCTTCGGCGCCAATTCCGTCCGCTGTTTCTGCAACGGCACAGAGACGCTCGGTCAGGAAACAAAACTTGGGCAACACATCAGACAAACCCCAAATGGTGGCATTTCTTCCACAAAGACCCAGGTTTTGCACTCAAACAGTGTCATTTCTTCCACAAAGTCATCTCACTCCAAAATTTGCCAAAACTTGACCCGGCGTCAACGTTCGGCATCAATTTCCTTCTCCACCCAGCCCAACGAAATCATCTGAAACCCATTTATATCTTTCAAGAAGGTAAATTCTATAAGTGAGATTGTTTTTAAATCCCTAA